>CM077819.1:103394190-103974190 GCA_039764185.1 Tamarix austromongolica | reverse complement strand
ACATCTTGCATAGGGTAGGGGTAAGGTTGGGGGAAGTTATATAGGTGAATAATCGGTTAGAAATATCTAGATAAAATTATAAGGTTAGCTGAATTAGGATTTACTCAACGCAACAAGAACAAGTTAGAATCTATCACAAGTTTAAATTTTAATAATGTACTTAAAATGTTAACCTAATTAAATTTATATCTAATAAGTCATAATAATAAAATACATTTTAACAATATATTTATTACCAAAAAATCCTAAAATAATTATTACAACAAATACACATAATTATTGATTAATAATTAGGGTTTCTAGAAACGGGATATTGCAAGGCCAGAGGAAGAGATCAAGTGCAACTATCGGTGGTTCAAAGAAATCTAGAGTTAATAAGAAAGTGGAATCTATGCATAGTGTCATAAGAGAAACTATCAAGCAAATTTCTATCAATAACAAGAAGCAATTTAAAGAGTTGGTCAATATGTTGGATAGAAGTCTTGGGTCTTACAAATATGAGATGTATGAAGAATTGTTAGTGGTCTTATAAAAATTGTTGAAAAAAATGACTCAAGAAGAATTGTATAACTTTCATCGATTCAAGGATGAAGATAATAAATATGATTATCTTAGAATGTTATTAGATGAATTTTAGATTATGAAAATGCTTCTAGATGAACTTTTAAAGTTTTATTATGTGTTAATGGATAACTATTGTCTTTTTAGTTATTAGATTTTTTATACGTGAGTTTTATGTAAATGTTGCATTTTGGATATTGTTGTGATACATTTTGATTAGTGGCTTTGATAGATTTTTTTTAGTTATTCTAATATGTTATTTTGATATAAAGTAGCTAAATTAAAAATATTTGATGTTAAATTTTGAAGTATGTAATAACTAATTGTTCATATGTATTAAAAAAATCTTTATTATCGATTCTTTTATGCAATTGATGTAAATTAAGTATATTCAATATTTATTACAATAAATAACTACAAATTAAAAATGAAAATAAAAAATAATTAATAAAATTAATAAAATACTAAAATATTACTTTAATATAATCTATTCCTCTCAAACCAAACAAAAAAGAAAATATTTTAGTAAATCTTTTACCCTTTCCTATCAAACAAGGAAGGTGAAAAACCTTTCCCTCCTTAACCATTCTCCCCTTAATCAACCCCCATCCATATTCTAAGAAGATCACAACTATTTAACTAATCCGAACCATGAATTGTATTTAGTTCAATAACAATAATACGCGTGCAAAAAATTATCCCGAAAGCTTAGCTATTCATTTGGTCTAAACCTCATCAATCGTACCGATTATCCCGAAATCTATTAATTTGGTCTAAACCACGGCCATCAGAACATGCCCATAGTCCTGCACAGAGCTTAGATAGTAGTACTTAATTAAATAGAACTATGTGATTGATCATGGTCTGAGTGGGTCCTACGTGATCATACAAGTCGATCCTCTCGAAACCATGACCAAAAGTAAGCCGGTGAGCTTTAAACCCTTTATTTGCTTTTTCTAATTTGGGGCCTTTAGTTAATTCATGTCTCCCTTTATCATAATCAAGCATCAATTCTGAAAGTTTCTGTCTGTTGCACATATTTTAGTTTAGAACTAACCAAATGATTAGTAATAATTGAACCTTAAGTTCATTAATCCTCACACTTGTCCACATCATTCTATTTTTAATCTGTAATAATTCTGATATTCAATCGACAGAACGAGATAATCCTGGCCTCTAAGTGGTTTTGTGATGTGGATGTACATGTATGTATGTGTTATATATACTACATGCTGGTGCAAATTATTAAAATCATACTCCATTATGAAGTTTCCTAGAAACTTGGTTGATTACCTCCTTATCTCTAGACTTGGAGTTAAATCTTTATATATTTGATCTTTTCTCCATGGAAGGAGTTTGTGTTGGGACATAGTTCATTGACAAGGAAATTAATTATTGTGTCGTACGTGATACCACTACCTTGCTTGGATAACTAATATCACGAATCTTATCCCGGATTTTCTTTGATTTAATTTTCTCTACATATTTTAACGGGTCATGAAACAAAATAAGTGTGAAGAAAGCAATAAATTTATAAATAAATAACTGTTTACTGCAGTTACGAGTTACATGAAATTGAAATATTATAATAGAACGAGTTACCTAAACTACTATAACAAAATTAACATAGAAAATCCATCATAGCATTAAATGATAGCGCACCTAACTAATAAGGCAAACATACAGAAAAAAGATTGCTGGAGTGTAACAAATCAGCTACTCACTTATGAAAGGGTCATGCCACACTAGAGATTTGATCGATGCTGGATCTCTCGCACCAAAAGGCAATAACTCGAATATTTTTATTTCTCAGTATGTTAAACTTTTATAGTAATTATAGTATTTATAGAGTGATTTTCACTGCTCTTATGAAGTTCTTACAAAAATAAATGAAAATTTATCTCAATTTTATGCAAAATTTTAAAGTAATAAAATTGTATAAGGTTATAAGGATCCTACATAATTGTTATAGTTTCTACTTTTCCATGTTTTCAGATCTATATTTTAACTTATTTTCATGAACTAACTAGCCCCCAAGCCTTGACCCCATATTTTTTGCTACTTTCTAAGAATATATGCACTCTTTTATATTTGTACTGATGTAAATGACGTACGAGCATGATTCACATCACATGCCGAGACAATAAAGCTTGCTTTAATTTACTATTGATAAAAGCGTTAAAACAAATAACAAGAATACCCAAACGCTATATTGAGTTAGAGCCTGTTTGGCTTACTGTTTGAATTTTGTTGAGAAAACGTTTCGTGATAAAAATTGTTTTAAGCGTTTGGCTAATACTTTACAAGGTTTGTGGTTTAATTGTTGTTTGGTAATATCTATAATGAAAAGTTTGTTGTTAATAGACTAATATTATAAGAAAATAATTTCTATAAGAAATGAATACAATTTAGTTTTTAATTCAAAAATCATATATAAATAATAAATAGGAAGAGTTGTTAATAGTGATCATGAAAATATTTCATATAATTGCAACATTATTATTATTATAAATACTTATAGTATGCAGAGGACAATAGAATTTATAAATAATAATTATGGTAGTAATAATACTTACTATTTACTAATAATAAAAAAAATTGTAGTAATACAATCAATAAAAGTTATTTGTTTAATATCATCATTATTGTTTTTTATTTATATTGTCAATCATAAATATTATTTATATTTTCATTATTAATTAACTATTCTATTCATGTTCATCATCATCATCAACATCATTATTATTAGTATTATTAAAACTAGCTTAATATATTAATTTTGATAATAACAATTATGATTATTATTTTTATTATTAAAATCATTATTAACTATAGGTATAAATCATCCATATTTTTACTATTAATCATCATCATCATCATCATCATCATCATCATCATCATCATCATCATCATCATCATCATCATCATCATCATCATCATCATCATCATCATCATCATCATCATCATCATTATTATTATTATTATTATTATTATTATTATTATTATTATTATTATTATTACGAGCATTCACTTTTCCATTATTATAATTACTCTTTTGAAAAAAAAAATAATATATTTTTAATGATTGAAAAGGTCACATCTTATCGAGTAGAACTTATCCAAACTATATAGGACTTTATCACAAGTTATTGTACTTGGGGAAGTAAACCTTGTAGCGACTACATAGGTTATTTTCCATATTAAAGAACTCCAATTCAAGGCCAATTCAGAGAAGGTATTGGCATTCTAGGCTTTCCAACAATCATAGAAGCTAACTACGTATAGGGCTCTTAAATTTTAGGTCCTCTTCCTTATACCTCAGGTGGTCTGAGCCATCACCTCTAAATCTCTTGGCACTATCAAACAGGGCATCTTTGTCCAATTGTATTATGGATGTTTCTCCATGCATGCTTCATTAGCTCAAACTCAAAGAGCAAGTGTGAAATAGAATCATCCTGACCCCAAAAGATGCATGATACATTCTCCAAAGTAGATTGTTTACTTAATTAAGGAATCCATCATTGTTTGTGGGATATGAGCAACTAAACAAAGAACTAGCTTATGTTTAGGACTAGAGTTATTCAACAAAACTAACTTCCACCAACTAATTAGGGCACCTCACTATCTAATATCAACACATATTATGCTAATTCTATACCCTCTTATTGGATTCATAATTGAAAATTTTGTTGTAGTGTTTCCCAAAAACTAAATATTATTTTTTAATTCTCCGTGAAGAAGTACTAAGGACCTTAGCCTCCCAAATCAAATTCCCTGTTAAAAAATATATCATTACTTTTACAATATTGTCATCATAATATTAATTGTTAATATTTTTATTAATATTTTATTAATTTATTTATGGAAGCATTAACATAATTTAATTAGTTTTACAACAATACCTAGCACAAGTCTGGCCACTACCTTTGTCTTACTAAATGCGAGGCTAAAATATATGCAATAATTAAATCAAATCTTGTTGGAATAGATAAATAATAGGAGACTTTAATAAATAAAATGTAAGAATAAAGTGTGAAACACATGTTCAAGATAATACCTTATAGAGAAATAAAAAAGAATATAAACAAAAGGGACAAAGAGTTCAAAAGAGATATCTAGTGTATAGGGCACACAACATGCATGACCTATGATATCTATAAGTCTTAACCCTAAAATTGGGTATAAACTCATGTCAATCCACCTGAGGAACCTTCTCAATGTCACTAGAATTATCATCAAATATCTATAACATAAAACCTACAAAAGTTTACTATTAGTATGTAGCTCGTGAAAATACCACAACTATCCTATTAAGATATCATTCTTTACATGAGGCTCATGTTTGATGAAATAGTAGATCATGCTATCACACAGTAAGAATATACATCATATGGTAGGACAATTCTTTGAAAGGTAACTAAGCATCATGTAATGGATAATAAGATATGAAGCACATGATTGAACGAGAACCATTGGTTATTGTATTCCATTACTGTGATCACAGTCAATTGGTTATATTAACTTAAGAATTGAGACTCAATGTAATAAAAATACGGGTTCTAGTGCTCAACTAGTACTTGCCTAACTAGTTGCTCAAAATGCAACATGAGCATCAAATAATAGGGCACCTCATTACTTAAGTATGCATACCACATATTGGGCCAATATATATTGAAAAACCTATAGAGTAGAAGATGACATCTTTGAACCTCGTAAGGTACTTAGAATCACAAAGCTAACAAAAAAAACTAGAATGGTACAAAGTGATAACAAGATTAGCTGATTAGATAGTTACCTAGACTAGTATAAGTGTCTAGCCATAAAAACATCAAGGCTTACAAAAATAAAATTTAATCACTTCCATAAAATACATTCTAGATCATTTTTATTATACTATGATTTTATCCACATACTTGGTCTATAGAGGAATCAAAGCTAAATCTAGTTAGAGGACAAAGGCCTAACAATATGCCATTAAGGCTCAAGTCAATATATGTGGCATTGAATCACAAGTTTTATGCCATCAAGGCCCATTTTAACATAGATGACAAAGTTAATGGTAAAAAAAAAAGTGATCAGCTGACTAAGGTTCAACATTCAACCACGTGTGAAAGAAAAGGTTAAAGATCATTTAGGGGTTCACATATAACGGTAAAATAAATTAAAAAATATAAAGACACATAAAATTACTAAAATGCCCTTAGGTCAACTAAAATTATCTTAGGATTAAGAGGGGTATATCTCATGCTTAAAGGCTTAAACTTAACTAATTATTTTATGAGGAAAAGGTGTTAGAAATGGGTAAAGAATCATAAATTCTAAGAATACTTAATGTACGTTAATTATCCTTTGTTAGATTAATTAAAAATATTAATTATGGTGTCTAAGTCCACTAATCAAATACCACCCAAATATCACACTTATCTAATTTATTACTTATCACCCAAATATTAACTTAGATCATAAAGTTTCCAGAATAAATTTTTAATGACAAAACTTTCTTTATCCGCATAAAATCACTATAAAACTTTTAAATTTTAGATTAGTTTTATAAAACTAAAATCCCTACATAAATAAACATCAAATTTTTGTTTAATGGACAAAATGATATGTTTAAAACTCGTAGAAACAACTAGACCATGAAAAATACCTCAAACCAAATATTAAACCCAAAGTATTAAAATTCAATTGCATAATATACTTATAATCACACACTTAATTAAAATTTAAACAACCAAAGCACACACAAAATAACTAGCCTAAGAGTCATATCACTCAAGTTGAGGCGTATTCAACATTAATATATCATAAATTTATCAAAGACTAACAAAATTTTCATCAAGTATCAACAACATATTCATCTTAGTTTCACTAAACAAAATATGTTCAAAACGTGCAAACCATTCTCTCTTTCGATATATTTTTATAATTATACTCATATGATAACAATATACATATTTCATATAAGATTTTTTACGATAATATTTCATGCATATTATAAAAATAAAGCCAATAACACATAGAATAACATATTAGAACGCTAAGAGAAAATTCCTATTTTGTAAAGGTAAGTTATGTTACCAACATTCCCAAGCTTCTAAGTAAAAAAGAAATCAAGTAAATCATACTTAAAGTGCCTTTAGATCACCTAATCAAACATACGGTTAAAGATTCAAGACCAGCATAAAATATAATTGTGGAAATGGAAGGAAATAAGTGAAATGAAAGAAATTACTCTTAGATATGAATTCTTGGAAACCACCAAATAACCCACTAAAAACCACCAAGGGATGAGAGCTCACTATGTGGAAGGGTTAATAGAAAGGAAAATAAGAAGAAATGAGGGAAGGGGAGACATAAAATAACTACTCCAATACACAAAACAACAACAACAACATTCACAAGTTTATTATTTGAAAAGGGGGGAAGGAGGTGAAAATTAGGGCATGGCAACTACTCAAAGTTGGGGGAAAATAAACCTAATACCACATCTAGATAGTGGACAATTAGGGAAGAAAGGGTAAGAGAAGGAGGAAGGAGCTCACCTTTTGAGCTAATGTATAGGGAATTGAAGTATATGCATTGCAAGATTTAAAACTAAAAAAAAATAGGATGATAGACTAGACATAAAAACGTGCATAAAGTGTGAAAGAAATCAACTAAGGACTAGAGGTAAGGGGAAGAAAAATCACACATTTTTTGTGTTGATTTGAAATGGAAATCAATTATGATGTTTCAAATGATGGATATATTTTAGAGTATGGTAGAGGAGTGTTTAGTGCCTTCGTTTACTTCATAAATACTTCAACAATAGGATTAGGAGTGAAAGTGAGAGAAAAGCCTATGGTTGGCTATGAAAAAGCTTCATAATTAAACTTTTTGCCAAAACATTGGTTGAATGAAAGTAACTAGATTGATAAATTTAATTTTTCTTATTTAGAGGGCAAGTGAGATGGTAACTAGTCGTTAAAATGCTTATTACATTTAAAATTAGGTAATTAAATTATAAGGAAATTCATTAATGAACATTTTTTTGAAGAAAATAGAAAATAAATATCAAAAATATGAAAATTTGTGGGATGGTGCATAATAATATTTGGAACCTCTATATATAAAAATATCCAGTATCAGAGCTGATTGATGGTTGGAAAACAAGCAAAAAGGAATAAGTTGTGGAAACACATTTTTTCACAAATACTTGAGACGAATAATGAAAAGTTCAAATTGATATTTATAGATGTGGAATAATTTTATAAAACCAAGTATATAAATATTTGCTCTTAGACTTTATTTGATATCTAACGAATTAAAAATGTCAAAAATGAATAAAATTATCTATTTTTGTAAAATTGATTTTCTGTGATTTAATAATTTGGAAGAAAAAAATAAATCACGAATGAGCATAATAGATAGAAGAACTCAAAATTATTTTTTGATTGATTAGCAAATGGGTTTAAATGAGCAAAAAAAATGAAATCGAAAGAATAACATAAAATATATTTTTCAGAAATAAATAAAATGATCAACGAAAAATTCAAAGTTAATATGAACAAAATAGAATTCAATAATAGAGTTCTAGGAGTGCATTATGAGCTTAATCATGAGATAAGATTTAGAAATATAGGGTATAAAATTTTTTGTTATTATACTTTGTTATTATTATTGTTAGTAATAAACAATATTATTATTATTATTATTAATTATTTTATTTTTACTATTGCAATTATTATTAATATAACAACAACAACAATAATAATTACTACTACTACCCCTATTATGTAAGGTTTTACGCCCATTAAAAAATATTTATGTAAACTATACTAGCATTTTTGGCTAAGTTGTTGAAAAAGCTTTATTTTTGCCTTCTATGAAAAAATATTTTGTAGCATTAAGAAAAATTTGAATAAAGAAACTCGAGAAATTATCATTTGGATGGAATTAGCCTCGTTCTACATATAGAAAAAACGTTGGAAAAGCTCCACCAAAAAGGTGCTTACATGAATATGTTGAAGTTTATGATCCTATTGATTTATTAATTTCTATTTTACTCTCTATATAATTGATATATATATAATGTTGTTGTTTGTTGTTTGTTGTAAACCCAACTTCAAAATAATGGTATATGTGTATTTTTTTAACTATCTAATAATTTACTTGCTGATGAGAGAAAAGGCTTAAGTATCTAATATGCTTAAGCATCAATACCATGAGTATTTTTAGAACATAATTGAATGGTATTATATTTTATTTAACTTAGCAAAATCTGATGATCTTGCAATTAATTGTATCATATCATCGATTTTATAACCCTATAGAAACCTCAATAAGATCTCAATTCAACCAAAAGTATTGGAACTCATGGTACACGATAAGGATATAGTTAAATATGAGTTTGGATAGGATTGTTATAGAGGTAATTCATTTGAAAAATGAGTTTGTAGAATTCTCTTATCTAAATTTTTTGGTAGGGTTTTGTAAAAAGAAAAGTTTAAATCATATGAAAACTTTCTGAATTCTACAAATGAATTTTACTTTCAAATGAATTCGATCTATTAGACGTATTTCAAAAATTATTAACTTATCAGAACTCAATTTCAGACCACAAATTAAAATAAAAATTATTAATAAATAAGGAAATCGAAAAATGAGTTAATTTAAACATTTTATGGGTTTTAGAATGACTTCACTTCTGAAGCTCCCTATGCAAACCCATCCTCTATATGTTATCCTGAAACGTGTCCTTCCTTTGGGGGGGGGGGTTCTTTTCACTCTGATCAATTAGGAAGAGGTGCCTCCAACGAGAAAAAAAAAAAGAAAAAGAAAAGAAAAACAAGCCAGCTTTGAAACGGGACCACACATGGGAATCTCAATCAATCGATCGATCTTAATATTATATTTACCTAACTAATTGATTAAATGAAAAGGGGATAAAACCCAATGAGGGTTTTGTCAACTTACGTAGGACGTCCCACGTCTTGAGTTCTTTATGAGCTATAGGTAAGCCCCTCTTATCATTTGGTCTCCACAAAAATTAAGGACCAACTTCATTGTATGATGAAAATGAAAGATGATGGTGGAGACATCATATTATATTATATTATACCGCAACCCTTCGTGTTTTTTCTAATTAAGACCACGAATCATATATATATATATATATATATATATATATATATATAGTATTATACCGCAACGCTTCATGCTTTAATTTTTCTAATTAAGACCACGAAAAAACTCACATATTATATATAATAATTTATACAAATGCTATCCCTTACAATCATTGTTCTCCCGTTTCAAACAGCAACTTATGACCCGCCTTCTTTTTTATGCCATCGATGATCTGTCAGCATCTTTGCTTGGAATATAAGATCCTTTAAAGTTTGTATGTCTCCAAAATTGCTGTTGGCGTGGAAGCGGACTTCCTAGCTGTCTCTCTCCCTCTCCCTCTCCCTCTCCCTACCCCTCTCTCTCTGACTCTCCTACTTTCTTTTTTCTGTCAGGACCTTTGAGAAGCTTCTTTCTCTTTCTCGGTGTTAATATCTGAATGTACGAAATAAGTTATATTGCTGATTTCTAGAGCTGGTCAGCTATTATCAAAGGTGCAGCTGGGGATGGGAAGACAACCATGTTGTGACAAGGTTGGATTGAAGAGAGGGCCATGGACGCTTGAGGAAGACCACAAGCTTATGAACTTTATTCTGAACAATGGCATTCAATGTTGGCGAATGGTCCCTAAGTTAGCAGGTTTGGGTTTTTAGCTAATGAATTGAACTGATATGGACCTTCATTCATTATTTACCTCATTCTTGCATTAGTTTTTTTATTTTTTTCGTAAGTTCGTTCATGGCTATGTATCTTTGTCCTTCATGAAGGTTTGTCGAGATGTGGGAAGAGCTGTCGTTTGAGATGGATTAATTATCTACGTCCTGATCTTAAGAGAGGAGGTTTCACTGAGTTGGAGGAGAATCAAATTATTCAACTCCATGCACGTCTTGGAAACAGGTTTCTAGTTTTAGCATCTTCCTTCTTTCTTTGTCCGACTGCTAGTTCATGAACTTCTTACATTAAATTTGATATTGCACAGCACTGGAGTGCTTGTTTTTTTCCCTTTCCTTTCATGGAAATATTAATGTTTGTTTCGGAAAAGTATTGTTGTAAGTTGTGTGTCATATTTCGTACCGTTAACAATAGTAAGAGTTTAGAAAACCTATTCTACAGACCACTTGGAGTTTAAAAAAAATCACAAATGCATGCCTTTTAAATAACGCACAGAAAATACGTGATAGGTTTTTATTTATTTATTTCTGTTTGACATATTTATTTATAAAATAACAATTATTAGTTGGTGTGAGTTCATCGTGAATTGTCTTACAATTTTTACCATATGGATCTAAGTTTCTGTTCTACAATGGAATCTTGCATCTACGTATGAAGTCCAACCGATAATAACTGATATTTCTAAAATGTTTCACTAACCATCGTTCCATTCTAATTATATATTTCGGAGTTAGTTAGCAGGCAAAGAATTATAGCTCCTTCGTATAATAGCAACATGCACGCATATGTAATCCCAATTTATTTCTTTATTGATATATATATATATATATTCATGGTGTAGGTGGTCTAAGATTGCATCACATTTCCCTGGTCGGACAGACAATGAAATCAAGAACCATTGGAACACGCGGATTAAGAAGAAACTCAAGTCATTGGGGTTAGATCCTGTAACTCACAAGCCTATCGAGCAAAACGAAAAATTGATACTTGATGTTAAAGGTGAGGTCACAAAGCAAGAATTAAGTGACCAACATATGAAGCAACAAGCACCAGCACGAGAAATTACACAAGTTAATGAATCCATTAACCTGCCTTGCACCTCTGTTAATGCAGCAAATAATAGAGGTAATGATCCTTTAAGTACTGGTCGGCCGGAAAGAGGAAGCGATCATGATCAAATAGATTTAACACTGGACGAGGCAGTCGATCATATCCTAAATAACTGCAACTTAAAGCTGGATGGGGCCTTGGATATGGATTTTTTACCTAACCAAGAATTTAATGGAGTACTCAACTCTACTAATAATTCTTGCACGCCCTCGTTTGATTCTATGAACCTTAATTCATCAATGGGTGATCAATCATCCTCGGCGCAAGAAGACTACTCATCGATGCAACATTGGGTTGATAGCGTGGATTCTATGCTTTCATGGGACAACTTTAGTCACGTACAAGATGATCTTTTCTTCTTGACCAATGCTAAATGAGGCTCGCACAATATTCTTATATATATCTTTGCCTAATATATGAGGTGATTATTGAGATTCTATTGTTCTTGGTGCAATATGCAAAAACTTTGTAATGACTAATATTTCTCCAGCATGTACCTATTCTTTATATGAATTCTCTTTTGAAATTGCATTTATGTAGTTATTTGGATTTTTTTTCATATATATATATATATATCTAGAAAAGATGAAACTTTGGGTCACTTTTAAAGGAGAAAAAAATTGGCTACATCTCAGTAAGAGGACAACTAACTGCTAGTGATGACTAATGGACGAAGTTATTGCGTTTTGTCTAATATAACATAGAGCTCAAAGTTGACCAAAGCTAAGAACAAGACTAGACAAGAGGATCTATAAAACACACACACAAAAAAAGGACTATTAGTCCAAACTAACTTAGTTAACACACCTATGAAACCCGACACTAAAGATGTAACACTCCCATATTTACTACTAAAAATTTTCATTTTGCGGAAGCTTCAATTACAAAATCAATGAGTGTTACCGCCACAATCAGTATAAGTCTGGCATCCTTTGCCATCCTTATACTAAGTACTAAGGCTAAGACATTTCTTTACTTTAATAACATAATTATAAAAGTCAAAATACAGAGGATAATAGATAAGTATGGTGCTAGTTAAAAATAATATCAACATTCTACCAAAACGCAAGAGAGACATTCCACGAGGACATGAAAGTCCAAATACAAGCGGAGACCATATAATAGAAGAGACACCGGATATTCCTATGCTCTTAAAACCGACCGACAACTTTCAACTGGACTCAGAAACTAACCTGCAAAGTCCACTACCCATTAAATAAATAAGGGCCCACGAAAATGAACCCTTTAGTATTGCGGTACTGAGCAACCCTTTATATCAAACTAATAAGATAAAATAGTACTATGGAACACATGTAAGACATACAACTAACATCGTATAAGACATATACATACACATACAAGGATTGAGATATAGTAGTTATTTAGATAATCAAATTCCATTTAGGTCACAGACTACTCATATTTATTCATCTAAAACAACTGAACTTGTCTAAAGCAACTAAACTTACCAAATGAAAAATCCAGAGATACTATCTGAAGTATGACTAGAAGAAAACCTTAATACAATAACCATCAAACATCATGACAATACATGGTATAAACATTAAGGTATACATAAGATGATCCAAATACAATAATCATAATAGATAAACAATAGTCACCAAACTACATACTGTTCATGCATGCTCGTTTAGAGTATAATAACACTTATCAACTAAGCATCCCTAGATGCTCTCTAAAGTAATAGTCAAAACCCAATCTACACCACAATTATAACATTTACAGCATAATTCATATCTCAGCATCAATCCCAACCAATTACATAATATCACAAATATGTTCACAGGTATAATATTATAAGATCCATATCATCACAGGTATATTTACAGATACAATATAATAAAATCCATAACATCACAGGTATACTTGCAGGTACAGTACAATAAAATCCATAACCTCAAAGTTATACTTACAGGTATAATATAACAACATACATAACATCACAGGTATACTTACAGGTACAGTATAATAATCAAATACATAACCGCACAGGTATACATACAGGTATAGTATAATAACATCTATAACCTCATAGGTGTACTTATAATACAATATAATAAAATCCATAACCTCACATGTATACTCACAAGTACAATATAATAAAATCCATAACCTCACAGATATATTTACAGGTACAATATAACAACAGACATAGTGTCACAAGTATACTTACAGGTATAGTACAATAAAATCCATAACCTCACATGTATGCTCACAGATATAATACCAACATAGGTAGGCACAAAGGCTGCTACCAAAACCACAGGTAGGCACGACAACTACTACCGAAACCACAAGTAGGTACAAAGGCTACTACCAAAACTATAGGTAGGCTCAAAGGCTGTCACCCAAAACGAGAGGTAGGCACAACGACTACTACCAAACCAATCCAATATCCAATAATAATCATTCCAATCAAATCATATCATTTTTATTTTTATTTACTTGAGAGGGATATAATAATAATCGGAAGACATAACTATACACCGGTCATACTGGCGCACAAGGCATCACGGTACCCTCCAACCATCCAACCTAGAAACATAACAGCTCTCTGACCATACTAATGCACAAGGCACACAATACCCTCCTCACCTCAGACACCTAATCCTTAAGTATCAATACCCCCTATCGGGCCCGTAGATCACCTATAAAGTAGACTAAGGCCTTACTAGGGTTCAATCGACACACCAGAAACCCAAACAAATCAAGAAATCCTACCTCGTCATTAGGGTAGCTACCCCTAGAGAGAAACCATTCTCAAACTCGAGGTCTTCCACTTTATGTATTAGTATTTTTATAAGGTGATAATAGATAATACAAACTGCACAATTAATTCTCATTTCCATACTTATCAATTTTTTCTTTATTTCCAATTATCCAAGTCAACCCTATAGTCAACAGTCTAAAACAAGGTCAAAGTCAATACTAAGATCAACCTACCAAAATTCTAAAACCAACCCATGTCCAATTATTCACATTTGGACGCACTAGGCCAAAAATGACTAAAATGCCCCTAAGGCTAATAATTATCAGATTATCATCCATTTAAATACTAAATCCATTTTATTTATTTATTCATCGTAAAAAAGCTAAAAAAATAATCTAATTATTTATTATGAAATTTAAATTATCAGTTATGTCAAAAGACCAATTTTCCCTTACACCTATTTCTATATACAAAACCCTTTCATACACTTTTAAAACGTACAAAACGCATGATCGCTTAGTCAACAACAGATAATACATATTAGACATAATTTTGAAGATAAATATCATAATACACAAAAATAACTTAATTGCCCCTAGGGCACACATCCATAATAATTATTCTACAATTATATTTAAGCATGCTCAACCTATTATTTTACACATAATTTTCATACCAAATATTTTCCCATCATTAGAATAATTTTTAATCATACTTTTGTATCCAAAATATTTTACATTAGATAACATGCTCATTTTATTTGTTTTTATAATAATAGTAATAATTAATACATAATTATATCAAAATAAATCATGCTTAACATATATTCCATACACCAAAAACACTAAAGTGCTACTATACAATATTTATCATTTTAGTAGAGTATAATGGTTACCTAAATTCCAAGAAAAATGTAAAATTAGCAGTATCCATTAAAATTTATTAGATTATGCTAACCAACTTTCATACCTAAAAATAATACCATAATTACCAAATTAATATCTATTAGATAAAATAATAATTATAATATAAAATATTTATTTTTTTAAATTATAAAAATACCCTTACATTTAGTATTAGTACCAAATTTCTTAAAAACACAACACAACTCATGTTGCATAAAGCGTGAGTCATGCACGAAAAAAGGGGGCTCAGGCTGCTAGTTGGGCGAGGGGGTTGGTCGGGTGAGGCAAGGGATGGAGAGGGTGGTAGTGGGTAGTGGTCAGTGGAGCTAGTGGTTGGTGGAGATGGGGTAGAGACTACTAGGTGTTGCGATAGGGTAGGGGTACAAGGGCTGGTCTGGTGCTACTGGACCATGGGTTGCGATGGGGGAAGGGCGATGGTTGGAGGTGGCTATAATGGATGATGGCATAGAGGTTGCAATGGTGGTGATGTGTGATGGTGTGGTGAGGTGATGAGGTTGGGGTTAGGGAATGTGTAGGAAGAATAGACTTAGGCAACAAGGACAAAAGGGGAAGAGAAGGGGAGTTGTGGCTAGAGGGGGATGGTAGGGAGAAGTGAAATAAGGGCTGCTAGGACGGTCGGGGAGCTGGGCGACAAGTTGCATAGGCTGAGGTGGGTTGCTGGAGAAGGAGAAGGAAAAGGAGGAAGGGGTTGTGGTGGTGATATGTTCAGGTGTTGTTGGGGTGGTCGGGGAGTGGTGGTGTAGAGGCTGGGGAATCAATCTAAAACAATGAGAGGGAAGGGGTAGTGGAGGGCTGGGGTTACTGGAACGGGTGCGTTAGATGGGAGCCCGAGGCAGGTAGAAGGGGAGTAGGGGTTGTGAAGGCTATTTTGGTGCTGGGTTCTATGTAAGGTTGGGGGCTGCTGAGTTGGAAAGGAAAACCGAACAAGAGAGTGGGGAGGAGAATGGGAGACAAAGGGTTGTATGCATGTGTATGTATATGTAGGGGCTTGTTTGGTTGGGGGCTCAGGGAAGGGTGCATTGAAAGTAGTAGGGGGGATGTTTGGGTGGAGTGTATGCATATATGTATATAGTGTGTAACGTGTATATGTGTGTATAAATACAGAGATGAGGCGAGGGGTTGAGTAAATCAAGAAACTGAGGGAGACAGAGAGAGTGTCTAAAGGGAAGGGACTCAAAATAGTAGAGGGTTAAGAGAGAGAGAGAGAGAGTAGAAAAATATACTTTATATTTTTATTTTAGATTTAGTTCGGGTAAATTAGGGTATTGGGTAGGAAAATAATCCGAAAAAAATAATAATCTAATACAGAATAAGTTTAAATACAAAGAAAAAGATAAAATAATCAGAATTCAATTTTAGGGATTTATTTTGGGTTACGGCCTGTGGTTATTAATAAAATAATTAGGATAAGATTTACAGGTAAAAATTAGGATTAAAATAACTAGTCAATTTCTTTCAACTTTTTAACCTGATTATTTTTATATCTACACCATCGTAATAATACGAATAATAATAACACTTTTAATACTAAATCTCCTAAAATAATAGTTATGAATAATTATACTATTATTAACTTATAATTAATTTTTAAAAAAAATGGGGTATTACAAAAGAAGAAAAAGAAAAATGGAGATGAATGCAAGACTAACAACCATTTCTGACAATAGATGTTAAACTCTCAATTCAGATCTTATAATTCTATGACCAAAAAGTCATTAAACGGCATCGATTCTAGGTAGAATTTTAAATTAGTAATATTTTTTTAGGGTTTTATGATCCTATATATAATCAATAGAATCTTAAGATCCTATAGATAAAATTTTACAATTCTACATATTGATTATATGTATATATTTTTATTTATTTAATTGAAAATATATTTTTCCACTTATTCCCACTATATTTCTTCTCTAACTCAAAGTCTCAACCCCTATTATTTTATGCATACTATATACTGAGCACTAACCCCTATTAATATGAGAACAAAGCTTGTTATTCACTACAAACTAATTCACTCATACCAATAGGCATTATCTGTTGGAAAAAGCTAAAGTTTTACCAACAGAAAATTTTCTATGGTAAAATGTGAGTAAAAAATTCTATGCTTAAAATTTTTGTCCATGCATATATATTATCTATTGGGAGTAACTGATAATACACACAAATATTTATCTGTTGGAAAAACTTATACCCAAAATTATATCTGTATGTAAAACTATTAACCACAAAATGATATTTGTGTCTAAAATTATTGTTTAAAAAAAATATCGATCGGAATAAAACTATTATCTATAAAACAATATATGTAACTAAAAGTATTATCCATAAAAAAATCTATGAAAAATTAAAAGCATTATCCACAAAATCTTACTTGTTGCTAAAATTATTACCACCAAATATATGTTGTTGGTTATACATATTTTAAGCTATATATATATATTATCTATTAGTAAAACAACAATGATGTCCATAATACATGTTGTAATATTTACCTATAATAGCAACTTATCCTTAAATACAAATACGTACACTATACATACTCATTAGTGTTTACTTTTTTTGTCAAAGTGATAATAGTCTTGTAGGTACAATACTATGTATACAACTTGTAACATATGCTGGCATACAAGACATCTTCATTAACACATCAAATACCATCCTCTTCATTCTCATCCTATTCGGCACCTCTAACAACTTTACCATCTTCAATATTCTCTTTGATAATCATGAAAATGTGTTTCTTAAGAAAATATGCTTGTAACTTAATCATATTAATATAAATTCATACCCAATTGATAAATAATGAAGGTTGTTTTAGAATTTTTCTCAAAAATAATAAGAGCCCTTAATTAAGAGGGATAATAGATGTGAAAAAAATTAAGTATACAATCAGAGTTCACATAGCTTGCATATTTCAATCATCAACGGATTTTAATGTTTACAAATTGTAATCTTGAAAACATAAATCACAAGTTCAAAACTCTAATATTCTATAGATCTTTTGGAAGTAGTTTGTTGTAAGTATATATGAGAGTCATGATAGTGTGTACATCTAGACCTCCCTAGACTATATCAATGACAACATTCATATCCAGGTGTTAATTTAGTCTTAGAAATATTAATTAGAATGTAATATCTTCTAGGGTGAGCAACAATGAATATATTCAAGCCTTACAATTTAATCTTTTTTTGTTTTTGGCATGGTAAAGTCAATCTATTCCATAAGTCTAAATCTTCAAAGCTCCCATTTATGTTATTCCAATATGTCTGGTTTCTAGAACTGGTATAAGAAATCTCATGCTTCCAGCCCAAAAAAATATGCATATACAAAAGAATGTTAAAAGTATAAATTCATTAATCAAGCGAAACCACAAAACTTAATTTGTTAGGTTCATTAGGTCAAATACATAGTCTAAGAAAGGTAGCATGTGACTACTTATCACTTGGAAAGAGAAACATCTTAAATGAATCCTCCAATCCTCCCTTTAGTTTTACTCTAGTAAAACTAAAATATAATTGATATAATGTTTTATCTAACAATTTCTCTTAGCCACTTGTCCAGTCTTTGATTTATTTTCCTAAATGATGTAATTAGATAACTAATTATATGATGCAGGAGGATTCCCCTTAAACATTTCTAATACATTTATTAATTTCCCTACATTTGAAGAATTCAAAACTCATTTAACTTGGACTAAATTAATGAGTTAAAATTTTCCAAGCAATGTATGCCTTGAGGAAGCCATGCAAGCCATCAACCTTGCTATAAGGTGTCTCAAAATGTCTCAATTTTGCCTAACACTAGCCACATGAGGAGAAAGTTTTTTAGGGAATATTTGAGGTATATTCTTAGTTTTTATTTAAAGTAAATAGTGACAAAAAGATAATGTAAGAAGAAAAGAGTTATAGCAGCACTTTTTGGTGATGGTTTTGGAATATGGGAGCTTGAAGATCATGGGGAAGGAGTGACTTCTTCAAGTCTTTATCAATGGGAAAGTGTTCTTACCAAGATATTTTGGGAGTTGGGACTAGCCTAGGGTACCAGATTCATGGGTAGAAAACTTACACCTTTTTTCTTTGTCGCTAGTTGCAAGTTATAATATAGGTCATGTGACCTATGTTTTTTATTTTTCTAGGTGTAAGGACAACTTGGGAAGAGGAAAACTAATTCTCACCCTCCTCCTAGCTCATAGATCAATTTCTATGGTGTTTGATTCATTTTGTATTCTTCCCAAAGCCTTACACACTCTATATAAGAGTGGTATCTAAACTTGAATGAACGAGCAACTTATCTTACTGTATTTTTAGAGGGTTCAAACTCAACTCATCATTCAATGTTCAAGTGAATAACATTTTGTTACACTACCTCAAATCTTACAATTTTTATCTCAAGTTGTTCATACCTTGACTTTTATTTGTAAGTAGATGAAATTAAGAATATTGAATTTTAGTTACCCCTTTATATCCATCATCCCCATTTAGTTTATCCTTTTGCTGGTAATTCTGCCTTAATTCCACCACCAATCTTCAAGCTTGACCCAATTTGTTTTGCTTATGCATAAAATTTGTAACAAAGCTCAAGTTTGGTAAAAATTGGGTCTTTGAATTTTTTTCCATCACATTACCTTTGTCTAAGCCAAACACTCACAAAAATATTCTAGCCTAACTAAAAATTGAACCCCTCTCACCCTTTGTTCATCCTTTACTTTCATTTCTTCAACTTCAAATGTCCGAGAATAATCCTCCTTTTCCAAGAGATTTGATCCTTGATGAAGCATAAAGTTTAAAGGCTCAAAATCTATAAAGGGACCATACCATCGAGACCTTGTAAGAAAATACAAAGAAGTTCCTTAGCATATAAGAAAATATTGACGTAAATTCTAACTCATCCATTCATTCCCATTCTATCCTTTCCAATTCCCACAAACCAACCATGCCGAGAAGAAGAGTGCACATTCATCAAAGGAAATTCCTTGATCTAAGATCAAATGATGAATCTACTGATTTCAACTCTTCTTTAAATGAGTCCTCTTAAGCACCGAGAAGGAGAAGGCATGAAAATAGAGACTCTTTTCATGATATCAAGGATGAGGTCCCAGAGTTTGAACGTCTTCATAATTTGAAAGAATTTCTAGAGTGGGAGTTGAGATGCTCGAGAGTGTTTGAGGCCAAGTCATTTGATGATGTTAAGGCTTTCAAAGTGGTGGTGCTTAAGCTTAAGAGGAATGTGTAGTGGGAGATTCTTGAACATAAAAGAGAAACAAAAAAGGGAAGTTTAAAGTAAGAAGTTGGTTCAAGATGAATAAGCTAATGAGGGAGAGATTCTTTCCTCCATCTTAAACTGAAGATCTATACAATAAGATGTTCTCTTTGAGACAAGGATCATTGAGTGTCGAAGAGTATATTAAAGAGTTTGAGAGGTTAAAGATGAGATTGGAGATTGAAAAGTTGGAAGGGAATACCATGTTAAGATTCTACAGTGGTCTTCAACAAGATATTGCTAGAAAAGTTGAGTTACATAGGCCCTACACCATGGATGAGCTTTTCCATTTGGCCATCAAGGTGAAGAAGCACAAAAAAAAAGGTTTAACACCCCCCCATTTTTTACTATTGAAACATTTCATTTTAAAAACATTATGGAAGTTAAAATACAAATCCAACCTATAAAAAATGGAATTTTGCCACTATATCTAACACAAGATAGGAACCTCACCTATAACAATGCAAGTTGATACGACCACAAGAGGGCTACCCTAGAGTGTTTTTAGATTGATTAGCTGACCCCATAGATCAATACAAGTCATTCCCGTATGCTTTATCCTCATTCACATGCTTCTCGAGAAATGTTTAGAAATGTTTTCAAACTTCCTTGGAGAGTCACTCATCCTAAAAATTACCCCACGGCTAGCATGCTTAAGTGTGGAGTTGTTAGGATGGAATTATTAAAAGGATGCTATACAGCGTTAATATAAATATCCATATCAATCCTTATAGCACTCCCATCAATTTGGGGGTATTACATTCACCTCCACTCAAAGAGCATAACTTCCTCATTGCATTTGAATTACTAATTATCTTAATACAGTTTATCCCAAAAATTATCCCACTAGGCAACTGATTAGCCCATCTAAGTTCAGCTCCTGGCTACGGTTTTGCTCTTATACCATTTATAACACCCCAAGTCAATACAATCACATGACGACTACCCTGGAGTGCTTTTGAATTGATCAAGTTGCCCCATAGATTAAAACAAGTCCTTTCAGCACACTTTTTCATCACTTACGCACATCCCAAAAAAATTTATAAATTTTTTTAAACTTCCTAGGAAGGTCACACATCCTAAAAATTACCCTACAACTAGCACACTTAACTATGGAGTTCTTATGATAGAATCATCAAAAAGATAGCATACCATATTGATATAAGTAGTTATATCAATCCTTATAACATTCCCCTATATTTAGGGGTATTACATCACCACCTACCTCATATTAGACACAAGGCTAAGTATCCAACCAATTAAAACACAAAGGAAAACTACAGTGTGCAAGAAACATTTAGAGATAAGAGAAGTTAATGTTTACAAGCTAGGGTTACATAGGCCTAAAACTAATACACGATACATATGTAGAAAATGCTTAATTAAATAAAATCATTTTCAATGGGATGCACCTTGGTCACTCAAGGACCATAGAGAAAAGTCTCCGAGAAAGACTCCACTCAACAACCCAACTATGCTGAGAGGAGGGTGGACCATTCATTAGTCAACCTTAGAAAACCTATAACAAAGCTCATGCTCGTAGGATTGAATAGGGGATTGCAACAACAACCCCATCAATATGCATACATATGAAGTAAACCAATCTACCATCATCATATAGATCCTAGTACAAGTAAGACCTACACGACATACTCATGGTATGACTTACAAAAATGTGCATGTGACTTTCCTACCATGTCACTCACATACAATCACATAGGTCTTATAAGATATATTTGGATGCACTAAATCATGCTTAGTTATAATCATGCGAGCATAGAAGGGTATACAGATTGTATCATGTATACTGCCTACCTATGGAACGTGAAATACTTAGATTATCCATGTAACAATGGTTAGAGTATAACTTGAAAGGTAATGGGGAATTAGGGTTGCATATATGAATTCCTAACCATGGATGGATGAAGATTATAAGAGTATTAGATCATGTCATAATTCATATATCAAAACATAGAAATGGACCATAGTAGCCATTCAAGAGGAACATATGATTAACATCAAATTCTAGGAAGGTGAGCACAAGTTATACCACATGTTCATAGCTTAATGAGATGTGAGTTATTAAGCATTCATGGAGAAAAGAAGGTATCATGTTAGTAAAATAACCATAATCATATAACAAGAGTTGAATGATTACTTACTCTTTAGGTCTCATTCTGGTTATTATTTTGCTTTAGGTAAAAATAGAATTCCCTTACAAAATTCTTATGCAAGAAGTGAGTATATAATTTTTTTCCCCAAGTTATTGAGCAATAGGTCAGAGTATTCCCCATAGTCTCTCAATACAATGGAATCCATCCAAATAAGTGGATATAAAGTCCCAGCTCATACCAAGGAACTTGGTAGACATGAGTCCAAGTTTCGGTCAAAGTAACTTGATGGAAATAAGTCCTAGCTCATGCTAAATAACCATCCTATGGTGGCTATTCCCTTTAGTATAGATATTCCCTAGTACATCATTAGTTTCTAGAATAGGAAAGGCACCAGGATCTATGAGGATCCCGAGATCAACTAGGATCCCACCCTAAGGCAAAAACGTTTGAAGGTAGACTAACCCCTGGTAGCTTATCAAGGATTGAATAATCCAGACCATTCATGATAGCCACTCCACTCTAAGTGATTAGTGTCTTATTAGCTCAAATATGTCATTTCATATAAAGTCCCACAACAATATTACACCAAGAAACAAGCCTTTTCATTTCAATGCACCCATATAGGGTTATCACGTTATTTTGTGTTCCCATTTAGGATATCTTTAAGTGATTATCCCAATACACGATCCATTATGGAAAAAGGTGGAATTATTTAATGTTAATATCAACCATAATAGTCCAAGCCAAAACTTGAATTTCCATATATTCCCCTATTCATAATTCAACTCTATATTAAGCTAAGGTTAAAGGCATAGTTCATTACTTAAACATAGTCTTACCCATTTATTAAAGGACATTCCAATTAAATTATTCAGGCTAAAGGTGAAGGTTCTATTATAGGTCAAATAGAGTCCAATATTAAATTACACAATTTATCCATCTATTTCAATAGCTAAGTGAAAATCAAAAATCATAGGTAAGGTTAACTCGATGCCACCCTATATGTTCATGTTATCTTCTTTTATCTTTGCTAAGTCATTTCACTTATGGGGTTCTCATTTTAAGGCCGTGATAGAAGTCATTAGAGGTCGATTATCCATCATTTGGATCCATTACATCAATTATAACCATATGAAGAATCCTTTAATAGTCATTTGATCATCTATTTATGTTATAGTCAAGAAGAGGGTAAAATGATAAACCAAGGTCAAACATTGGTTAACTAGGATAAATTTCTATTTATCATCTCAAATCCATTATTTAACTTCATTAATCTAGGTAAATTCATAGCTATTAGCATATTAGGTCATTATCCAAGCATGAGAAATATCAAACATCACATTTGGAAATAAAACAGGTAATAATAGCAAAACTAGCCAAGACCGATCGATGGGTTTTAAAACTAGTTGATGGGTCTCACTGACCAGTTAATTAGTTAGAGTGATGTCAACCTTCCAATGGTGGGGAAATAGTTAGTCGATCAACCTCACCATTTGACTATTCTGAGAACCAATGGATCAGTTTGGTTATATCAGTTGATGGTTCTAACTCGAGGCTAAGACTACTGAAGTCCCAGACAAACTAGTCGATCGGTTAACCCAACTAGTCGAATGTTCTAAGGACCAATCTATTGGTTTGGTTGAACCATTCGATGGGTTTAACTTGAGACCAAAACCATCAAAGTTATATACCACGTAGTCGATCAGTTGACCTAAATAATTGACTGTTTTAGGAGCCAGTTGATCGATTTGGTGGAACTAGTTGATCAATTTGGTGGAACTAGATGATGTTTTGGGTTAATAGCGTCCCACAAAATGCAAATTACACAAGATTAAATTCCATGAATTTGCCCATTCAAATCCAAACACTAATCTCATGTTATCCAAGGTTCTCTACACATAGTATTCCTAAATCGACATGTAAAATACGAAAGTTATGCTGGGAATCCTAGCAAATCATGCTTGCATTTTATGAACTTTAATTAGGAAATCATGCATCACATTCTTTTATTGCTAAGACATCATGCAACAATGTACTCTACATGTCACATATATCATTGTCACTTTAAGACACCCATAATGTCAAGGAAATTTTGAATCTAAAATTATTGATAAGAGATTCAAGCATATGAGTCTTTAAACCAAGCTTCCAACCAATCCATTCATTCATTCTATACTAACTAGTGCTATCAAATTGTCATCTCCGCTAATCAAGATATCACAGACTTATGAAACATATAATATACTTACCCATACCATTTTTTACATTAATAGGGAAGATAATAATTTACCTTAAAAGAGCTAAGCAACACACCAAAAGAGCAAAAGTCTCTGAAAATCCAAGCCCTTTCCTACACTAAAACACCTTTTAAGAAACATCTAATTTAAACTCAATAAAAAATTTGGAATTTTTGAAAAGGAGATTTAATAAAATTAGGGACATAGGAGTGGAAATCAGAGAAACCCACCTTCCAAATGAGAAAATAGAGAACACCAGAAATAAAAGCTAACCCCCACTATGTTTCCTAATCTAACCCTATCTTGCTTAAAACTAAAAAAAGGAGATAGGGAGAGGATTAGAAAAGGAAAAGAAAACCAAAATGAAATCATAGAGAGGGGAAAGTGGCAAATCAAGTTTGAAGGAAATTAGGGTATTTCAAAGGTTAGAGAATAAGATAGAAAAGTGAAGACTTTGAGTTTGAATTACTGATGGTTTTTATGAAAAGAGAAGGGTAAGGGAGTGTAAAAATTGAGACCCTCAAACCCCAGTATAAATCAAAGATTCTAAGTGTACATTTTGAAGGCTCAAAGATGGTATTTCTACCTTAAGCTAAATTAGTGAAAATGCAGGTTTCTAGGTATTGTGTCTCAATAATTTTTGAACATAAGAAGGGAATGTTGAAAACAATGCATGAGAATCGATGTTCAGAATATCTACAGAGGTTGCAGAAGTAAATAATCCATTCAAAAATCTTGTAGAAGAAAGAATAAATAGGTAAGAATAAGACAAATGAGCTGAGGGCATAAAAGTGACTTCTCATGAATTTCATCCTCATAAATGCGTTGAAAATACATAAAATAGGTTAGTCAGGCTTAGAGGCTTCATAACAATTAAAAATAAACAATTCAAAACATAGTTGTAATGCTAGAAACGTTTTGGGGAAGATTCATAGGGAAAATTGAATTAAAAGAATAACCAGGTCAGTCAAACCAAGCGATTGGTACCCCTAACTAGTTGATCGGTTTGACAAGTTTTGAAAATTGAATTTAATGGACAAACTAGTTGATTGGTACCTCAAACAAGTTGACTAGTGTCCCAATAAAATCAAGTATTTTCCACAATCCAAACTGATCTCATCTAAGAACCATACCAATCTTAAACACACTTCTAAAACAAGATTAAACACACTTAAATCATCATCAAACACGTAGATTAGCACACACTAACGACACTAAAAAGTGGGGTATTATAAGAGGCCTACGAGATTTTGATCCAAAAAACCCTCCACAAGCTCCGCTAAGGAAGCCCCACCAACATTCAAGCCACCCCCTACACCCAATACATTTGTTGTTAAGTGTAAATAGGGTAGTTTTGGTCTAGAAAAGGGAAGAAGAGTTAAATGTTTTAAGTGTCAAGGCATAGGGCATTATCAAAATGAGTTTTAAAAAATAAGGGGTATGACCCTCATAGGTTTGGAAGATGAAGAGAACGAAGATGGAGGAGGAGAGGATCCTTCACCCTATGGAGAAAATAAAGAGGAAGTTTCATCGGATGTTCAAGAAGCACTCATGGTTAGGAGGGTATTGCAAACCCAAAAGGTCAAAAGTAATGGCAAAGTGTTTTCCTTATTGTAGATGGAGGTAGTTGTGCTAACTTTGCATCTTGCACACTCATTGAGAAAATTAAGCTACCAGTCATAACACATGCAAAACCATACAAGTTGTAATGGTTAAACATTAGCAATGTGGTTTAGATTACAAAATATGTTGTTGTACCAATTTCCTTGGAAAAACCAACTAAGACCTAGTCATTTGCGATGTAGTTCCCATGGATGCATTCCATCTCCTATTGCAAAGACCTTAACAATTTCATAGGCATGTCAATCATGATGGGAGGAGGAACACATATTACGTCCAATTTTCCAACAAAAATATCATCCTCACACATATGAATTATTGGTGATTGTGCAATAATGAGGCCACATAATGCAAGAAGACTTTTTTTATTAATGGGAAGGGTTTAGAGAAACCCATTTTTAAGGGGAAACCTTTATATTTATTAGTAATACTTGAAAGTAATGTGGAGAGTGTGCCTAGTGATCCTCAAATTAGGCTAGTATTATATGAGTTTGATGATGTATTCCTTAATGATCTACCCCATATATTATCCCCCTTAAAGGCATAGAGCGCCAAATAGACTTTATACTCGGTGTAATTCACACAGACAAACAGACCTATAGATGTAACCCAAATGATGCCATGGAACTACAAAGGCAAGTGGATGATTTATTGAATAAGGGATTGATTAGAGATCCCTTATCCCTTATGCCATACCCTCCATTCTTTTACCTAAGAAGGATGAATAAATGAGTATGTGTATTGATAGTAGATTTGTCAACATCATTATCATCAATTATAGGTATCCTATACCTAAACTTGATGATATGCTAGATTGCTTCCATAGGTCTAGTGTGTTCTCCAAAATAAACTTGAGTGAATAATACCAAATTAGTGTGAAGGGGACAAATGGAAATCTGAGTTCAAGACCAAAAGGGGCCAATATGAATGGTTGGTAATTCCATTCGAGCTATTCACTAGCCCAATCACATTCATGAGACTCATGAATGAAATTCTTTGGCCTTTCATTTCTAAGTTTGTTGTAGTATAATTTGATGACATACTTGTATACTAATCTAGTGGTAAAGCTCATGTTATGAATCTAAAACTTGTATTCTTAGTACTTAGGAAACACAAGCTGCATGGAAAGCTAGAAAAGTTGGACTTCTTCGTACCAATGGTCACATTTTTAGGGTTTTTTGTATTAAAAGGTGGAATTGCCCTGGATGAGTCAAAGGTGCTGGCAATAAGAACATGTGTAATACCCCATAATTTTTTAAAATTTTGAATGATAATTATGTCAATTTTTGGGCATTAGATTTTCATTTGGTATTATGATTATATCTGAGGTAATGTTTAACTTGAAATATGGTTGGAAAAATGAAGTTTAATGAGTTTTTCAGGAGAACCAATCGACTAGTTCCATGAACTAATCAACTGGTTTATTGGTTTCAAAAAATAGGATTTCTCAACTAAACCAATTAATTGGTTGGGGGAACTTATCGATTAGATTTAGAACAGTCAACTAGTAGGCCCAAACTAATTGATTGGTTTGTCAAGTTGGGTATATTTTTGAACAAATTTTTTTTAAATTTCTTATATTAAAATGTAACTTTTAAAACCATGCTAAATTGTCCCTAATAAATTCTTAACCCTTTGCATAATGTATTTAGTCTAAAATATTATCTTAGATCGACTCGAAGGTCGATTACGATAATTGAGGAGGGAGAGCTAACCTCACCATTTTCTTCTTCCACCTCTCTCCTCTACACAATTCTAAGATCAATGCTTCATTCTTAGGCATGATTATGAGTAAATGGAAAATTCCTTTCATGCTTACCTTCCATTACATCTCTTGTGAATCTCAATTATAGCCCAATTGACCTACATCCTCTAGAAATGCCATTTGAGCTCTAGAGAATTAGTCAGCATAACTTAGATGAGATACATCCATTTAGCTCAAATTCAAATAGTGAATGTTAGGATTTTGAATGCTCCTAAACCTTCTATGATTTGTGATAATTTTGTAAGCTATAAATAGTCCCAATCATCCCTTTTATTTACCTTTTTTTTTAACCACTAAAAATCTGTAACTCCTTGTAACCACCTTTCTCCTTTCTACACATCAAATCTTGTAATCAATTTCTTACACTCTTCGATTCCTTTCTCTAGCTCTCTCGTGTTATAAATAGTGAGCAAAGAAGAGTTAGATTTAAGAAAAAGGATTGAGTGGTTCAATTAAACATTCCCTATTTTACTTTAAGTGTGGTATGCTTCCCTTCTATTTCAAATATAAAAATTATTAAGATTTTGTATGAAATTATGGGCTTAAGATTTTTTTCTTTATGGTTTTAAAATTTGATACACTTCATAGATTGAGATTTCATGTTTAAGGGGAATTTTCCTACATCAAGTAAGTTATTTTTGCTTCTAAAATTGTTTATTATTATCCCTGTATAGTACAAGTTCCTTTAAGTTAATATTTTATGTTAGCATGAATGTATATACCTTGTGGAATTGATTTGGATGGGTAAATCGTATATTGGAATACAACACGTGAAATTTGATAATAGAAAAAGTAGGATATGATGGTTAATTAAATTAAAAGTGTCTTATACTATGTTAATGGATGTCCCAGTGTGGTTAATGATGATTTATAGGTATGAATATGCATGAAAATAATGGTTTTATGCTATTGTAGGGCAAATAAATCAATTTTTTAGGTCAAATTGATTGACTAGTTCATGGAACAGTCAACTAGTTGACCTAACCCATTGACTTGTAAGTCTGTAAAGACCTTGGTCTTGCTCTCTACTTAAACCCATCAATTGGTTGGCTAAAGCTGATTGACTAGCCTATGAACAATTGATTGTTTTACCTAAACTTATTAACCACTTTGAGAAAAACTAGGTTCTAGTTGAGTCCAACTGATTGACTAGTTGGTCCAAAACGATCAACTATTTGGTGCAATCGATTGATTGGTTTGACTGGGTTATGTAATTTGTTTCATTTCAGTTTGGTTATACTTTAAAGCTATGCTTGGGACTAAACTATGATTATTAATGGCATAAAATATAGATTTTATCATGGATTAATGGCCTAATGAAATGGTTAAATGGATCATAACATATGACCAACTCTATGAGTATTATAAAGGCTAAATGGGTATTCCACTTATGAAATGTGATGATCCTTTAGAAAAGAGCAATGAAACCTATCATGTGCTTGAATTAAATAACATTATGGGCATGAATAATATTGGACAAGGATAAATGGAAACCTTTTATGGTTGGGAAAATGGAAAGGATCGATATAGAATAAT
Organism: Tamarix austromongolica; assembly: GCA_039764185.1. Lineage (NCBI taxonomy): Eukaryota > Viridiplantae > Streptophyta > Magnoliopsida > Caryophyllales > Tamaricaceae > Tamarix > Tamarix austromongolica. Next base: position 103,944,550 of record CM077819.1, on the reverse strand, counting down.
CATGGAAATTCATAATTGATCCTTATATAGGCCTTGTGTGATCACTTTTCCTCATGAATAATATACTAATCACGTAAAGTGAAAGACAATCTAGTTGTGTATGGGTTTGAGTTACCCAATCCTCAATTAGCTACTGGAGGTTAGTCTGCCTTCGTGCATTTATTGGTGCCTTCAAGCTTTACCTTTGAGCGAGATCCTTAGAGGTCCCGGTTCCTTACCTACTATAAACACTAATGATATACTAGGGGGTATCGATACTAAAAAGTCTGATTACCTAGGTAGTTAGCTTTAGCCCATAATTATGTCTATTATGGTGATTGGCTTTGGCTTGAACTTATGTCCATTCTAGTAATTAGCTTCGTCCTGAACTTATGTCCGCTAGCTTCGACCTGGAATTTATGTCCCTTATTTGGATAAGCTTACATGGTATGTAAGAACATGGAGCAGTCCACTGTCCATTGCTCGATAATAATAAAATATAGATGATAAGTAATTGGATGATAAAGACCAGGATAATGAATAAGCAAATACAAATAATTAGATAAGGATGGAAAAAGTTTGGATGAGAAAAAGGATAAAGCTTCTTTGTATACTTGGTTTATGGCTTAAATGACTCATTTCTTATTGATTGAAATGTTAGCTAGATGTTGACCTGTATCAATATATGAATAAGGAAATGGTATGATCTAAAGCATTAAGCCATTATAATAAACCCTAGTGGTTGCTTTACTTTAATATGCTAGTACATGTGTGAGTACCTACATAATTATAATATGAAACCAAGCATGAAATATTATACATTTTCTGAGTTTTGCATGATAATCTATTATGGTGTATTCCTACCTTTACATATATTACATTAGCATAAGGCATGTTAAATATTATATCCATGTATGAGAGAATTTGCATACTTATGTTTCCATTGAGGAAGAAACTTAGCTTATTTAGTATGTAGCATACTGATGTGCTTGTTTTCTTGGTCACCTATTCATTCGCACTAGCAAAGGGCCATGTGTAGGTTTTTGGAGATGGCTAGTAGTGGGCCTACCCTAGTTTGGGTTCGAGCTTGAGAGCATGGACATTTGGAGATTTTTACAGGGTATGTGGTCGACCGTGGTTTTGGTTTTAGGGTTACACTCTAATCTTATTTTAATGTACCATCATAGTTTTAACTATTTATATTCCTTTATTGATTTGGTCAAGTACCAATGATGTGCTTGATGTAAATGATATTTTAGATGTTATGTAACTAATCCACACACTTTGTTGTTTTTAAATTGGTTGGTTAGTTTTAGCCTTCTATTTGCTTTGGGGTTGGCAGTAGGCATCTATTTTATGTCAAGTAAAGCGACAACACCTCATTTTTCCTAGGCGTATTTTCACCTTTTGCATTAATTTAAACACAAATTTTTGATACTAAAAAATGGAGGTGTTATAACATGGTGTACACCCACATCCATTTCAATTTTTTAATCCTTTCATGGAATTGCCTCATTTTGCAAGAGGTTCATAAAGAGATTTAGCACACTACTAGCCCCCATAACAAAATTTTTAAAGAAAGGTGACTTTAAATGGACTAAGGCAACACAAGAAGCTTTCATGATGATTAAAACCGAGCATAGTGAGGCCCTAGTGTTGGAAATGCCAAGCTTTGACAAGGTGTTTGAAGTGGATTGTTCTGCAAGTGGAGTAGCCATGGGAGCAGCTCTACTACAAGTAAGAAAAATAATTTCCTTCTTTAGTGAGAAGATCAATGGTTCAAGGTCCAAATGTGGTACCTGTGATAAAAAAATTTATGCTATTATGCAGGCTTCAAATCATTTGTCACATTATCTTAGAATTTTTATTGCTTACAGATCATGAGTCCCTAAAATATATAAATGGGAAACCAAATCTTAATCCTAAGCATGCTAGATATATAGAATTATTGTAATCTTTTTCATTTATAGCTATGCATAAGAGTGTAAAAACCAATGTTGTAGGTATACCCTCTCTAGAAGGTATTGTATGTTGTCATTATCATAAGCAAGAGTCCTAGGGTTTGGCTGTTTGAAATAACCCTAAAAAGAAGATGAAGAATTTACATGTTGCTTTAAAGATCATGGGAAGGCCTAGGACTCCTTTATAATTTAAGATGGATTCATGTTCAAGAACAAGAAATTTTGCATCTCCAAGAGTTCCATTTGAGAGTTGCTGATTAGAGAAGTGCATAGTGGAGGGTTAGTTGGCCATTTTGGCATGAACAAGACTTATGATGTACTCCTAGAGTATTTTTATTAGCCTAATATGATAGGTGATGTACAAGGAGTAGTGGCAAGGTGTGCTACTTACCAAAAGTCCAAGAGCCACTTCCATCAAGGGCTCTACACTTCATTACTTGTCTCACATCAACCTTAGGACCATGTGAGTATGGAATTTCTAGTAGCATTACATAGAACCAAAAGGTAAAATGATGTTATTATTATGGTGGTAGATTAATTTTCTAAGATGAACCATTTTTTCCTATGTCAGAAGACAGATGGTGCATATTTTATATCTAATCTATACTTCAAGGAGATAGTTAGGATACATGGTATCCCTAAAATAATTGTCTCTGATTGAGATACCAAGTTCCTTAGCTACTTATGGAAGAATTTGTGGAGATTGGTTGGAGCTAAACTTCTATTTAGTAACACCTATCATCCACAAACATATGGCCAAACAGAAGTTACTAATAGAACCATAAAGATGCTCCTATGAAGTTTGGTTCATATACCCTTTAGGGATTGGGACATCAAACTTAGCCATGTTGAATCTGTGTACAACCAATGCCCCACATATGCAACCAGAAATTCTCTATTTAGAGTAGTGTATGTAGTGAATCTCACTACTCCTATTGATCTTTTACCCTTTCTAATTCATGCTCATACAAACTTTGAATCCAAAGCTAGAGCAAGTACCTTAAAAAAGTCAACTGAATAAGTGAGAGCAAGAATTGAGAAGGTTAATGAACGAATCAAAAGAAAGTATTTCCTATAAAGAATAAGCTCATTTCTAGAAGTGATGGCCCTTTCAAAATTATTTAGAGTATTGGTAGTAATGCTTACAAAATCAAATTGCCTCAAGAGATGGGTGGCATATCAAACACATTTACAGTGGGTGATCTGCTTCCATATATACATGACAAGAAATATTTAGATGATGAAGGATCTTCTCAATTGTGAGAGGATGATATAGGAGCCTTCTCCTCAAGCATTTCTAATACACTTATTAATTTCATAAATTTAAAGATTTCAAAAATCTTTTAACTTGCACTAAATTAATGAGTTAAATTTTTCCAAGCCATACAATACTTGTGGAAGCCATGTAAGCCATCAACCTTGCTATAAGGAGTCTCGAAAATGGCTCAAATTTTTCCTAACACCAGCCACATGAGAAGCACCTTTTTTTGGGTAGATTTGGGGTTCATTCTCAATGTTTATTTCAAGTAAATATATACCAAAAGCTAAAATAAGAATACAGGAGCTGTAGCAGCACTTTTTGGTCATATTTTTGTTCTATGGAAGCTCGAAGATCAAGGGGGAAAGGCTTACTTCTTCAAGTTCTTATCAGCTAGAAAATGTTCTTACTAAGAAATTTTGGGAGTTGGGAGTAGCACAGGGAAAAAAATTCTTGGGTAGAAAACTTACACCCTTCTAGTTAGTTACTAGGTAAAAAAAAATGTGTCTCTTACTTCTTTTAACTAGTAGATGGTTGCAAGTTGTAATATAGATCATGTGACATATGTTTTTCATTTTCCTAGGTGTAAAGACAACTTGGGAAGAGGAAATATGATTCTCTCTCTCCTCCTAGCTCGTGGATTGGCTTGTAAGGTGTTAGATTCAATTTGTATTCTTCCCAAAGCCTTAGACACTCTCTATAAGACTGGTGGCTAACCTTGAATGAAAAACATATTATCTTGCTGCATTTTTAGAGTGTTCAAACTCAAATTATCATTCAATGTTCAAGTGAAGAACATTGTCTTATGCTACTTGAAATCTTAAAAATTTTATCCCAAGTTGTTTTTACCTTGAGTAGTATTTGTTAGTAGCTAAAATCAAGAATCTTGAATTTTAGTTATCCCTTCATCTCCATCATCCCCATTTCATTTTTCCTTTTTGTGGTAATTCTTCCCTAATCCCACCATGAATCATCAAGCTTGACCCAATTTGTTTATCTTATGCATCATTGTACATATATGCACTAGTTGTTATTGTTAAATATCAATGTTCATTCCATTTTTAAGTCTTAACATCAACACCTATTAGACTCTATGTCATTTGATGAATAAAATAGCAATGCACAAGACAAAAATTCTAGACAGACACATAATTAGAATATGAAGTCAAATAGGATAAAGAATCTACCACGATCCATATAAACCCCACACACCTTTTAAAAAGTAGAAAAATCATTTACTTACTATCAATATCAATGAATTTCTCTTTTACAAGCAATGCTATAGGCTAGTAGAGCCCATAAATTCACCCCACTAATAATATTAGAACTTAAAACCTAAGATTGGTGAAGAATGAGATTACAAAAATAAGAGGCCAAATATAAAGTGAAAGTAACAAAGTGATATACCCTAGCATGAAAAACCTTTCCACTTTAACAATTTTGAGCTCATCACATTTTAAAACCTAGAATTTTTGCAAATAACACATTTATATAGGAGGCCTTTGAAGATGAAGTTGAGTAACACAACTCAATTTCATGAATTATTATCAAAATTTAGGGTTTTAGGCCCAAAATGCAAATTTAACATTTAAAATCAATTAAAAATAATTAAAGGCTCAAATACAACTAAACTAAATCTAAAAAAATTCAGACACTCGGTTGTAGCAAATAGAATCAAAATTTTGACTAATTCAAGAAATTCACTTTCAAAACTAGGGTTTTAGGTCCAAAATATAATTCGGTCAAATCTTATTAATTTCCCCAAATTGAAAGTTTATAATTGTAATTACCCACATTCTATAACATGTTTTATAATCAATTTAACAAAATAACCCAATGTTCAATGAAATTTCAAAATTGTAAGATTTTTAACCAAGAAATATGATTGCAATATATTCTGAAAAAATTTCTTGAATTGGCACTTCCAACTCGCAATTAAATACATTTCAAAGAATCTTAAAGAATCAATTGGGAAAAATAGCTTAAACTTGGATGAACTCAGCTATAGCGATAAATCTAGGTTTAAAATCCAAATTTCATATATCAACCATATGCAACCCAATCAACCCATCAAAATCAATCATCTAACTCATATATATATATATCATAAGATAACATATCATAAGATAATCCACAAACATTTAATATATATAAAAAAAAGAAGAGTTAGGGTTTCCAAAGTATACCAAGAAAAATCTGACATTACAAGCCAAGGGAGCTCAACCAAGAAAAGAAAGGTGTTGCTTTGGTGGTTGGATTGGAGCTGTGGCGGCGGTAGTGGTGATGTGTTGTTGTGGTGGCTCGATGCAGGTTCGTTATTGCCAGGCTATGCTTTACTTCCATCGATGGTGCTTCTAGTCTATGTTCGACGACTTGGCATTGTGGTGGTGCTTTGCAACTCATGGTCTTGTGGTGGTAGTTATAGTGGAGGATGGAGTGAAGATGAAGAGAAAGTAGGTTACGATCGAACATTCTTCCCCTAGTCGCTAGCTACTACTCCACTATCGACTGGTGTGTTTGTTGCTGCTCATGCTCGGTTAGAGACGCTGGAGGTATAGGCTCCTTGGTGGTAGGAAGATGGAGGTCAAATCTAGTGGTGCTGGGGGTTTGCACTCAGGTTGGCGAACGTCCAAAAAGAGAGACATAAAGGGAAAAGAAAGAGAATAAGGAAAGGAAATATAGGGGGTTTGAACAGGTATTTTGTTTTTTAACAATACATGTATAAATCAATTAAAAAAATAAATATCTAAAAATAAGATAGGTAAAATGAACTTTTTAACTAAGTCAAAACCTAATGGAAATACTTGCATAAAAGATGAGTAACTAGCTTTTAGATAGAAAATAAATTACATATGATTAAATGATATGATTTAAAAATAAAACTGAAAATACATTATAGAATTAATTTTTTAAAATTCAAGTAACTATAAATAATTCAACATAATTTTAGAAACTTCATTTGTCAAATGAAATGGAAATAAAATCGAAGAAAAATAATTTAATAAAAAAATCATAATGAAGTTCCAAAAACCTTTAATTTCAATTTTAAAAAGGTATTATTGACCTAATGGAATAAATAAATTAAATGAAGAAAATATTTGTTACAAATAATGATTTTATTAATTTAAAGAGATTTTACATTTTAAAATAATTTAATTCCACTAATGAAATATAAATCCACAACAAAGTTGTAATCACACAAAAAAATTATAATTGGAAATGAATTTAAAATATTAAAATAAAAACACACAACAAAAATTTAAATATATTTGAAATAAAAATTGAATCGCATGAATTTAATAAAATTATTGTCGTATGAATCTATCTACAATTATCCACAATGAAATACAATTAATTTAATTTCAATATGAATTTATAATTATCAACAAAACCTTAAAGCAAATAAGAAACTTTAAAAGAAAATTTATGAGAATTGTGATTTAAATAAAATAAACTAACTAGAATAAAATTATGAGTCGATACTCATAAACCACTAAATAAAAAATATATTAGATCTAAATAAGTGAAGACAATAACAAACCCATAACAAAACTTCAAAATCAAGAACCATAATGATTAATTTTCTTGAAAACATATAGTGGTTCATTTACTCAAGGTCACACCTCAAGTTAGGAATAATCATTTACTATGTTTTAAAATGAGTTAAGAATATTAATTTAGTAAGAATTATAGAAAGTAGGTCAAATCCATAAAAAAAGGACCTTCATAGTTAGGTTTCACAATAAAAATTGGCCAATTTATAGGAAAGAAAAGTAATTAAATATATTAAATTAATTCTATTTCTAAATTGAAACAAACTCTATCAAATGCAAACATAATTTTTTCCATTAAAATCCCAAGATTAAGGCTTTTTACACCCAAACTACCAATTAGCCAATTCAAATCAATTACTTCAAATCAATAGGTCGAAAGTATAATTAACCGAATTATAATGAAATTCAAATAAACCCAAATTATCTAGACATTACCAAATTAAAAATTCAAATATGAGAAATTAACTACATGCACAACATTCAACCCAATCAAATTATTCATACAACTCATATGTACACAATCAAACAATTAATTTGGTTTATCAAAATCTAATTCACACAAACACAATTTAAATTAGAAGTTAGGGTTAGGGAAATAATACCACAAAAAATCTAGTTAGAGTAGCTTGATGTGAGCAAGTGAGACTAGAGGAGGGATGGTGGCCCATCTTGTGGCTGAAGGATGAGGAGGCACAATAGTCATGGCACGAGCTAGAGGCTAGCTCCTATTGCACCTTTGTGTTAATGACATTGTGTGTTGCTTGTTTTTGCCATTTGGGGTTGGATGTTGTGGATCAATATTCAGGATTAGAGGAGAGGGTAGAGATGGAGGACAATGGAGTTGGGTAGGGTCAAAAACTGGCGAGATCAATAGTCTGAGTTGAGCAGGTCTCCCTCTCCTTGTTTGTAGCTCAATAAGTCATGAGAAAGAAAAAGGAAGGGGAAGGAGAAAAAGTTTGAGTGTTTTTTTTTTCAAACATAAAGGCACTTTGTTAAAATATCAAAAATAGAATTTAAAGGATAATTTTTCAACCAAAATTTATTTACATAAAAACACTGCTCAAAGATTTGGAAAAGATAAAATTATTAAAGTGATTAACTAAAGAATAACAAAAAAGCTTTCTTAATTAACATATTAACAATTAAACAAATCATATAGATTGTGGAAAAAGAAATAAAATATAAAAATACTAATTAAAATACATTGGAAAATATATATATCAAAATCTAATGAATTGTAAATAATTTAATATGTTTTTCCACAAAATATCCCCCAAAAACCAAAATTGAAAAAATGAAAACAAATTAATTTCGTAGAAAAATCCTTAAATTAGATGTAGAAACCTTTAGTTTTGAAAATTTTCAATGGTTTTCTCAACCTTGTTAAAATAAATAAGCTCAAAGATGGAAATATTTGCAATGGATTAAAATAATTAAATAATTTAATTTAGTACATAAAAGGGAATTTTATAATGTAAAAAAATTAATTTTATTATGTAATTATAACTCTAAAATAAAATCATAATTAGAGGATGAAGCCATAATCAAAAATGAATTTAAAATATTTAAAAATATATATAATGGAAATGGAAATATATTTTTAAATAGAAACTAAGATCATATGAATTTAACTAATAATCATAATTGTGAAAGAATTTTTCTAGAATAATCCACAATGATGAATGATTAAATAAATTCTAATATGAATTCAAAATTAACAATAAAACTACAAAACCAATCACATATAATATAATTAAACATTTTCATCTAATTATATTAATATAATCATTAAGTTTAAGGATATTAAATTTAAAAAATGTGGGGTATTGCAATAATTATATAAATAACTATAATGATAATAAGCCTAAAAAGATCTAACAGCTAGGGGCACACGACCACCTAGACCCTCATCACGCCGATTACGTAGAGAAACCCTCCCCTCATATAGGTCATTCCAAGTCAAACTTATCTAATTATTACTTTTATTATAATATTTATTTTTATTTTAAAAATAATTATCATTATTTTCATTATCATAGTTATGTTATATTAATATTCATGATAATTATGAATATGGTTATATATTATGTTATTAGTATTTCATGTATAAGAGGAATAAATGTGTTGTGGCAAGGGATATAATAATAGTTGAAAGCTTTGTCTTTCTTATATTCTACTGCCAGCAAATATGTGAGTGGGTATTAGTTTTGTTTGTATAATGCTACAAATACCCACGAATATAAAATAGGTATAATTTTTGTAGGCATAATATACTATTACCAATAGATAAAAAATTTATGTGGGAAAAACTTTCTTCATTATGCACAAAAAAAAAATCATTGATATTAGTAACTTTTTCCAAGAGAAAAAAATCCATAACTAAATTTTTGTTGGCACAAGTCACATATTTATTAATGATTGGAGGAAAAACTCTTATGAGAGTGTATAAACTCTATATATAAAGTAAAACGAATATGTTGAATCATGTGTTTCTATTTGTTCATTAGTTTATATTTAGTTTTCTATTGTGGTATTTTTAGTTTTCTATATATGGAATTTTTTTACGTACATATATTTGACTAGTTATATTACTTTTTAATTACTTTACCTTAATTATAGATTAGAAAAGCTTAAGAATGAGCTTTCAAGAGTTTTTTTCTTTTTATTTTTTAGCTTTAACTTCAAAATTGATAGGTGTATATATTATGAAATTAATTGTTGTATCATGATCCAACTTTCTACATTTGATATGAGAGTCTAACACTTTTCCTCTGAATTTCTCCACTGGCCTAGTTTTGTAGAAAAAGATGAATTCAAGTCAATTTGGGCAGATAACTAAGGAAAATAAGCGTAATATGAGGAGCAAATCATACACTCATGGAAACTTGGATGTAACATCTTGCAATACCCTAAAAAAGAAGTCATATGCAAAAAAATCAAGACAAGACAATGAAGGTGGAAGAAATACTAATGCCCACCATAACTAATTAGAAAATAAAGGGCCCCCATATTTATGAAAAGCGGACTATATTTCTTTGCTTTCCTCCCACATGCTTCATTAACTCATCTCACTTGCATATCAATAGGGAAAAAGCATGGGTGCCTTGTATTTACTAATATAGAAAGTATTTTCACCATTTTTTCGATCTAATTTGTATGGCCTTCTAAGTAACAACCCTTATTTTTAACACCAAAAATATTTAAAATAATGAAATGTGCAGAAGCTAGAACTGATATCGAGGGCATAACCTCCACTCCTACTATAAGTAAAGACTAGTGTCTTGCTGACACTAGATGCTAATGCCAATTAAAGTAAGAAAGTACATTGAAATGAAAATTAAACCAAATGAAATGATAAGAAAATGTCAATTATAACTCAAATAATGAAAATGGTCTACTAAAATAAATGCAATAAATAAAATGAAGAAAATGGCCACCAAATTCTCTCTCGCCCATCATTCATGTCATCAATAAAGAATATAATCACTATCTACCTACACTAGGTCATCTACTCACCATCGTAATGGGTTGTTGCTACCCCATTTAAAAATATGTAACAAGTTAGCCAAGTGAGCAACCAAGTAAAATGTTTATACAAAGGAGTATAGTTCTCATACATATATGCATCAACATGTTACTTGATGATAATATGCAAATTTCAATTTCCACTTTATAATCTTTTTCCTTAAGTGACCACTTAACGTAAAATGTTATTTTTAATACTTGAACATGGGAAACCAACTTATCAACAAGATCACTTGATCAATGGTAAGGAATCAAAGGATCGCAACCAAACCAATGACAGAAGACAAATAACCAATATAAATCAAAACTACATGAGGAGCCAAAGTTTATACATGGGCCTTCCTATTAGACCAAGAAAATGAAAATTATCAACTATCCCAATCCTTAGGTGTGCACACTCCCTAGTAAGATTGCAACCTTCGATAGAGTAGATCTAAAACAAACCAAAGAAGAATATATACAACCGCAACTGACCCAATATTGATAGCCAACACAACCAAATCAAAAGCAGAATATATACAACAACAGTTGACCTAATATATATAGTTAGCACAACCAAACTTCAGAAAGCTAGCTCGAAGGACCGTAGCTCATTCTCATCTTCCATTTTAAATTCTACTCTATTATTCAAGATGATTATATAATAGAATTAATATGTGTTTAATATATACTAAATAAAATGCATAAATTTTACAAATAAATTTTAATTTACTGCTTAAGTCGTACTAATTAATAATTATCCAATCTACAAAAATTATCATATTAAGACTAATTCATAAAATAACAAGTTGCTAAGGTTCTAACCATTACCTATTACCATATTCCTAAAATAGCTAATTTTAATAAGGCTCAATAGCCTAAGCTTAATGTACCAATAAGAATAGGATGCTCAGTAATACTAGATTTAGTTATACCAAACTAGCACAAAAATTAAGCACAAATATATCAAAAATAGTGTTATTATGTAAAACCAATCACAAACTAGTATAACGTTGAAAATATCATTTCATTATTTTTGAAAGAAATTTCACAACCTAAACCTATGGTAGAATTACACACACACACACATATATAGTCTGAACAAAAATAGAGTAGTAGTAGTCATAGGAAACTAAAAGATGACATAAATGAAAGCAACAAGACTAGTATAATAAATAGATTATAAAATCATTGTGTAATAGAAGAAAATTAGTTTTGTCATCTTACATCATGTTAGGTAGAAAGAAACAATGAATATATATTATATGAAGAAGTAAAAATTCAACAATACATTCATGTGTATATAGCTTGATTTGCATTAGCATAGTAAATCTAATGGCACTAATTAAAATAATGTAAGAACAAGAATTTCAATAGCAAAGTGTGTATGCACAACTATGAGGCTAGCTAGTACCTCACATATATACAAACACACACAAAAAAATATATGTATATATGTATATTGATGACTATAGTAAGAAATTATAACCTTAGCAATAGATACATTTACAGAAAAACATTTATGGCATCTACTCCTTTTGTTCTTTTTCTTTATTTGAGGACCTCAATTGACCATCATCTAGCTAAGATATAGATAGAATAAAAAAAATTATGAAGAAAGATGATTTGATTGTTCATTAAAAAAAATATGGTGTAACAAGTCTGAAGAGAAACAATCACTCATAAGAAAAGAATAAAAATGGTTGCCTTGTACTAGAATTGATTACCTGTGATTGGACTACTATCATCCTTTTTTCCTAATTCAATGTTCAAACCATGAGACTATGAATATGAATCTCTTATGTTTCTCTCACTCTCATTTCATGTGTATCAATAAATCATTTACCCACTTAGTAACCAATATAGAGTATAAAATTTGTAAGGGTTAATAGATGGTATATAATAGTGGGAATATAAATGGTTAACTGAGTTATTCATAGTTGCAGGGATGTAAAAGGTTACTTCATTAATTTATACTAATTAATTTTTCTTTTTGTTTTCTCAAGTCTAAAATATTTACTAAACTAAATGTAAATTTTAAACTACCAAATTATGTGAGACTCTATGAATTATCTAAAAACTATTATTATTTATTATAACTTTATACTTAACACATTATTTATATACTCCAACAACTACCATGATTAATTATTAATTCATTAAATAGTTATAAATTATTGTGTATTACATCCTTCCCTCCTAAGGAATAAAATTTTTCCTCAAAGTTCGAATCCAATCACATCCATAGAAATAGTAGCACTAACACATTACATTAATGAACCACCATATCATGACAAATAATAATGCATCAAGCATAGACAACACACAAAATATATAATAAGACAATAATATAATCCCAAAACCTAAGGCATACCTACTCAAATAAACCAAGGTATTGTCACCTTATGACTTCCTTAGTCTTCAAGGTGGCCTCTTCCACCTTGTGGTTTCACCAAAGGACTTTAACCTTTGGGATTAACCTCAATATAGTATCTTGTGTCTTACTATCTAAAATCTTCACTAGCCCCTCCTCATAAGACAAAGCCTCATTGAGCACTAACTCATCTAGTTGGACCACATGAGAAGGGTCATAGACATATCAGCAAAGTTGTGAAATATAGAACACATTATGCACACGTGCTAACTTCATTGGCAAGGAAAGATAATATGCCACCTTCCCAACCCTATCCAAAATATCATACAGACCTAATACCTTGGGCTCAACTTCCCTCTTATGCCAAACGTCATCACACCATTGGTAGGTGAGACCCGTAAAAGGACTTTTTCACCCACCTTAAACTCATATGATATTTGCTTGTGATCTGCATAACTCTTATGCCTACTATGATCAAATTTCATGTTATCTTAAATCGCTTTCTCCTACTTCATAGTATCCTATATCACTTGTGGTCCTAACACCATGAACTCACTAGGATCACACCAATATAATGAAATCCTACACTTCCTCCCATAGGAGGCCTCAAACGGAGCCATCCCAATATTATCATGGTAACTATTATTTTAAGAGAACTCAATCAAATCCAACTTTTCATCCCAAATCCCTTAAAAATCTAGCAAACATGCTCACAACATATACTATAACGTATAGATGACCTTTCTGTCTAACCATTGATAGTTTAATGAAATTCCATACTCATCTTCAACTTAGTGACAACACCTCTTTCAATCTTCCCCAAAAATGGGACAAGAATCTAGAATCCCTCTCTAATCCAATAACATGAGGAAATCCATGTAGCTCCCCCACGTACTTCACGTATGCTCTTGCCAACTAATCCATAAACCAAGCCAAATTCATTGGAATAAAGACCACCAACTTAGTTAACCTATCAATGATAACCCAAATCATGTCCATATTTGCCATTATCTTAGGAAGAGCCAATATAAAGTCTATGGATATAGAATCCCATTCCCAATTTGGTACCTCCATTGGTTGTGTCAACTCTACTAGTATATTATGTTCAATCTTAACCTTTTGGAAAGTCAACAACTGGGCCACATATTCAACTACTTCCCTCTTCATTCTTAGCCACCAAATCATTTTATCTAGATCCTTGTATAACTTTTCACCACCTGGGTGCACTAAGTATGAAGTGTAGTGTCCCTCCTCTATGATCCTCTTCTTTAGGTCCCCAAAACTCTAAGGAATAGACCATCTCACTTTGAATCTGATGCTTCCATCCTTATGAATTTGGAAACCCTAATCTCTACCTTCTTGTGTCTTTTAACAAATTCTATCTAACTTCATATCTCCTAGCTAACTAGCTCTAATCTCATGAAAAATGCTGGAAGTGATGGTTAGAGCATTCAATCTCTACTCCATACTCCCATAAGCAATTAACTCAATCTCCATATCTCACAGCTCCTTATATATTCTATCAACTATCACCAAGGCATTTAGTGAATGCTACAACTTTTGACTGAGTGTGTCTGCCTCTATATTAGCCTTATGCTCATAGCAGAATAGCTTTATATCATAATTTTTCACTAAATCCAACTACCTCCCCTACCTCATATTAAGCTTCTATTACGTGAATATGTACTTGAGGCTCTTATTGTCTATATAAGACTTACATTGAACACTATATATATAATGTTGTCAAATCTTCAATTCAAACATGAATGTTGTCAACTCTAGGTATGAGTGTCATAGTTCTTCTCACAGGGCTTAAATCATATGATGCAAAATCCACTACTTTTCCATCTTGCATCAACATAAAACCCATCCCATTCTTTGAAGCATCACTATAGACCTCAAACTCTTTAGTTCTTGATGGTAGAGTTAAAATAAAAGTAGTAGTCATACTCTTCTTCAGCTCCTAGAAAGCTACCTTGAATTTTTCATCCCATTAAAAACATGTAGTCTTTCTAAAAAAATTTGTCACCAGCCAAACAATCTTTGAAAAGTCCTACACAAACCATCTGTAATATCTAGTAATCCATAGGAAAATTCGTACTTTTGTAACAATAGTAAGGGCTAGCCACTTAAAAGATGCTTGGGTTTTAGCCGTGTCCACAAACACTTATTCCATGGACATCACATGCCCTAGAAAAGCTACCTTCTCTAACCATAACTCACACTTTGAGAGTTTAGCATAGAGCTTATGCTCCCTTAAAAGTGCAATAGCCATCCTCAAATATTGAGCATCTTCATCCTAATCCTTCGAATACACAAATATATTATCAATGAATATCACTATAAACTAATCAAGATAGGGCCAAAACATCCTATTCATTGGTCAATAAATAATTCAAGTTATTAGTAAGACCAAATGGCATGACCGTGAGTTCCTAGTGGCCATACCTAGGTTGAAATATCACTATGTGAATATCCTTCTTTGTAACCTTTAATTGATGGTACCCTGATCTCAAATCAATGTTTAAGAATAATCCCACACCTTTCAGTTGGTCAAATAAATCATTAATCCAAGGTAAAGGAGACCTGTTCTTGATGGTCACTTATTTCAACCATCAGTAGTCAATACATAACCTTAAGTTTCCATCCTTCTTCTTCACGAATAATACAGGTGCTCCCCATAGATATATACTGAGCCTGATATACCCTTTCTCTAATATTTTTTTTATTAATGAGATTCACTTCCTTCATCTAAATTTGGGCCATTCTATATGGTGTTTTACATACAAGTTTCATACCGAGTAGTAAGTTAATGGTGAACTCTACCTCTCTATCTAGCGGCAACCTAGGAACCTCTTCTGGAAACAAATTGAGGAACTCCTTTATAACTAGAAGACTATTCGTCTCCATCATATAAAAATTTTAATCAATAATACTAAAAAAATATAATGGACACCCCTTCTTCACTAACAACTCTAACCTCGTAAATAACATAACCGTATCACGGGTTTTAGCTCACAAGCCTAATATGATACCATGTATCCCTTTTTCCTTCTTAGAAAACCCTTCTATTATATGTAATCTAACTGTAATTTATACCACCCCATCCAACCCAACCCAAGGATGATATAAAAATCCCACAAATCTATCTCAATGAGGTCTATAAGGTGCTCGATAAAACAGACAACAAGAAGCACTTTGCAATATAACTTTGTATAATGCAATAATTGCCCAAAAGGTAAAATAATATCAGGATGAAATAATCCAATTTTATCCATATGAGATGTAACAATGAGTTAATAAGAGGCTCTAGAGTTAAATAATGCATATACAAGAGAATAAAGGATAGTAAATATACTAGTCATCACATCCTTTTAGAGCTTGGCCTCCACTTGACTAATAACATTCAATCAACCTCCACTCTTAACACTAGACATTTGTTGTTGAAAGTTAGGATGAATCTAGTGAATTATGATCTTAAAATCCCTACTCCCAACACTACTTAGTGTCCTCGACAAAATCAGTGGTTGGTGTTGCTGTTGACGCTGTTGGTATTGTTATCTATGACCTCCACTAAATTTTTGGGTCGTACCCCCTTAAACAACACTTTACCCCTTACTATATCAATAGTTAAAATATATGTGCCCCCTCTTACCACAATTTTAGTAAGTTTATTTCCTTAATCATTAAAAAAATTGATAAGGTTTATCTTTTATCTTATGATGTATTTTATCTGTTTAAGATTTTGTTATGATTTAATTATTATTATCATAAGATTAAGCGGGTTAATATTCATATGAATAGTATAGTAAATAGTGATTTCATTACTATTTATCTTATTTAGATTTAGTTTATTTGGGTGGTTAATGCCACATTGCTTGCAAATACATCACCTAACTTGAGTGTGTTCTCCTCCAAGGTGGAAACTTTCACAACTTTTAGTATAACCTGCATAGCCTCCACCAATCTGCCTGGTTAGAGGGCCACCTCTATGATCTCTGTCCTTAAACTTACCCTTCTTTCCTCCTCTAGATCTATGCTCGCTTTTGAGTTTCCTCTTCTTATTGTACCTTTGCAATACCACAAATTCTTTGATATACAGTCATCATATTTGTCCCTTGAGTAGTTCATGGACATAAATATTAAGCAACTATTCAAACCTATGACCCATCATTTCTTTTGTAGCTACCACTTTAAGTGAAAAGTGAGATAATTCCATCAACATCTTATAATATTCCTCCATTATCATCAATCCCTGTTGTAGTGGAAAAAACTTGTCACACTTTGCATGCTTAACATGCAAAGGGTAGGATCTGGCTTTTACCATAACTTGAATTTGCTCCAAAGATGTTATTGGACCCTCATGCAATTGATGAGCATGATACCAATCATCTACGGTCTTTCGCAAAAGGAACACTATTATGTTGACCATATTTTTTTTTGGAGAGAATCCAACTGCAACAAAAATATTATTAAGGTTCTTGAACTAGCTTTGCAACACCAATGGGTCCTCTTGACCATCAAAAGGTGGGAGGATGTTGCTACATAATCTGCCTCAACCAATCATCCTTGTGAACATGTCCCTAATCTTAGGCTTGTGCTTGGGCTTGTTGATATATTACCTACTGAGCTTGCACTTGTTTACCTAGCATTTTCTTCTAGTTTTATGCCATATTAAACATCATTTTCTCTAATTATGTCATTTGGGCATTACAAGACATTGTGCTACAAAATATATGTAAGGTTAGGTTAAAACTTAACGGTCATCATACTAAAATACCAAATACACATGAGTGAAACTTCTAACTTGGTGGCTAGTATCATAATAAACACATAAAAAATAATTATAGCAACACATTTTCTTTAAAATATTACCACTTAATGTCACACAATACTAATAATGAATAGGACAAAATCATGCACATATGTACCCCCAACCCTTATTCCTCACTTGGGGGCATTCTAGGTTTTAAAACCAATATTCCTTGTAAAAATGTAAGTGAGTACCATACATTAAAATCATTTTGAAAATAGCTTTTTGAAAACCAACATTCTGATATCATTTTTTATCACCCCAAATTTTCAACACCAAAAATATTCATATTAAGGAAATATAAGGAAGCTAGACTTGATATCGAGGGAATTATCACCACTCTATGTGTAAGTAGACACCAGTGCCTTATTTACACTAGATGCTAAGGCCGATAAAGTAAGAAAGTGCATTAAATCAAAAGACAAATCAAATAAAATGATAAGAAAATATGAATTATAACTAAAATGATGAAAATGGTCTACTAAAATAAATTTAATAAAAAAAATGATGAAAATGGCCACAAACTTCTCTCTCGCTCGCCATTCGTGTCATTAATAAGGAATATGATCATTAACTATTTGCATTAGGTCATCTGCTCACAATCGTATTAGGCCATTGCAAACCTATTTAAAACATGCAACAAGTTAGACAGGGAAACAACTAAGTAACACGTAAATATAAAGGAGTATATTGGTCATACACATATACATACACTTGTTACATGATGATAATATGCAAACTAACATCATTTTACAATATACTAAAATGTACCAATAATTCCCACTTTATTAATATTTTTCCTTAAGTGACCACTTAACAACTAATATTATTTTTAATACATGAATATGGGAAACCAACTTATCAAAAGGTCGTTTGATAAGTAGTAAGGGTGTAACACCCCCAAAATTCACTACTAAAATATTTCATTTAATGAAAAAGTTTAATGGAAGTGAAATAACAAAACTGTGAATTCTAAGTATATTACCGCCACACTTCGTACCAGACTGGTTCACTCTTATCGTTCTGTTATCAAGTGCTAAGGCTGAAAAGGATTATCGTCAAACTTAAGTCAATACTGAGAACAAAAATTCATAAAAGAACTAGAAATTTCATAACATGAAAATCAGAGTATGCATAAAAATTTTACAATCCAAAGGAGTACATAATTAAAGTTTCCAAAGGAATAGAAAGTACAGTACGATAAAATAGGGCTAAAATAAGATGATACAAAGTAGACCTGGCAAAGTTGACCCAACCCGACCGACCCAACCCAAATAACCTGACTTGAAATCCGATAGTAACCCGAAAAATAAAACCCGTTCATAACCTGAAAGCCCAAAACGACCCGATTCAATTTAGACCCGATCCGAATTTAACTAACCCGATAATGACCCGAATCTAAATTGACCCGAACCAAAGCGACCAAAATCAATAATCACCCAAACTAAGCACACCTCAAACCCTAACCGACCCGAACTCCAACCCGAACCCAAACCGACCCGAACTCTAACCCGAACCGGAACCAACCCGAACTTTAACTTTAACCCAAACTAACCCGAACTCTAACCCAAACCTAAACCCACCCGAACCAAACTTGAACCGATAATTGATTATTCTGATTCATATACACACGTGAATACCATGCACATGCAAATCAAAAGGAAAAAAATTAGAGAACCAATTTATGAGTTAAAAGGAAAGGGGTAACCTAGCTATAAGTAATGCTTTCTAATATAACACACAATGGCATATGCCACTCATTTACAACTCCCCAGTAAGTCCCGTAGACTGTTTGTAGGTAGTAGGGTTTATGTATAGCGAAACTCTTCATGGTCATCAAGTGTCTACTTCTGTAAAGAACGTGGACATCACAAACAATATAGCAGTCATCCCTCACCAACGACGCCAATCCATTAACAATAAAAAAAATTAAAAATTAAAAAAAAAACAATTAGTCAAGATGGTTTTTACATAAATAAGGCAATAGCAAATAAGAGAAAATTGCACGTTTATTCCCTCAATATTATCATGTACATAAGTGTAGTGAAGAAGAGATCATCCTTTAGATTAACACCAAACCAAGGGCTCCAAACATCAGGTTAAAGATTGATCTGGCTATCCTGTATTCTATTTAGGATTCAGGTTAACCAGCCAGAGGTTCCATGTTTCCTCAAATATAGCCTGTAGCACCCAATAAGAAAGCAAGATATGGAAAAAAAATAAGCTAAACCTGAAGCTCTATATGAAAAAATAAAACTTGAATTACAGTAAATATTGGAAAGGAATCCAGTGTCATAATGAATGTTATAACCAATCTCAACTCAAATAAACATACATGTGTTAGTGTTGTGGCATCAGCGATGACAAATGGCACATTCACCAACCTTGCTAGTGTTTTTGCAAGTTATGTCTTCCCTGCCCTTACAATCAGCTAAATACATGTACAACAGAACACTTGCTCGTTAATTACTGCAGCAAATTGCTGCTTTAGTGCTAATTCTGATTTATTGTATCATCTGTTCATGCAATTTGAAACGATCATTGTTCATACCAGAACTGGTCGGACCCATCAACAAGATATTACTCTTCTCAGGTTCAACAGGATAATTATCATTCTCTTGAGCCTCATGGCCATCCATATATGCATCTGGCCTAATTATTCCAATTAAAAAAAGAGAGAGAGATAAGTAACAAAAAATAACAAAATAATATCACTCCAACAGAAAAGAATCAAAAACAAGGTGATGAGCACAAACTGTTTTTCAAATGAGGTATCATATATTCTTTTATAGTGGTTGTAGACTGCCGCAGAAAGCACCTACCAAGAAAAGGGGGGAAAAAGGTGAAGTTAAAAATTTCAATAGAAGTTTACATTTGTGCTTATCTGTGTGATTGAGGAAGCACTGTAGCAAAATAATCCTTCATGAATCCAGCTGATAGAGGTAAGAGAAACAGAGGAAGATATGTTTCTACCCGTTTGGCACCAAAACCAAACGCGACAGTGATGAGTGACCAGTGTAGTGACGAACTGACGATCGACGAAGGAAGCAGAGTCTTCTGTTGTTCTGTGTGAGTGTGCGACAGTGTGACTGTGTGAGTGCGAGTGTGAGGTGAGGCTGTGTCGTTGCATGACTTGTTTTGTCTGTGAGCCTTAAGGCCTTAACAGAGTAACCGAATAATAGAATAGACTAGTAGTAAACTAGTATAGCAGTAAGTAGTAGCAGCAGTGTAGCTGTAGCTATATACGCGGGAAATATTTTGATGAGTGATATCTAATAGGTTAGATTTGGAGGGAAAATAAAATATAGATATTGGGGGGAAAATAAGATTTAGGTGAAATATTAAAAAAATATAAAGTTACTAGAAAATTAGAAATATTTTAATTAATATATTATTATAGTTTATATAAAATTAAGGGGCTTAGAAAACTAAGAAGTAAGTGAAACATTTAATAGGGGACAAAGTGTTCAAAAAATATTTAGTATTTAATGTATAAAAAATAAAATGAGTCAAAAATGAGACTTTTAAATAAAATTTAATCATTGTAAGATTTTGAGTTTATTTCTCATAGTATTTAAATGTAATAATAATATATATAATGTTATTATTCATTATAATTATCATTTAATTTAAAGATAAAAGTTATTTGTATTTCTAACCCTAATTAAAGTTTGAGACTAAATTATATATGTAATTTATTCATAGCATATTTAGCATTTACATCTTTATACTTTATAATACTAATTCCCTTTAATAGTATTTGTTAGTTGGTAATGGTATGTTAGCAATATTTTGTGATAGTATGTATATTTGTACTCATTTTAAAATTTTACGTTAATTATAGCTTTAGCATTTGTAATATGGTTTCTTACTCCTTAATTCATAATATCAAATTATCAATAGACTAGTAGTCCACCTCATATGTAAATTATATCATTTTTTTAATATATCTTAACTAAAGCAATATTTATTCATTTTTGCTAAATTTCAATTCATAAATATTGAACTCATTATTTTGTACTTAATTAATTAAATATATTATTTTTGCTAAAACTTGTTTATTTGTAAAATTGGTAGATCATTAAGAATAATTCATTGGATTTTCATCTTATCTTTTGCATGTGTGCTCTGAACTTTTTTTTTATTGATTTATTGGATGATTAATGATGTTGGAGTTTAAAAATCAAGATTTATTGAAACTTGAAAGATAATCTGTCAATTTTTTTTTATAGAATTACCGTATAATAAGTTAATTATTAATATAAAAGGGTAACTAAGTTATAATTTTATAAATTTACTTAAGAATGTGCATCTTCAACGGTAAGTTTTGTTTTGTAATTAAATTAATGACAAGTGAGATATTTATAATAATTGCAACCAACTAAAATTGAGTTAACTCATTATATAAATTATATTTCTAGTATTTATTTTGATATTGGTTTCTTTTATATATGAATATTTAATATTTTCATATTATATATTGAATTTCCCTAATATAATAGTATCTTAGTATATCATAGAATCTATGACAACACATTACTAGAAACTGTGTGTGATGTGTTGGAGATGAGTTAGATATACAGGTATAGGATGATGCAATGCATGAGTAAGCCATAATAGAAGGTATTTTTTACTTCATCCAAATAATTTAGATTAGAAAATGAGTTTATAACTATTGAAATGTAACACGCATGAGATATATCATGAAATAATTGGATCATGGCTCATAGAAAAAGAATACAAATTTATTATGACCTATTTTACAACCTATGAAATTATTGGATATTTTAAAGCTTTATTAATTTTACAACCAACTAGGGATAATATTAGCTTGGAATGATATTGAGCTAAAAGATCTAAAGGGAGTAAAGGATGAGTCATCATCATCAAGTTTGCAATGACAACAAATCTAGCACCTCACAATCCTCACTAAGAATATCAGATTAAGATTAATACTTCAAAGAATCAAAGGCTTGTAAGGAGTAGCTATTAACTAAAAATAGGTTGGTTGAGAAAGGTACGAATGGACCAATGTGTGAGATATGTGAACAAGTAACTTAGACTTTGGTGCATGAGATTAATGATTGCCCAATTACCCAAATGTTTTATTTGGATGATGATAATCCATATTGAAGTTGCATACTATAAAAAGATAATGAATTTGATTGAGTCTATTTCATAATCTAACATTTAGATGATGATACGTTAAAAATGATGTGTACACTAATATGGGTTATTTGAATGAATTGAAATAGGAGGAGATCAAATGACTCTGCACTGATTCAGTGACCAAAGAATATTATTGAGGATACCATGCACTTGCTTCTAGAATATTATGCCATAATATCAAGAAATAAAATAATTAACAAAGGAAGTGCATGGTCCACCATATGTTAGCAATTATAAGAACGAAGGAAATGGATGATATGCATATTGATGCAAATTGAACATGAACAATGCAGGAAAAGTAATGTAGTAAATTATGAAAATTATATTTGTAATTTAAGGTGTAAAAGGCGATATATTGTCACTTATTAGCTATGTTGTGAGCATTATAAATATCTATCGACATATTTATAATATAGATAATTGTATTAAGACATCAAACATACAATATAGAATTTAGTGTGCTATGACGGAGTATTGTTTTACTAAGTTAGGTATTGAGACAAATTCATTGGAAGTGGTATAGGGTTTAAAATCATAAGACAACTTTGATATTTCATTTTTCGCAAAGTTATTGATGATTGTTATTTTCATTTATTACATATTTATTTATTGTATATTAAAAATTATTATTGAAAATGAAAAATATTGACGATGTGACACTGAGAAATTAAAAAACCATAGCAAAAGAAGCTAAAACCAAACTAATAGTAATAGGATAAGGTCATACTATTATGGCTAGGAAAAAACTCTCTTATTTTAAATTGTGATGGTGGTGTGTTCAAAGATTTTATTAGTATTATAAAAATACTTAAAGTTAATTTTGTAAAAATTAAAAATAATTTTATTTTATTTTATTTCATACAAGTTCCCATTTTTATGTTCAAACTCGTTCTCGATCATGATTCATACTGTTATAAATAATACCTAATTTGAGTTTTTTGATTTGACCTAAAATCTATAGACCCGAAATAGACCCGAATTCGAAAAACTCGATAGATCTGACACTTAGTTGATCCGATTCACATCTGACCCATATAGTGACCCGAACCCGAACCCAAACCCAAACCTAACCCGAATTCTATAGACCCGAGTCAAACCCGAAATAGACCCGAACCCGAGAAATCCGAAGAACCTAGCATCGACCCGATCCAAATCACACCCGACCCGTCATTTAAACACACCCGAACCGAATTAGACCCAAACCCGAACCTGACTCGATTGTATAGTAAACAAAAGTTGACCCGACCCAAATGACCCGTTTGCCACCTCTAATACAAAGTAAAATAATTGAAAGATAGAATCCGGCCAGATCACTCTCAATCCCTAGCCCAAGTCTAGGTTCAACTCTTAGTCCCGCCCGATGCCTCATAAGTATCATAAGCATCGAATATAGCATCTCCTACCTTCACAAACTCAAGTGGGCCCTCTACTTGTAAGAATGAGTATCACCCATGAAACGAGTGGTCATTACACTACATACTGAGTAAGGTAACCATATGGGTGAAACCAGTAAGAAGCACTCAAGTAAAGCCATGCAAGAGAATAAACACATAAGGTGTACAAGACAATAATCTAGATTTACAAGATTAGGCCGAACTTATATTAATGATTTATCTTATATCTCTTTTATGTTAATTCCACGAGTGTACAAGAACCCCACTATTATAGTCGGTTGATCGGAAACACTCTACAGGGTAGAACGCACCTGAATACTATTATAGCCAGTGGATCAGAATCACTTAGCATGGCAACATGCACCTGACCACTATTATTGTTGGTGGACCAGAAAGTATATATATAACCTCACTCGCCCCAACTCGCATGGTGTTCCACTATAAATAATTAGTATCTTTCCATGCCTTATACTTCTAGTTCACACATTTCTCATATTAATTCCACGTGAGTATAGGAACCCTACTATTATAGCTAGTGGACCGAAAACACTCCACAGGACAGAATGCACCAGATTACAATTATTATTGGTGGACTGAAAAATATATATCCTCACTGACCCCGACTCATGAGGTGTTCCATTGTAATAGTATCTTCCCATGGCTTATTACCATACAAGGTTTAGTTTATCGAGCTCCGAAATCCCCCACTATTATAGCTGGTGGACTGGAAGCACTCAGTAGGGCAAAACGCTTCTGACCACTATTATAGCCGATGGACCGAAAAATCACTCAGCAGGGCAAAATGCACATGACCACTATTATAGCCGGTGGACTAGAGAATATATAACTTCACTAGGATCTGGCTCGATAATCTTTCACTTTAAGTGCTTGGTGTTTTATTGTATCTTATTCCACACACAACCCCTACTAGACATGCATGACCCACTCGACATCCCGACAATCCTATCCTATATCTTGGGACTTTTACTTCTTCTAGTACATCCAAGTATCATTTCTCACTCTTTCCTCATTACCAAGAATACTCAACACCGAGGCCCACTTTCCATATTTCTGAATCAACTTAATAACGCTATCTCGGGTTTTCTTCCGGTAAAACCATAATTTGGCCTATATGGCCCAACCTACCTCTATACCATACAACTCATACTCCTCCAATTTATCACCTCGTTCTATTCATCCCCAAGTACCATATTTTACTTTCCATATAATACATGTCGCCACAAAACCCTAGTTGGCCATCCCAAAACTCTAACACCTCTCTTTCCCAATATGATGTTATTCATTCATCACTCTTACTTACCATCACCTCTTCCACATGACACATATCCAACACAACCCATGATCTTGAGACTTCCTTCCATCTTTTCCCACTCACCATAAACCCAAAACTCTTTGTTATTACCAAATCCATCACTTCTCTCGACCCATACTTGACATGAAAACCTCACAATCCAACTCCCATACATGATCACCAAAAACCCTAGTCAGCTCCCTGAAAACCCTAATACTTCTCTTTTATTTTATGTCACTCACTCAAAACCCAAATACATTATTCTCACTTGACTCACTTTTCCCCCATGTGACACCCCTATCATCTTTTATCCTCATTCTATCTACTTCCATTAATTTTTCCTCCCTTACACATTTCTCTCACTTAGGGTTTCCTCCCAAAACCCTAGTTAAGTCCCCCATGCATCCTTACATCAACCCATGTACTATTTTTCACATATGGACTCCAATCACCCTAAAAATTCTTCCCTTACCTTACTTGATCCTCAAATCAAATTTTCCCTTGTAAAATTCATCCCCATTCAAAGTCTAACCATCCCATGCAAACCCTAGACTTCCCATGCATGTTTGATCCATTCCCTTAATTTCATTCCTATTATTCCTTGTATTATCCACCCATAGGTCATAAGATAATTAGTCAATCATTACCATTTCCTAGTTAACTCACTTTCCTCATTCTTTTCCATTTCTCTCACAACCACATCATACTACTTAGGACCTCCTATCATAGATGTTATAAGAGGCAGTATTACATAAGCACAATTCAAGTACAAGTAATAACATCACATTACACATATCATAAACACATGAAACTTACCTTAGGTCCATGCTAGCAAGCTACACCACAAGAACATGATAATATAAAAAATATAAAGCACACCCATCAATCCAACACACATAGCACATTCTTACACATAAAAATTCTTAACCATATCCTTACCTAATACGACACTGGGCTTGGAGTATGCTCCTATACCTCCTTAGGGTTTTGACTTGATTTACTTATAAGAGGGAAATACTATGGGTTAATCTCCCTCTTACCAAAATTACCATCATTTCCTATCTTACCCTTATCATGGCCTACTATTAGGGTTAATAATAGTAATAGTTGTTTTATAAATAAAAGTAGGGTCATTATCCTTTAAAGTAGCTAATCATGCTACTATTAATCAAAATGGCTCTTAAGAGGTATGTTGGTTCATGTTAAATTAATTATAGCGATATTCATATTATTAAAAGTAATAGCTTTAATTTTTCTAATGATAATAATAATAGTAGTTGTAGTGATAATATTAATATCAACCAAACCCTAGTAATAATAATAGTAGTGATATTAGTAATTTAAAAGTAGTGACCATAATTATACTCATATTGATAATGCTAGTAGTGGTAGTAGGTTAGTGATTATGAAACATTAACAATAATGAAAAGGTAATAATAATAATAATAATAATAGTAATATTAATAATAGTTCCAATCTTAAGAATAATGCTAATAAAGGTCTTAGTAATCATAATAGTAGTAGCCTTAGTGATAATATGCTCAAGTATAATAATAATAATAATAATAATAATAATAATAATAATAATAATAATAATAATAATAATAATAATAATAATAATAATAATAATAATAATAATAATCGAGTTAGTAATAGTAATATAAGGGTTCAAATATTTACCATAATAATAAAGGTAATAATAGGCCAAGGTTATCATTAATAATAATAGTAGGAATAATAATAATGATAACCATAATAATAATAGTAGTATTAGTAGTAATAATGATAATCATAACAATACTAAAGTGGTAGACCATTAGTAATAATAACATTAGTTAGAAATATTTCTAACGTTTGGTTAAATAATAATTATGTATCATAACAGTAATAATAATAATAATAATAATAATAATAATAATAATAATAATAATAATAATAATAATAATAATAATAATAATAAGGAAGGTACTTATTAAAAATAGCTAATACTTATATAAAATGGGTTTAGGGGTTGGGAAGGTTAGAGTACCACCTAAGGATGGTGGCGGCACCGGTTGCAATAGTGACTGCGGTGGTGGAGGGAGAAGAGAGGTGGAGAGATGGTGGTATATGCTATAGGAGAGGGAATAAAGGGGTGATTGAGGTGGTGGAGGTTGCCTCATGTGGATAGGGGGGAATGAAGGTCGTGGTGCAGCCAAAGGTGGCAGCGCATAGCGGCGGGTGTGGTGGCCGAAGGTGGTAGAGGAAGGAGAAAGGAGAAGGAGAGGGAGGAAGGGAGAGAGGGAAGTATGGGGAGGTAGAGGAAGTTCCCCTGGGTGTTTTGGAGGGTAGAGATGGTGTTAGTTGTGGTGGAATTAGTGGCAGACGGTGGTGAGAAGGGCGGCAGGGGTTGATGAGGGGCTTCTCGGGATGGTAACTTTGCATGGCCATGGTAGCTCATATAGGGAAAATCAAGGGAGGAGGGTGGTGTGGTTGGTAGATGGTGATGCAGGGGGTCTTTCTGTGGGTGGCTCAGGCAGCGGCAACGGGGTTGTCGTCTGATCGGGCAGTGGTGCAAAGAGTGAATTTCTAAGCTGCAAAAACAAAGGCTTGGTTATCGCTGCCTATATGGATATTTATATGCTAAATTGAGGGGAATATAGCAAAGGAGGAAGAGGAAGAGAGAGGTGGGTGAGGTAGGATAAAAATATCATGACATAAGGATAAAAATCACTAGATAATCCATATAGCTCATATACGGTAAACAATATTATTATCGCTCCATTATGTAACATCATACTTTTTAAATTATTAAGATATTTGAGTGATCATACCCTTTTCTCCACCATGAAAAAACTTCATGGTAGTATAATAGTAGTTAGGATATTTTCCCACCACACACGGTCTAAATACATCGAGAGGGCTTTCTCAAGGGATACCTATAATGCCCCATTTTCTACACACCCTAATTAAGAAATTAATTTAAACTTTATATGTTATGTGATGTGGATTTCTGAAGAGGGTTCAACCATACAATTCAAAGACGATCTATCTTTGTGTTTCCAACCTGAATTTGAAGGTAAGTTAGCTTAAATTGTGGTGTCGATGGTCTTCAAATTTCGGATTGGATCTTCAAGAAGAATACTTTAATTCTAAGGTGAAATCATAAAATTTTCTCTCTATAACAACCTCAACTCTCAAGATCAACTCAATTGGAGAGGAAGGGAGAGTTCAAATTTCTTAAGCTTTCATTTAACATCATTATTATTCTATGTACAAGCTCAACAATCTCATACATATACTTGAGTGTACTTAGCTTATCCATTACTAACAAAGCACAAACCTAGATTGCCTTAAGCTATATAGATTAACTTGTTAGTAAAATAATTAAACTAAAATACTTCACCCCTATATCATACATATAATCATCTATAATTACTAGTTACAAGACATTACAAAGTATATATAAAATCTCAAAGCTAAACAAATCCCTAGCCATGCAATACATGTAATAATCATGTAACCAAGAATTATTTTCTGTAGCTTTGTATTCTATGCAACATGTATTATCTTTGTCTTGCACACTAGATATCTATCTTTAATTCTTCTTCTTGCAAACATATAAAATAATTTTAAGAATCGCTTAAGAAATCATTAGAAGCATTAGAGTTTTCAAGTATAATTGGCATAATCTCCCAGTAAGCTAACTCTTAACATCCAATAGAAGAAGAGTGATATGCTCTTGCATCAGTATAACCTTATAAAAGAGAATATTCCCTTGAATTAGCATCACTTCATTAAGGAGATAAATCCCAATATTGAAAATCAATAAAACTCCCCCATAGGATTTTGTTAGTTCCAATTCATAAGTGTTATTCCCAATTTTTCATAATATTTTAAATGGTCCATCAAATCATGGAATTAGTTAGTTTTTCCTTAATTTTGGAAATATTTCTTTTCTTAATTGTAATCAAACTAATTTTAATCTTGGTGGCATTAGTTGAATTCAATTTATTATTTTCTTGATTTTGTTATTTAGCATTAGAGTTCTCAACATTCTTAATTTGATAATGAATTTTCATAAATTATTCAACTTTTTATTTAGCATAATAGTTTCTAATATCACCTTTCTTTAATGATAACATATCAATAGGAAAATGAGGATAACCTTTCTTTTGTACTATTTCTAACTAGTTATTGGAGTAAATTTTCCAATGTTCTATTAGTTACTTCAGCTTAACCATCCATTTTGGGATTATGGGATATACTATACAACAAATCAATACCTAATATATGCCATGATGTCTTCCAATAGTACCAAAAAAAAGTTTACATCTCTATCTCACACTATACTTTTTAGAATACCATGCAACCTTACAAATTCTTTAAAATATAAACCTACCATATGAGTTATATTATTAGTTTTAGTTCAAGGGAAAAAATGTGCCATTTAATAAAACATATCTACCACTACCATAATATAATCATTTCCTCTTTTTCTCCTTAGTAACGCTAAGATAAATTCTGTGCTTACCCCGTCCGATGGTTGACTGGAAATTGGGGAAGGAGTATACATACCCTTATGGAAGAAACCATTAACCTTTGGAAGAGTCACTTATCTCCAAATAATATCTTGTACCAATTTTATCATTGGTGTATAATATAAATATTCTTGTAGTATTTCCATAGGTTTACGCAAACTAAATTGACCAACTATACCCCCTTATACACTTTTTTAACAAGTAAATCATGTACACTAGATTGAGGTATGCACAATTTATTAATCTCAAAATGAAATTCATATTGAATAACATTATCACCATGACTATTATTCTTTATACATGCAATATTAATATCAAATAAATCTTCTTATTTTTTATATAATTCTTTCAAATTTTTAAAACCTAATAACTTAGTATCTAACAAGGAAAGTATCAAAACTCTTTTTTATAATGATCTACTACCACATTTTCTTTACCATAGAAATATTTGACAAAAAAACATGAAGGATTGTAATAATATATCCCATTTTCATACCTAGGACTAATTCTCTTTTGTTAATGCAAATATGTAAAACTTTCATGGTCTGATTGCAAAACAAATGGTTTAGGTCTCAAATAATCACTCCATATTTTTAAGACTCTTATGAAAACATAGAATTCTTTTTTTTACATTCAATAATTCAAATTGGCCCCATTTAATTTTAATAAAGAATTCAATGACCCATTTTCCTATTGAGAGTATACCTCCTATCCATACCCCACTAGCACCACATGTAACTTCAAATAATTTATCAAACTTTGGTAAGGATAATACTAGTGTATTACATAGCTTTGATTTTAAAGTCTCAAAGGCTTTAGTTGAATCCTCTCCGCATTTAAATTATCCTTTCTTCATGGGACGTGTAATTGGTATGACAATAGTTGAGAAGTCCTTGATGTATCTTCCAAAAAAAAAAACTTGCTAGCCTGTGAAAACTCCTCATATCATGAACATCTTTAGGTATAAGTAAATCTTGAATAATTTGATTCTTTGTGGGATCCACTTTTATACCTTCACTACATACAATATAACTAAGGAAAACAACACTCAAAAGCCTAAAATCACATTTTTCATTCTACCCCTTAGTTTACCAAATAATATCCTTAAATGAATAGGATGATCATGCTCATTTCTACTACACACGAGTATATTGTCTAAGCACAAAATAATTAATTTTCTAAGGGTAAAGAAGTTTATTCATTAGTCTCATAAATAAACTAGGTACATTACACAAACCAAAAGGCATCGCAATCCATTCACAAAGACCATATTTTGTTTTAAAGGTCGCTTCCCAAACATCCCTTTCTTTTATCCTCATTTGGTGATATCCACTCTTTAGATCAATATTAGAGAATACTTGTGATCCACATAATTCATTTGACATGTCATCTAACTTGGGTACCGGAAATTAATATTTGATAGTTATATTGTTTAAATATCATGTGCCACATAGCATATTTTTTAGGAACAAGTAATGCAGGTACACAACATGGGCTCATGCTCTCTCTCACATATCTATTTCCTATGAGCTCCTATATTTGTTTATGTAATTCCTTATTTTTTTTGGATTACATATATATGAGGGTCTATTAGGTAAAGGCACACCAAATGTTAAATCAATATCATGATCTATTCCTCTTTACGATGGTAATCCATATGGTAAGTCATTAGGAAATACATCATTATACTCCCAATAATCTCATTTACTCAAGGATCACTATTTTTTTTTCCATGTAGCGATTCTTTTATAATGAAAGTGTAACACCTACTTTTTTCTTTAATTTATTCTATCACAGCCTTTTCATGCAAAAACAAACACTTTTTATTTTTACCTATTCTAGAATTATGACACTTTGAAGGTTTAAGTTTATGCTTTTTTTATCTTCCCCAATGAGATACTCATTATAATACCATTATGAATAAAACATCTATCATACTTCCAAGGTCTACCAAATAAGATCCCAATTCCTTCACCATCTTCTCATTAGCCATATTTGTGCACAATCCACAATCAATGATAAGTCAACAAACCATGTCTCTAGCCTTTTCTTTGGTCTTGAATATGTTCTCTCATTAGTTAGGTTACTCATCAGCATGAAATTGAAAAACTCTTTATAGCACATAACATGCATTTCCATCATCCTTGGATTCCCTTGAAATTATTTCACTTGGCTTAAACTCAGGGTCTACATCACAAGTCTCTTTAGCTTCAATTGTTTGTATGGACAACACTCTTTGGTTGGAAAATTCTTAAGCAAAGTTTCCATATCATCAGCATTTAAAGAATGGCATTGTAGGGACCTCATTAACCTTATATTTTTTTCTTCTCATGAGTAAGAACTTTCTTCTTATCAAGATTTATAGCACTTGAGCTACCCGACCCATACTTTGTAGCTTTTGCATTCTAGTAGTACTTTGTAGAATAAGTAATTTCTTGGCATGAGGCATAGTGGAATTGATTTTCTTTTTAATTATGAAAGATAGATTAATACATCATTAAGAGATTCATATAAACAAGTGTTAACTTTATCTTAAATCATCATGTTAAGGATACCTAGAAATCTAGCATGTATGTGCTCTTTTTTCTCATGAATACTACATCTAATTGCTAATCTCTCACACTCCTGAACATATTATTCATCACTTAGAAGTCCTTTCCTTAGAGTAGTTAATTTAGTATAGTTGTCTTCATCTTACTCCTTAGGAACAAATTTCTTTGACAAGTGTTTCTTAAGCTTATTCCAAGACTTTATTTTATATTTCCCTTCTCTTTCCCTATTCCTTTTAAAGTTATCATACCATATCGTAGAAAACTTCTTAAACTTAAAAGTAGCTAGTTTGCACTTAAAATTGAAAGCAAGACTTATAATTGAGCCTAAAATAACCATATTTTTTTACGAATGACTTTCGTAATGATCTTGTTTATATTTATATTAGAAAAATTTTAAATGAGTAAAATGTTAAT
Source organism: Tamarix austromongolica (assembly GCA_039764185.1). Classification (NCBI taxonomy): domain Eukaryota; kingdom Viridiplantae; phylum Streptophyta; class Magnoliopsida; order Caryophyllales; family Tamaricaceae; genus Tamarix; species Tamarix austromongolica. Next base: position 103,911,746 of record CM077819.1, on the reverse strand, counting down.
CATGGAAATTCGACCAATGTGATTGTATGCGATTTTGTGGTCACCTTGACCTCAAGATCGGGAATGGTGACTCTTTAGGGGTCACTACCCTGTAGACTTGATTTTTTCCCATGATTGAATATGCATTTTTGTGAGTGTACCTTAATGCCCCATCCAAGCCCTTAATCATACTCTATTTTATTCTATGAACTGATAGGGAGTATACATACTCATAGATTAGGTGTACTTGTCAATAAGGTACTATGTTACCTTTGTGTACCAATGAGATAAAGGCACCTTTACATCTTTGGGTTGATAGCCCATAAGGTACTATGCTACCTTGGTGTGTCATTATGACTGGATTATCTTAGTGTATCTAGGTTGATTAATCTCTCCTCGAATAAATAAAAAATTGAAAATGATTGATGGATTATTGGATCGGTCGATAGTAGCCTTTGTACCTACCAATGGTTTACTAGTAGCTTTTTGCCTACCTACGGTTTGCTCGTGGCCTTTATGCTAACCTATAATATGATTGTAACCTTTATTCCTACTTGTAGTTCGGTCGTAGCCTTTATGCCTACATGTATTTTAGTAGTAGCATTTGTGCCTACATGTGTTTTGATAATAGCCTTTGTGCCTGCTTGTTATGCAATGAGTTGTTATTAATATGTGCTTGTGAGCCTACCTCTCTTATGAGATTTATTGAGATTGATATTGAGGTATGTGGAATGTGGTTATTGTCTTTATTTTTAGGTTGATGTTGTTTCTAATTATACTGCAAAGAGTATATCTTGGATTTTCCATGTAACACTCCCATTTTTCACTACCGAAAAATTTTGTTTAAATATTTACGGAAGAAGAAAACACCTAGGAAAAATAGGGTGGTATCATCGTACCTAACATAAGATAGATGTCCACTGCCTACCCCTCATTAGTTATAAGGCTAAACCAACCAAAGCACATAAAACAGCAAAGTGTGCGGAATAACAATTTAATTAAACAAATTCAAGAGTGTTTACATCGAAGGACCTTATTGGGTTCCAACCAAATTATTACAAAATACATGTAGATAAAGTACGGGGCTACAATAGAACAAATTTGAGTATGACACCCAATTTAAAATCTTAGTCCTCCAAGGACCCCACCAAAATTTTTCAAATGTCATTGCTCTTAAGCCTCGACCCAACTAAGTTAGGCCCTTTATTGGCCATCCCTAAAAACCTACACATGGTCCCTCTGCTCTTGGAAATGAGCAGGTGACTGAGCAAACAAGCACATCAGTGCACTATGTACTGAGTAATAAAAGTTTCTCCCTCAATATAAACACAATTATACAAATTCTACCATACATGAAAATAAGATGCAACATGCATCATGATAAAGTCATGTGCACATGTATATATGAAAGTAAGAGTACATAGAGATATATTATCATGCAATCTCAACCTAAATGGATTATATCATGCTTGGTTTCACATTATCAACACATAAACACTTACACATATAATAGCAAAGAGAATCCAAGCAACTCATAGGGTTTATTTCCAATTAGTCAATCATTTAGGATATACCATTTACTTACCCATATACGAGATAGGTCAAACAATTCATCAATATTTCATTCCACAACTAATTAGTCATTTCGACCATTAGCCAAATGTATAAATCAACTTTATTCATTTTGGTAAATAATGTCTTCCATTTCTTAACCAATTGTTAACCATTCACTTAGTCATCATTCATAAATTATCAACCAACATCTAACATCCATATTTTATTATCATCGGGCAATGGACTGTGCACTACCTCATTATGTCACATAACATAGAAGCCTATCCAAATAAGGGACATAAAGTTCAAGCCGAAGCTAATCACCAAGTGGAAATAAGTGTAAGCCAAATTCAATCATCAGAATGGACATAAGTCCAAGATGAAGTTAACTACCATAACCCATAGTACATCATTAGTGTCTAGAGTAGGTAAGGCACCAAGACTTCCCATGATCCCACCTAAAGTCACCAAAAATGTCCAAAGGTAAACTAACCTTTAGTAGCTAATTGAGGATCGGGTAACCCAAACCCATACTCAACTAGAGTTTCTTTTACTTTACATGATTAGTATTTTACTCAAAATATGGGTGATCATACAAGTACCATACACAGCAAGCAAGACAACTTTCAATGTTAATCTATATCAATCCTTGTCTTCCTATTTTTCCAACCATGTGGGTTTTATATTTTTCCTTGGCCAATATTATTTATATCCACCATATTATTTAATTTAAGCCCATACTGATTCTCATTACTCTTTTCTCAATATCATCGATTATCATAAGTGAAATACCTATTTAGCCTTTATATTACTCATAGGGTATACCATAAAATATGATCCATTTTAATCCTCTCATTAGGCTAATAGTCCATAATAAAATCTATATTTTATTAATAATCATGGTATAGTCTCAAATATAACCTCAAAGCATAACAAAACCAAAAAGAAATAAATCATGCAAACCAGTTGAACCAATCAATTGGTTTGGCCTAACTAATAGCTTGGTTGCACCAACCTATCGATTGGTTTGGGTCGATCAATTTAACTCAAATAGACCATGCTTTCCTCAAACCGTTCATTTGGTTTGGGCAAACTAATCAACTATTCAAAGACCAATTGATTGGTTTTGCCTAACTAATAGATGGGTTTAAGATGAAGGAAGACCAAGGTCTCTATAGGATTACCAATCGATGGGTTAGGTCAAAAATTTGACTGTTCTAAGAACTTGTTGATTGGTTTGACCTAACTAGTCAATTAGTTTTCCTTAACACAACATCAAATCATAAATTTTATGTCCACAATTTGCTCGTCTATTCTCTAGATCTCAAATGGTGTCTCTAGAGAATACATGTAAATTAGACTAGAATTAGCATTCACAAATAGAGTAATGGAAGGTCAACATGGAAGGAATCTTCAAGCTACTAAAAAATGTACTTGAGATAGAAGCATTGATCTCAAAATTGTGTAGAGGAGAGAGGAGGAAGAAGACAATGTTGAGGTCATCTCTTTTCTCAATTATTTTAATCAACCTCCAGATCAATTCAAGGAAATATTTTAGGTTAAATGCATTATGAAAATGGTTAGGGGAAAATTGGCATGGGTGGGTAAGGTTCCATTTTAGTGTTAGGGATTTTTCAAAAAATCATTCTTGAAAAATATGACTAGCTTGACAAACTAGATAATGGGTTTGGGTCTACAAGTCAATTTTTCGACCACTAATTAATCAGTTTCCCCCCCCCCCAACCAGTCGATCAATTTAGTCAAGAAAACCAAATTTGCTAAACATACAAACTATTGATCGGTTCATGGAACTAATTGATCGATTTTCCTGCAAAACTCAATAAACTTCATTTTTCAACATGATTTCAAATCAAACTTTATCCCAAACCAAATCATAACATTAAATCAAAATCAAATGCCCCAAATTTTTTAACAACCATTTATAAAAATATGGATTACTAAATTTCGTTGGTAATTTTTATTTAATTCCAAATGAACGAGAATGAATAGCATATGACCATGTTGGTAGGTGGTTATAGGAATGAGACTCATATTTCAATTGATGCATGTACGGCTCAATGTTATATACCTTATATTATTGTGATACCTTGCATATGTTCTACGCTGGCTTTTCATTTTGATTTAGCATAAAAGATTTCTCAGTACCATTATACTAAAGGGTTCCATTCGTGGTCCCCTACTCATTCAATGGGCAGTGGTCTTTGTAGGTCATCTTTTGAGTTCAGTCAAAAGCTGCTAGTTCATTTTGAGGGCATAAGTATATCCAGTATCTTTTGGTATACTTGATCAAGTTGTATTTGGCATGATCATGTCCTCCTATATTCTTTCTCTTTGATTTTTATTAATCTTTGATGTAGCTTTTATGTAGCACAATATTTTTTTTGCCGTCTCTATTTTCTTTCTTGTAATCATGTGTTAAATATGACTAGAATAATATTTTAGCCTTAGCACTTCGTATAGGAATAGTAAAGGTAACCAAACTTATACCAAGTGTGGCGGTAAGACCCTTCATTTTTATTATTTTATGTTTTATGCTTAACTATGTAAATAAATTTTTTCAAGTCCTAAAAACCAGGGCATTACACGCTTCCCATACAATCTCTATAGAACTCCCTTAGTTCTTAAACATTATGGACTAAATATTTCTTGGCAAATCATGACTCCATCCTATGCAATTGAGTTTGCATGAAAGGAAATTGTTTTAGTGAAGCATTGGTTGCATCTTGATTGGTTGAGAACTTTTGTATTTCTTCAAAAATGGCTTGAAATTTTTTCTCCTCCACCATTGATGTTGATTTATAAACACGTACTTCAATGAATGGTTAGTTCTTCTAGGGTTTTGGTTAGAAACCTAAATCAAAGATGGGTTACCTATCAACCTTTAATTGGTTATTATTGGATTTTTGGACTCAGTTAGATTGACCACAATGTCAAAAATCAAATATTTCATAAACACAAATTTATTTTCACAGCCAATACATTTCTGATTAAGTTTTTGATATAGATTTTAAAACAAAAAAAACTCTAAATACATGGTTTGACTCTAATTGTCATGCATGAATCATTTATTGTAGTGTAGTGTGTTAAAAATAAGATGTCATAATAATCTGCATGTAATGTGTGAAGGAAAATCCAAAAATAATCTATTAAAGGTTTGAACGCCTAGTTTAAGGAACAACAAGTTAAGGCATGAAAGCAAGACACATCTTTTACGTTTCAATCAAGATCATCACACGATTAGCATTGGATGTATAATTGGTATTAAATGTCCTAATTTAGTTACCATATGTAAGTAAATATCATGCAAAATTTAGGATTAATAACATATAAGATCATGCAGAACAAGTCTCACCAAAATAAATAACATAAATGATCAACCAACATGATTTATCTTCTTAATTAGTTTATTTGAAAACCTTAACATGTGTCCTTTTATACTTGTTTGATATTTTCACTCAAACACTCTAGATTTAACTCAAAATTATCACAACTAACTAGTCACTCTATCACATACTCAAATCTAAGCTCAATAAGTCATGTAAGATATCAAGAAATTCTATCAAGATATGAATAACACAATAAAGAATCATAAAGAATGATCAATAACCTTATTTGATGGCCATTTGTATTACACTTGTTGCTTTCAATGTGTAGGGAAGGATCTTCTCTAAAGATTGGAAGTCAAAAAACTAGCTCTCATACCAAAGTTTATATGGTTTCTTGAAGAGGTTGCACCAAACACTAAAAGCATAATCTTTTTTGTGTTTCAAATGTGAATTTGAAGGTAGGTTGGTTTGTATGGTCATGTCAATGCTCTTCAAATTTTGGATTGGATATTCAATAAGGTATCTGTGATTATAAGGAGAAATCATAAAGTTTTCTCCCTAGAACAACCTCAAATCTCAAGATCAACTCACTTTGGGAGGAAAGGAGAATTCAAAATTCTTAATCTTTTATTCAACATCATTATTATTCTATGTTCTAGCTCCACAATCACATAAATATACAAGGTTGTACATAGCTTACCTTTCACTAAAAAAGCACTAACATAACTGGCCTTAAGCTAACTAGATTAACTAGTTAGTAAAAGAATTCAATTAATAAACTACACCGCTATACCATATATATAATCATCTATAATTACAAGTATGAAGGCATTACAAAGTATATATTTAACCTCAAAGTTAAACCAAAACCCTAAATGTAACACCCTCATTTTACCCATTGAAAATTTTTATTTTTACAAACGCATTAATTACTAAATTACTGAGTGTTATTGCCACACTTATTATATGTCTAGCTCCTCACCTTTTGTAACACCCCAAAATTCACTACTTTTTTTTTGTAGAAAAAATTTTAATTAAAACCCGTGAATTCTGGGGATGCTACCACCACACTTAGTACCAGACTGATTTACTCCTATTGTTCCGGTACCAAGTGCTAAGACTAAGACAACACTACATATGACAGCAGTAATAATCCAAATTCATAAATACGAAAATCAGAGTACGCATAAGTCTTTACACAAACCAAAATACAAGAGTTAGTTTTTCAAGGAAAAGAGATAACTACAATAATAAAATTGTTTCCGAAGTGATAATCATGAATAAAGGAAATAGGAATAATAATATCATATGGAAAGCCGGCCACGTCACTCCGGGAACTGATCCAACCCAAACTTCACTTGGCCCCACCTGGTGTCCCATAGACATCAATAGCATCAAAATAAGCGTCTCCTACCTACAATAGGTCAGACGGGCCTTCTGCTTATGGAAATGAGCAACACCCATGAAAAGGGTGATTAGTAAGCTACTTACTGAGTAAGGTAACCGAGCACTAAGGCCAACACACAAAATTCACATAAACCATGTAGGATAATAAAAGAGCATAAAGTCCCACATAATAGCACAAGGCAAATGAATACTCAGGTGAAAATACCAAGATCCAATATAGTTCACATTAATTACTTCATTAATCCTTTATCGAAATACTTTCACACCATGCTCTTTATCAAGTCCATACGAGTACGGGAACCCCACTATTTTTGCTGGTGGATCAGTCTCCAGGGCACTTTGGCTCCTGGCCACTATTATTGCCAGTGGATCGGTCTAGCCCCTTCTCACACGGTGTTCCACTATAAGTCATTAGTGTCTTCCCACATCTCAACAACATATATGGTTTGGTTTGTTGAGCTCAAGATCCTCCACTATTTTAGCCAGTGGATCGGTCACTAGGGTAACATACCCTACCACTATTATGCCGGTGGATCGGTCTCCAAGCTACCACAGTACCTGACCACAATTATGCCGGTGGATCGGTCTGGGCCCGGCTCAACATCTTCCACTTTACGTAATTAATTTTTTAAGTATCTTATTCAAAATCTTTCACCCTGGACATGCATGAATCATTACACATCACAAATCATAAATTCTACCATCATAATTACACTTTAATCACCCATTACACATGATACAAAAAAACCCTCAACAGCCACACCAAACCCTAATTAACCTCAACAAACCATAGTTCACCACTCCAAACCCTATTTAATCATAACAACCATAATTAGCCATTCCTTAGTTAAAAACAACAAACCACAATTAGCCAGTCCAACCCTAGTTAATCACAACAACCCATATTTAATCACTCCAAACCCTAATTCAGTCTCCTCCACACACTTATAATGTCCTACGTACTATTTTTCACCCAAAACTTCCAAACACCAAAATAACTCTTCTATTACCTTCCTTACATCCCAAGTCAACTTTTCACACGTAAACTTTACTCCCATGCAAACTTTACACATCCTATGCAACCTTTTGAACTTTTTATGCAAACCCTAAATCCCATGCAATTATTAACTCCCATGCAAAATCCTAACTCCAGCATGCAAATTCTAATACCATCATACAACAATTAATACCACCATACAAACCCTAATACCACTATACAACCATTAATACGACCATGCAACCATTAATACCACCATGCAAATCCTAATACCACCATGCAAACCCCAATACCACCATCCAAACCCTAATACCACTATACAACCATTAATACCACTATGCAAATCCTGATACCACCATGCAACATTAACTCCATGCAAAGCCCAACGCCATGCAAACCCAAATACCATGCATCCCACAACTCCATGCAAACCCTACACCATGCAACACTAACTCCATACAAAGCCCAACACCATACAAACCCTAATACCATGCATCCCACAACTCCATGCACAACCCTAACACTACATTGTTACACTCCCCATCATTACTTTACAACCCTATCATCCATATCTTAAGGCCACATTGTACCACAATAATAACACACTAATCTGGGTAAGCGACAAAAACTCGATACCAGGCTCAAAATGGGGGTATTTATAGGATTTAAATGAGAGAGTGAGGTCAGTGAGAAGACGAGGGAATAGGGTGAGTGGGGTTAGTGTTTGTCGGTGGTGTCATGACCGACAAAAATTTAGATCCTGGCAGGAAGAGTGATGGGCTGGGGTGAGGGAAATCGTGCAAGGAGAAGGGAATGGGCAAACAGGTGTAGTCGATGAGTTGATGTGGAAAAGAGGGGGAGGTGGGCAGCGATCGTGCATAGTCGCCAACGAAATTTTCGGCCGATCGGAAAAAGTTGCAGATGCTCGATGGGAATGGCAAGCTGTTGACCACGGGGGGAGGAAGGAGGAAGGAGAAAGAAAGGCTAGACTGGGTGGTTTAGGATAGAAAAGAAAGAAAGAAAGAAAAGGGAGACCGGGCGGCCGGGCGATCGAGCGCGGCTAAATTTTTTTTTTAAATAAAACGATGCGTGTCGAGGGCAAGAGAAGAAAAAAGCGACGCAGCAGGGAGAAGGAGGAGGCACCGCGTGGCTGGGCTAGCCGAAGGAAAGGAAGAAGGGGAACTGGGCCACTGGGATGGCCCAATTCGGGGAGCATAAAAAAGAAAAAGAAAAGAAGAAGAAAGAAAAAAAAAGGAAAAAGGAAATAGGGAAAAAGAAAAATAGGAGGGTTGGGTTAAATAAATTAATTAAAATATTTGGGATAGTTAAAAATAATAATATTTAAATAAAATAATATTTAAATCTTTTTTTAGGCTAAATTAGGATTTTTAAAATATTTTTCATAAATTCCATTTTAATTAGCAAATCACTCTAATTTTCTTCAATTAAATTATTTATAAAATTCATATTAATTTGGAACTAATTTCTCCTTATTGTTTTAAATAAAATAATTTATTTAATTAATTTCCAAAATAAAATCCTTAATTAGCTAAAATACCCAAATTTTACCCTAATTAAAATATTTATAAGATTTCTCTTGATTTACCCTAATTAATTTTATTTTATTTTAATAAAAATAATTTATTTAGGTAATTTTCATAATAAAATCTTATTTAATAATAAATAATAAAATTAGAATTTTCGGGGCATTTCACCTTTCTTATTCTAAGTGTTAAGGATAAAACAAAACTCTACCAAAGTAATTCAGTGGAAATATTAAATAATACATAAGTGAGTTCCAAATAAATGTAGTAGTATAATAGTAGAACCAAAGTATAGTACAGGAATTAAGAGTCCAAAGGAAAACTGATCATAATAAAGACGAGCACCCAAAGGTTCAACTCTGTTTTTTTCTAAATCTTAGACCTAAAGGCCCATTCTGAAATTGAAACCTCATCCCAAGGACTCCACTTCTCCAGCCAGTGCTTATAACCTTTATTCCATTCCATGGCCCTCACATAGTCACCTATAAAAGTAGTATTGGTACGACTTCCTCATAATGACTAAATTATAATACTTCATAGGTGGCAACATACTCACATTCAACATAGCCACACAAAAACAAAATAGCATACAAAAGTACTAGGCATAAACCATACAAACAATACTCATGGAGAAATATATATCATGGTCCAAGTCTCAACTCAACAGCAAAACATACTAATCCACTTCTCATCATTTTAAAGTTTAAAGTTATATTTGATTAGTTAAATACGTTCCAATCATATGGGTAGGGCACTAAGGCAACTACCAAAGAAACAGTCCAAAACAATACCAAGGTAGGGCACTAAGGCAACTACCAAACCAATAAATTATCATAATTCCAACGTAGGGCACTAAGGCAACTATCTAAACAACTATCCATTTATTTTATTACACAACAAACATTTCAATTTTACTTCCTTACTTTATAGGGATACAAATCAACCAAGGGATACAGCGGTACACCTAATGATATTGGCGCACGAAAGTAACATAATACCCCTTACCTCTAACATAAGGACACGGCTATATGCCTAGTCATACCAATGCCTGAAAGCAACACAATATCCTCCCAACCTCGTTCACCAAGTCTTTAATTATCGATATCCCCTACAGGTACCGTAGGTCACCAATAGAGTAGAGTAGGGCCTTAAAATGGGGCACAGTGGAACACTTGTAAACCAAAAACGATCTCTAACACCTCACCTCTAAGGTAGCAACCCCTAGAGAGCTAACATTCCCAACTTGAGGTATTTCACTTTAAGTATTAATAGATTATGAGGTGATCAAATAAGTCACATACAACATAGAAATTTTTATTTTCCATCATTAACCATTTCCCCTTTATAACCATTTATTTAAATAAACCCTAAGATTATAGGTCTATTTTAGGCCAATTAAAATCCAAGTTCAACCTATAAAAAGGAAAAGGCAATCCTATTATTTATTTAATTATAAATGATACATCAGGTTAAAATTACTAAGATACCCTTCAAAACCCAAGTTTCCTCATTTTGTTCATTTGTCAGATAAAACATTATCATCATAAGAGATTTGTCATGTTTAGGCAATAAGGAAATATTTCACATTATTTTAGCATGTAGGTAATATTTGTATTTTGGCGATTACCCATATTTTTTACTTTTCATGCACTTAGTGGGTTGCGTCCACTAAAACCTTAATCATGCAACTACCACGTACCATATGTTTTGTGTAGCATACGTATGCACATTTAAAGTATGAAACATTGTTTAAATAGGTATATTATCATCATAGTACATGTAGGGGTATATCTCTAACCCTAAGCCATACAAAATATAATTTATGATAAGTTAACCCTAATCATGCACATACATGTCCATGTGAACTATCGTTACCGTAATTCCATGCATGAGCATTCATGAGGAATATACCATGGTATTTGAATCATAACGTGATAATAATGGAATCCCTACCAAATTCTTAGACATATAGATGTAAAACATTTGACATATTACCATTCGTACAATTTAATTATCAATAATCATGCATATCACCCTTTCATCATAGTATCATTTTATCATGCATGCTAAAATACTTGAAAAGCATAAATCCTAGCATGATTCTAGTTCTAAAAGTTCCTAGCATGCTTGAACATAATTTTCTAACATCCTATGAGTGATTGGACTTACCTAAATCCAAGCTTACACAAAAAATACAAAAGATCACCTTCTTTGAGATCCTCAAAGATACCTAAGATGTTAACACCCAATAACACATGTATTAGCATTTAAGATACCATAAATATAACTTATATTTAATTAAACCAACTCAAAACAACTAACTGGACAAACAAGAAACAATAAATCCATAATGAACACATAGACCAATAAAAGGAAGAATTAGTGGAAGTCGTTGAATGAGGGAAGGGAGAAATGACAAAAATGGCTAGTGTAGGGGGTGTAGTTTTGGTGCTTTTGGCTGAAGCCAAGGAGGGAGGGTTTCGGTGGGTTTGGGTGAAGTAAAGTGGGTGTCTTTAGAATTCTTTGCTAAAGCAAGGGGGTTTATGGTGGTTTTTGCTAAAAGGGGACCCAGGGTTTTTGTGATTTTGTGTGCAATCAAGGATGGTTATGGGGGGTTTTGCTATAGGTTGGAGGGGAGCTTCGGCAAATTTTTCTACAACTAGTGCAGGGACTTCATCTCTAGAGGGTACATAAAAGACGTGGTGATTGAAGGAAGTTTCCGATGGGGTAAAAGTGATGAAAAGCACAGTGATGAAATGGTAAATGACAAAGCTTATTCCTGCTTGAGGGAGCTAGGGTAAATAAGGGATTGTAGGTTGCTTGGAGGGTTAACATATGACACACAAAAAAATGAGTGGGAGGAGGGAGTTAAATGGATGGTGGTGTGAGGGAGAAGGTGGAGGAAAACATGGTGAGGAAATCAAGCTTGGTAAAGGGAGGCTTGTGGTTTACAAGTGGCGTGAAGGATGCTTGTGCTAGCGTAGAGGGAGTGGGGTAAAGTAAGAAAATCTAGGATAGGGTAAGGGTAAATTATTTAGGTAGAGAATTGGGGTAAAATTATTTGATTATCAGAATAGGTTTATTTGTCCAAACAAACATCGATTACGACCCAACCAAGTTTAAAAATTTAAATGCATTCTCAAGTATATTTTAACCTAATTAAATTTTATAGCTAAATAGTCATAATAATATTACACATGTTAACAAATATATTTTTTATCAATATCCTAAAATAATTATTATAACTAATACACATAATTACTAGTTAGAATTAGGGTTTTCTAGCAATGGAGTATTACACTACTACCTCCTTAAAAGAGACTTTGTCCCCAATGTCTGTAAAACAAAACTAATTTGCTATAACCTTGGGTGATCCTCAAACAATGGTTTTACGAGTTGGGATTCACTAAACCCTAATCAAGATACATAGCTAGCAGATAATCATGCTGAAAAATTGTCAATCAACCACACCCAAGTACACACAAATATCAATGAAGTATAAACACTCAAAGCCAAAAATATTTACCAGCAGTGATGTCCACAAATCCACATATCACGTTCAGAGTGTTATCCATCAGACCACCTTGGGTACCTTCAGTACCCGAATTCTACCCTACGTTATTCTATGGATAGGGAAAAAAATCATGTCCTTTGCCTTTAGCACTCCTACTCTGAATGCTACTAATAGGCACCTATGTCATCGAGGAATACTATTTTCGATAGGTGGTTTCACCACCTAACTTTACTTGCTCACGATGTGCTCCAACTCCAAAAGAGTAGCATTCAAATATTTTGTGGCCCATCTTGTAACACTTCCAGCACTCAATCATTCTACCCTAGGAGTCCTTTCCTTGGTGGCTCCCTCTACACACCTTGTAGTGTTGGTGCCTCAAAGGTCGATTATTCTCAAACTGCACTCTAGAAAATTGTGAAGGCTGACCACCACTAGTTTAACTCTATTGAATACTCTTTTGAGCCTCCTTATCACCTCTGTGATGCTAAAATCTCTCTATTGGGCTCTTAGTCCCACTAAGAGCCCTCTTAGTTTCATGAATCCTTCCTAGGGCACATGCCTTCTCGTATAATATGAGCACATTTTTAATAATTTCTCCTCCAAAAAGATCATGGGTTGGTAGGTCCAACCCTTTCTCAAAGCAATGATCAATCATCTTCTCCTAGTCAGCTATCTCTAGCGCAAAAGTAAGAAGCTTAGAGAAATTACTAAAGTAATCCTCAACGGACATGCCTCCATGTTGTAGGGTTGAAAACTCAACATGCTTCACATGAAACACGTGTAAAGGGTATTAGCATGCTCTCAAGTTGTCAAAAAATCCTTCCTAAGTATCTACAGGCTTGGAAGCTCAAAGCTCATATCCTATTCAGCATTCATCTCCTTTCTCTCATAGGTAGAATGTGTTAACATCCACTTTCTTCCCATTAAAGCAATCAAAAGCCATAAATATCTTTTCTAACTCTATTATCCACCTCTCAAAAAATGTCGAATCCTCAACTTTCTCAAACACAAGCAAGTGATGAAACCCAACCTCTCTAAGCCAATTCTCAACCCAAACTAATGCTGGATGGGGCGGCTGTGGCTGCGACTACCAGTATGGATCTTCCACTACAATGAGTAACTCTTCCATATGTACTAGGTTTAAGTTCTGAGCCATAACACTAAAAGAAGATAAGATAATAGGGTTACAACCCTTGTAAACACAAACAAAGGCCACTTATAGGTGCTAAGCACTGAATGTCATTCAAAGGCTAATAATAACATTAACATGGTCACAAGGGTTGCACAATATCATACACATGCGTAAAAAGAATTAATGACATTCATACCATATGGTTAAACAACATTCATGCTTAAAAACATTACAACAATAATAGTTAGAATGGCACAATCAAAGAAATTTTAAATCTACTAGGCTTATGTGTACTATAAGGATAGATCACTACTCTCCTAAGAATTCATCCAACATCAACCTTAAGCATGGAATGCCTAACAAAACCTCAAAACCCATCTCAATAAATCATCACTATCAAAATCTTAGAGGCTCAAATCTATAGCGACATCAAATGCCCAACTATCTAGGCTTATTCCCTAGAACCACTCCTCATGCAATATCATTTGTCCTCTCTCCGAATCAAAAAGAGGCCCATCCACTTCATCAAACTCACTCATATAATCAAGGGTAGTACTCGACGATATTCCCATCCTAGATCTCCTTACATCGTCTATCATGATCAACTCTCTTGCTAGATGATCGTAATGTAAAAGAAAATGCACACATTCCATAAACTTGGGATGTGGGACACTCGTCATGATCAGATCCCTATACACCTCTCTTATCAAAATCCATGGCTCCTCTAAAGGAAGGGCCCTCAAAAAATGGTTAGATCAAAACATATAAGGTCCAATGTATAGTCGTTCTTCCACCATGTGGTTCAACTCTATAGCTAGCTAGCTCACGTGGACTCTAATATCCTCAACAGGTAACATCCTAAGCAATGCAATAGGTAGTCTTGATGCTCCTAGAGACCTTCTACAAAATACTGCAAGATAAAACAACTCAACTTATATTTTATCAACCAAACCATCTCCCAACTATAACTTTCCTAGAACTCCCAACCAATATTAAACTTAGTTCTCTATTCCAAAGTTTACCAAAAATATTTCAGGAGTATTACTCCAAGTACTAAGACCAATAAAAAGATAACCCCAATCTCACAATCCTCACAAGGCTAAACCAAGTTTTAAAACACTTTGTAAATGGAATCATTGAAATTAGAAGTGAGTCTTTTAAAATAGAAGCTCTAATACTAAATTATAAAACCTCTATTTTTCCTACTAAAAATTTTAAATTTTTTGGAAGCATTAATTACTAAATTACCGGGTGTTACCACCACACTTAGTATCACGTCAGCTCTTCACTTTCTTACACTAATTTCTAAGGCTAAAATAAAAATAAAAAAACTAATTCAGTGAAAAAAGAAATAATATAACCAAAGTATAGTACAGGACATAAAATTCTAAAGAAAAACTAATTGTAATAAAAATCATTAATCGAAGGTACAACTCTAGTTTTCCCTAACTCTTAGATCCAAAGGCCCATTCTAAAAATGAAACCTTTTCCCAAGGACTCCACTTGTCTTACCTACACTTATAACCTTCTTATCATTCCATGGCCCTCACATAGTCATTTACAAAAGTAGTATTAGTAAAACTTCCTCGTAATGAGTAAATCACAATACCTCATAGGAGGAAGCATACTCACATTCGACATAGCCACACAAAAGCTAGATAGCATACATAAACATAAGGTATAGGCTGTACAAACAATACTCATAGAGAAACATATATCATCTTCCATGTCTCAACTCAATAACAAAACATACCAATCCACTTCTCATCATTTCAAAGTGTAAAGTCATATTTGATTAGTTAAATACATTCTAATCATAGGGGTACTACACTAAGGCAACAATAGAAACAACAATTAAAAAACTTACTAGGTTAGGGTACTAAGGCGATACTAAACCAACAAACCAACACAATACCAAGTTAGGGCACGAAAGCAAATACCAAACCAACCATCCATTTCTTTTATTACATGAAAAAAATTACATTTTACTTTCTTAATCGACATGGATATAAATTAACCTAAGGACACAGTGGTATACTTAGTGATATCGGCACCCGAAAGCAACACAATACCTTTACACCTAACCTAAGGATACAGTGGTATTCCTTTTCATACCGGCTCCTACAAGTAACACAATGTCCTCCCAACGATGGTCACCTAGTCCTTAAATATCGATACCCCTATAAGATCTGTAGGTTGCCTATAGAGTAAAGTAAGGCCTTAAATTGGGGCACAACAACACGCCAATGAACCAAAAATGAGGGCTAACACCTCACCTCTATGGTAGAGACCTCTAGAGAGAAATTTTTTTCAACTCTAGGTCTTTCACTTTAAGTATTACCATCTTATAAGGTGATCACATAAGTCACATACAGCATAGAAATTTCCATTTTCCTTTCTTAACCATTTCCCTCTTTATGTCCAATTATTTAGATAAACCCAAGGTCATAGGTTTATGTGAAGCCAATTCAAATCTAATGTCAACCTATAAAAAGGCTAAGGCCATCCTAGCATTCATTTATTTATAAATGATACATTAGGTCAAAATTATCAAAATACCCTTCAAAACCCTAGTTTCCTCATTTTGTTTATTTTTCATATAAAAATTATCATCATGAGAGATTTTGCATGTGCAGGAAAAAAGGAAATAATTCACATTATTTTAACATGTACGTAATCTTTGCATTTCGGCAATGAACTATATTTTTTACTTTTTATGCATTTAGTGGGTTGCACCCACCAAAACCCAAATAATGCACCTACCACAGTCCACATCCTTCATGCAACATACACATTCACATTTAAAGCATGAGACATAATTTAAATAGGCATATTATCATCATTGTACATGTAGGAGCATATCTCCAACCTTACATCATGAAAAATAGAATTTATCATAAGCTAACTCTTATCATGCGCATACGTATCCATCTGAGCTATCATAACCCTACTTCCATGCATGAGCATTCATAAGGCATACACCATGGTATTTGAATCATAACATGATGACAATTGAATCCCTAACAAAATCTTATACATGCAGATGTTACACATTTGAAATATTACCATGCATTCAACTTAATTATCAATAATCATGCATATCATCCTTTCATCATAGTATCATTTTATCATGCATCTTAAAATATTCAAAAACTATAAACCTCAGAAATATTCTAGGTCCAAAGTTCCTAGAATGCTTGAAAATAATTTTCTACCATCCTACGACTGATTGGATTTATCTAAATCCAAGCTTACACAAAAATACAAATGATTACCTTCTCTAAGATCTTCAAAGATTACCTAAGAAGTTAACACCTAATAACAGATGTATTAGAATTTAATATATCACAAAAATAACCTAAAATTAATTAAACCAAATAAAAATAACTAACTAGCCAAATAAGGAACAACATCACTATAATGGAACACACAGACAAAAAGAGAAGAAAATGGTGGAAGTTGTTAAATGCGGGAAGGGAGATATGGCAGAAATGGACAATACAAGGGGTGTGGTTTTGGTGCTTTTGGCCAAATCCAAGGATGGAGGGTTTGATGGGTTTAGGTGTAGAAAAGTGGGTGGTTTTTGTAGTTTTTACTAAAGCAAGGGGTGGTGGTTTTTATCAAAAGAGGGTAGGGGTTTTAATGATTTATTGTGCAACATAAGGGGTGGTTTCAAGGTTTTTTTTATAGGTTGGAGAGGATATTTGGTAGATTTTATTTCATCTAGGGTAGGGGCTTTGTTCGTGGAGGGTGCAACAAGGAGGTGGTGTTCGGAGGAAGTTGTCGATGGGTAAAAATGGTGAAAAACGCAATGATGAAATGGAAAACAATGGAGCTTCTTCTTGCTTGAGGGAGTTTGGGGAAAGAGATAGAGTGTGGTCTACTTAGGGGGTTAACATATGACAAAAAAAATGAGAGGGAGGAGGGAGTTAAATTGATGGTGGCATGAGGGAGAAGGTGGAGCAAGACAAGGATAGGAAATTGTGCAAGGCAGTTATAGGCGTCGGGTTCTTAGGTGGCGTGAAGAATTATTGTGCCTGGGTAAAGGGAGTAGGTTGAGGTAAGAAAATATACCATAGGGTAGGGTAAATTATTTAGGTAAAGAAATGGGGTAAAATATCCAATTAAAATCATCAAGTTACCAGAATAGGTTTATTTGACAAAATAGATACCGGTTACGACCCAACCTAAGTTTAAAAATTAAAACGCGCTCTCTAGTATATTTTAACCTAATTAATTTTTATAACTAAATAATCATAATAATATTACACATATTATCAAATGTATTTGTTATCAAGTATCCTAAAATAATTATTATAACTAATATAAATAATTACCCGTTATAATTGGGGTTTTCTAGAAATGGGGTATTACACTAACTATGCAGTAAATGCAGTAATCATGTAACCAAGCTTTGTGTCGTATATCCTTTCATGCTATGAAAATTTGTAACCCTTGTCTTGTCCTTTTCCTGTACACTTGATATCTTTTGTTAATTCATCTTCTTGTGAATGTATAAAATGCATGCAAGAATCACTTAAGTAAACATTAGTAGCAATAGGGTTTTCAAAAATAATTGATACCATCTCAAATTAATCTAACTCTTGACATTTAATAGAAGTAGAGTGAGATACTCGTGCATCATTATGTGAACTCAATCAAAGAAATAGTAGGAGGAGAATATGTGTTGGATTTGTTAATTATGTATGTTTGGATTAAGGTGGGAATTGATTATATTTGAAAGCATAGAAATAAGACTTTAGTGTTGGGTGGTCAATCATGGCCTTCGAGTCATACAATCGAGTTCGGTGGCAAACCTAGCAGTAGAAGGTGGACTGAACATATGACTAGTAGTACATCAAAGGTCGTATGAAAATAGTGTGTAGTTATTTATAGTACATTTTTAGGTCTATTTTTGCTTTGTGGTCCCTAACTTTATCCATGTTAACATTTCCTTACCATAGAATAAACTCCTTTGTATCCCTACCTTTGCTCAAACTCCTAGCCATACTTACCCCACCTTATTTCCCACCCACTCTATTACACCATTGTTGTAACACCCCCACTTCTCAAAAACCTAATTTTATAAATATAAATATTTATTTATGAGTTTAAATCTTAAATTTATTTTCATTTTTTAAGTTTTGAGTGTCATTTATTAAATTCACATGATTAGAAATATTTTAACACATATTATTGTTTTATTAATGTTTTTATGGTTCTCAAAAATATTTGATAACTTTCTATTCATTTGACTATTTAATTAATGTTTTCAAAATTATATAGAAATTTATTTAATTTTTTCTTGCTATCAATAAAATTAAATAAATTTATTCATGACTACAAATTTATTCAATTCACGTGTTTCAATTTTTTGTTTAAAATGTATTTATGATCTTGTATCATATTTTTATTTTAATATTTTAAATATATTTTCAAGTATAAATAAATCATTTGATTATGACTCTATTTAATGGTTATATTTTGTTAAAGATAATAAATTATTTTCAATTATAAAAATCATTTAAAGTAGGGAAATCAGTTTAATAATTTTCTCTGTAGAAAGTATTTTTATCTTTGAGTTTATTTATTTTTATGATGTCGATAAGGTTTTCAAATGTTTTATATTTTAGGTTTCCATAACTTATTTATGATTTTCCTTGTGAAAATGTTTTAATCCATTTTTCCATTTTGGTTGGATGAGGATTATTTTCAAAATGTAATAAATTATTATTATTAGTTACTTAAACTTGTATAAAAAAGATTACTTATTTCCATAAATTTAATATAATACTACCTTTTATCATATTTTCAATACTTAAAAAAATGGCAAACCAACCCCTACTCTTTCTTTCCCTCTACATCTATTCTTTTCCAATTTCTTTGCTACGTGTTAGGACCTAACCTAGTGGTTATTTTCTACTTTCCTTACCTCCCACTCCCTCTTTATTTTTGAGGGTCGATGCCATCAAACCACCTCACAATTGCAACTCCACCATTTGAAGATGAAAATAGGCGAGCAAGGATGCAGCAACAATGGTTAGACATGCGTCATGATCAAGGGATCGAAGTGGGCTGCTCTAACCCACTTTAATGCCATCTTCACCACACCACCATGACACCACCTCCAGCAACGTCTGCCAAAGGTCAACATTTCTCCACCATTGGCAAAGTGCCAACACTCTTTACCTCACTCTATTTTATCCAATTTCATTTTATATAAATTATCCCAAATTGTAACTTTTATTTTGATTACATTTATATGAATTAGCTCTGATTAAGCAAAATTTATTGCTAATTTGAGTATGTTTGTGTTGTAGGAATAATTCATATGGGTTAATTGTGTGGCATATGCTTTATTTTTTTAATTTTGAATTTTTAACCTCATTATGAGGGTATTTATCTAATTGAGATATTTTCTATAAATTGATGGTACAATATATTTTGAAATGTATTTAATTTCTGATAGAAGTGTCCATTTGAAAATTTTGTGAGAAATTAACTAAAATTAAATGTTTAGGTAAAAGCTCTTGTGGACTAAAAATATATTTACTCATGAGTTATTTTATTTGATTGTATAATTTTGATTATATTATGTTTAATTTCAATTTTGAACTATTAATTTAAATATTTTAACAAGATTTGATCAAATTTCCATTCCGGACTCAAAAACCCTAATTATGTTGAATTGGACATTTCTTTAAATGTTTATAATCATGTGATTATACAAGTTGTTTTAAAATATGTCTAATTGTATTTCTAAACATTATATTTATATTAATTGATGTGAATTTTCTGAATATGTATTTTGGACTTTAGCACCCTAATTTTTTGGACTAATTTTTTCAAAATTCCGTTATTTTTTAGTTTTTTCACATATTAAGTAATTAGCATTGATTTGAAAGAATTAAATTGATTTTTTTAACATATCATTTGGATAAATTCTTTGAAATTGAGTGATTTGGCATTTAGGGCTATCAACCTCAATTATTATTTAAGTGAATTTTGATAAATTTTACTTGTTTTCTATTATTCTATTTTTCAATTATTTTTTCCTAAACTTATTCCTAGAAATTTCAAAGGTTAGTTAGGAAGGCATTCTAGTGAAACTTGAAGCTATAATTTCCCTTCTTCTTGATATAAACTAGCTTGGAAGCTAGGTAAACCTCCTAAACTCATAGTTAATATACTTCTAGGTATTTATATGTATTATGCCATATTTTGGTTATGATAAGAGTACTTTAATGTATTATAATAGGGCATGCAATTTGTGTGTCTAAGTCGTATGGCTATCCTTGCATTATTATGTTCTATTGGTCATGTGGTGTGATATTATGTATTTCTTCATTTATATGAATCTTAATTCTTTGCAAATGTATTTTATAGTTTGTATTTGCCTTGAAATTGTTATGATATGAATTTATATAAGTGTATCATGATCTATACTTTTGGTATCATGTATGATAATGCGAATGGAAGTGGTTGAATTATTTATTGGTAATCACATCCGATGGTTGTTAAGAACATCTATGGTGTGTTATATATAAAGGAATATGTGGTCATGGACATAAATTATGAATAATTCATATGTTTTGTGTAAGTAATGAATTTTTGGAATTGTGTTATAGGTCATCATAGTGGCCATAGTTGGTGTTTTTAGTCCACCTATGGGAATTGTGTTGTAGGTCACAATACTGGCCATAACTAGTGGTTGCATATACTCCACCTTGAGCAGTGTAGGGATAGCCTATGAGGTGCACATAATACATGCTTATATCACAATCAAATACATGAACTTTCACACATTAAATACCAAAAAAAAAGTAGGGTATTATTGTAACACCCTAGAAATTTTTAACATTTTCTTTATGATATTTAGCGTTTTATTCAAAATTAACCCGTAAACATTGGCCTAATTAGTTTAATTTCAACCATTGACCTATAACTCAGATATAACTCTAAATTAATGTTCCCCAATTCTTTTCTTTTTCTACCTTATCAAACCTAACCTAGGTCCGTTTTTTTTTCTTGCTAATTTCTTTTCTCCTAATCAGTACCTTCAACTAACCAAATTAGACCTAAAATAAAAGCAAATAATAATAATAATAATAATAATAAATGAAATAAACCTATTCTACCCATTACCAAGCCCATTTTCCCTCCACCAAACACTTCTATGTTTACTCCCCTTTTCACACCACAACATCATCACCATAACCATATCTCTCTATCGAACCCATATACACACACAAATATACACTCTCAATCCCTCCATTCTTGCCACAACTCCCCCAATTTTCCTTCCCCTACTCCCTCTCTCTCGCCTTTTTTTAGTTTCACTTCACTTAAACCATCACCATCACCAGCCCCAACCACCTCAACCCAACCCAAGCCATTACTATCTACCACTAGTTACTGTAGTTTTACTCCCTTTCTCATCCCTCTTTAGTTTCGTTGCTCATCAACCACCTTAAATAATCCCAACCACCCTCCACCATCGCCATAACCAACCCTCTCATCTTCTTACTCTTCTTTGTTTTTCTTCTTCTCCCTTCTCCCCTATCGTGCCTTACTTCGTCTTCGCTAACCCCAACTACCACCCTTTACCATCAACTAAACCCTTTATTTCACACCCTTGGGCAACCCAAAAAAACATTGTTCTTCTTACTCTTCATTTGGCATGTCCCTCTGCAGAAGCCCAACCCACTGGCCCTTTAAAACATAGGCACAACTCCTCCTACACCATCTTATATCGCAACACTTTCATCACTAGGCCACCAGCCATCTCATCCTTATTGCAGCCATCATCCCCCTCCCCTATCCCGACCTTGAAGCCATAATCCCACCATCACAAATAAGAACCTATCCCATTTCCTTCACCCATTTGATACCCTCATATGTATGCCCACCCAACTGAGACACATGCACTTCCCTTCTACCCTACTTTTCCTTATCTTCTTCTCGTGATGCCCCATCAAGTATAGCACCACCATCCACCATCATCTTCTCTTTCCTTATCACCTTCTTTTGCATAGACCACCCTCCATCACTAGTTTTGTCTCCACTGAACTCACCACCACCACCACTACCATCTCCATGCACAATAACTAGCTAACCTAGTATAGCCACCCCCTCTTGTGCGCAACTCAAGCTACCCATATAGTGTGAGGTTTTTATTTTATAAATATTGTTACCCATTTTTAATAGTAAGGACATTTTTTTAATTTTATTAACAAATATGTTTATATAAATTATTATTTTATTTTTTAAATTTTAATATGATTGATGTGTTATTATTTTTAGATACAAAAGTTATTAATATTTAATACCACATCAATCATATTAATATTTGTACCTAAAAATAATTATCCTTGTTAGTAAATAAAAAATTAGATTCTTATTTTTTTATATTCATTTTTACATCATCTTTCTATCTTATATTTGTTTTGTGGTATTTATAGGTCATCTTACGAGTTCAGTCGCAAGCTTGTTGTTTGGGGCTAAGAGTAGGACTAACCATTGTCCTTTTTGGCATCTTTGATTTTGATTTTATTTGGACTATTATCTAATCTTATGTTTTCTCTCTTCTATGTTTTGTAACTGCTAATGTTATTTATTTTCAAAATGTTGTATATCTATTTGTACTCTCTAATATGAATCTTGTGGATGTGCTATTAATATAAGTGGAGTAATAATTTTAGCCTTAAAACTTTGTATGATAAGGGTAGAAGAAATTAGACTTGTACCAAGTGCAGTGGTAACACAATTTTTTTTATTTATTTAAATTCCATGCTTAACTCTTAAACAAAATTTTCAAGGCCTAAAGATGGGGATGTTAAAATTGCACCTAACGTTAGGGTACCTAGATTGGGCACTTTCCTTATAAGGAAATAATTCTTTCTAAAAAAGATGGGGTTAATTTAACCATACCTAAAGACTACTAGTGTTGTGGCTATCAAATTTTTAATACTACAGATATTTAGTTGACCAAGCCCATAATGTTACATTAAGACAAGATGTTTGTCGATGGCTTGAGCATAACAACCTTTTTGAGATATAACTTGAACCTTACTTTTATGGTATAAACTAAAACCTTACTTCATATATGCAACAATATCAATGTAGAAACTTTATTGACCTTTCATCTATTGTCTAGAATAACTCTTCATGTGAAAGAAGATTTTTGATTGTTTCTCTTATAGTGCTAGATATTTTTGATAAATAGAGGATGGGTATGATGAATTTAGAGTGTTCAATCAACCTTGAAAGCTAAGAAGGAATTCCTTCAGGCTTGAATATCTGAATATGAAACCAAAAGGAGATGATGAAGTCCACTTCACATGATTAAGATTTTTTTAAGGATCAAGTTTCTAGCTTAGAAGAATCTTGAAAAATCTTATCAAGCATATAAGGCTAATATTGAATGGCTTAGAAGAATACTTGAAAATACTATTCATCTAGAGGATGATCTTTGCAAAAAGAATAGCTTAACCAATCAATTATCTTCCAAGAAGAAAAAAATGGCTTGCAGATGTTGGGAAGGTCTAATAATACTTTGATGGAATTAGAGAAGCCAAGCGTGGTAACAAATGCCTCACAAATAAGGTGGATGAATAGAAGGCTTAGTACTTAGAAATGGAGAAAACCTTTAAGGAATATAGGTACTAGACCAAACGACTATGCAAATAAGCTAATGAAAAAGAGTTGGTTAATAATAGATACATATGGAATCTTCATGAATAATTATACGGATCCAAGAAAGCAGTCGAGTCATGGAAAAATACATAAATGAGTTCATAGAGAATGACACTATCGACATCAAACTCAAGCATACCACTAAAGCTATAGAAAAATGTTTAGCAAGCAAAGAGTTTTCACATTATAAAAGACAACTTCAATGTCAGTGGTTGTGGCTCTATGGTATATACCTAGTTTAGAATCTTAGTCGAGCATGATCAATTGAGTAAGTGCGATGGATAACCATATACTGGTAAGGAATTTGAAGGCATTCATGTTCTTGATGTATCTAGGAAACCCTCCTCCCTTTTCTTTCTCTTTTTTCCTTTTTATCAATGTAATATGTATATACATTCTTCATATGTAAAATGGTGTCCCCTATTTTTGCATATCTTTCTTCGCATAAAATTTCCTACTAATGCTAATGAAAAAATATAGTTTAGATAAGAACACCAAAAGAATAGAAAACTATGATACCAAAAATGAACATAATTTGAATCTTTACTATACTTTTGTGATGGAAAAACAAAGTAGGGTCTAATGCAGTTGCCATTGGTTGATCTAATTGAATGGACTTACTAGACCCCTTAGCATTGAGCCCAATGGCCTCAAAACTTATGTTGAGAAAATCAACATGGGAGCCTTAGTTTATATAGGGTAAAAATCCATTAGGTGTGCCATAATGAATTAGTGGCCTCGGTACCTTGACAAAGGACTCCCCTTAAAAGTCTCTGCTTAGTGAGTAAAATATCATTATCATTTCATCTCACTAGGTGTGTAGCTTGGTCTTAGTGAGTGAAAGAAAATATGCATTTTATCTCACTAGGTGTGCCCATCTTCAAATTTGGCCTCTTTGATAGCTTATGTATTGAGCCTTAGACTTTGTGTATATCACCATGTGTGTCTATCTTCAATGGTCGACAACGTCTTTATAAGAGGATTTATATACTGATTCTTAGGATTGGTGAGCAAAAGTGTTTTAAGTATTTTTATCTCACCAAGTATACTTGTCTTCTATCCTTGAAGGCCTCAATGAGGGCCTAGAGATAAATATTAGTCAAATGCCTCTTTATGAGAGGATAAATATTAGTCGGTTGCCTCTTTATGAGAGGGCTTTCAGCTTTCACAAATACATATTTTTTATAGGGCTTACATATTAAACTTTTTTCAATTGTTTGTTTTTTTGATGGCTTACGTATTGAAGGTTTCTGAGGGGTCTTTTTGTTTGACGGCTTAAGTGTTTGATATCAAGCTTTTGTATGACCAACTAAAATATTTACTATAAATAAGGTTTTATGGAAACTTTAACATATATGTATAAAAATAAAAATAAAAATAAAACAAACTTTTACTCCTTTACCTTCAAAAATCAACACATTAAATCTTTCTTTGGCTTCTTACAACCCAATATTTTTGAGGTGTCCTTTACTTCTATTACATAAAATTATCATGTCAATATCCTATTGCTCTTAACTTCTCCCCATCCTCCATTAATTTTGAATCTCATTAATAATCTAGCCATGAAAATGTAATCCAAGACATTATTTAAGTATTTTTATCCTAGTATCATATTATATGCCGAAGGGCAAGCCATGATAACAAAGTCCATTTTAATACTCCTCAAAGACACTAGCTATAATAAGCTAAGGTTCACCATTCCCTTTTATTTTATTAAGTCACTGATGAATCATACTATGTGCAAAGTCTTATTTATTAATCATCCTTCTAGAATTTCTAATTGTAACATACCCATTTTTAGGGCTTAAAATTTTTATTTTAAAAGAGTTAGTCATGGAAACCAAAACAAAAAATATAGAGGGGCCACACATCATCCAACATAGGAGAGGAAATCCCTACACCTACTCGATCTCAAATTCAAGGCAAAAGTAACATCGTACCTAGTAACCAGGTATGGGAAGAACTTGATTCCACCACCATACAGGATACAAAATAGAGGGAAAGAAACATGTATAACAAAAATATAGGACTAAGAGTCTAGAGAGATTTATAGATATCTAGATAACAATAACAATTCCCTATACAAGTTTAATTTATCTCTCATCAAAGGAAACAACATTAAAAATAGAAATCAACAATCACCTATAGGATGTATATTTTCTTGAGAATGATTATCACCCATGAAAAGGATGATCAATTTAGTATATACTAAGTAAGGTGACAATACAGTTGTAAAAAGGTTGCACAAAATACATAAGGTTACATAGAAGAATAAAAATGCATATAAGTTAACATAATATGATGTAAGGTGAGAACTGATTTCATAAACCCATTATTAGATGTAATAATATCCCATATTCTTATTTACATTAAGTTCAGTGACCCAGCTATTTTTAATCCAGTGGAATGGACTACCTTTTAGGGTAAAATGCTCTTGAGCCCCTATTATCATCTAGTAGAATGAACACAATGTCCTCAGTCCTAACTCACGTAATCTTTTACTTTAAGTAATTACTATCTTATCCATTATGTTTATTTGATATACACATAAACTCATATTCTTATTTAAACTGAATTTAGGGATCCCGCTATTCATATTATAGTATAATGGATTAAAACATCTCTCAGGACAAAACGATCCTAAGCCACTATTGTCATCTTATGGAAATAACACCATATCCACAATGGAAGCACACTCCTAGCCACTATTCTTAAACTGATGGAATGGTTTGAATCACCTATTATGAAAAAATGTTCCTAAGCCACTATTTTTGTCCGGTGGAATGAATACAACACCTCAATCCTAACTTGTATAATATTTCACTTTAAGTGATAGATATCTTATTTTTTATTATTTATGTCAATACCATAACAAAAATACACATGTATATATTAAAGGGACATAATAAAACTTAACATAATGATCTAAAATGCATAAAACACCAATCACTTGGATTTTGAGACATCACCCAAGGAAAAGGCCTATATTTTTTCTAAGAAACTATAATTTAACAAGTTGAGTTAACATATCCCATAAAAAAAATTATTACATACATAAAACATTATTATTGAAAAGATATCATGAAATCAAATTCAAAATCTAATTTATTACACATGTGATAATAGCCTGCCTCTAAAGTTACTATTTACCAATCCCAACAAATCTTTAATAGCACAAGTTAGGCATAAATTTTTCCATAAGACTCAAGACCAAAAACTTTATAAAAAATACTAAAATTCCAATATTAAAAAAATATCCTAAAATAAAGATATAACTACAACGTTTTACACATGCGATAGTAATCTGCCTCTAGAGTTATTATTCTTGGTTTAAGTGATTTCCTCATTTTATTGGATTTAGGCCATTCATACATACTCCAAATATTCCACAATATATAATATTTTCAAACAATCAATACATTAAAATATTAGAGATTCCACATTTTACCCATATTAACCAATTTACGCTAAAGATAGCCTAAAATGTGCACATTTTCATAAAAACCCTATGAGTCCCAATATGAATGGTTTTCAACCTTTAACACATATCCTCATAAAAATATTATATATATATATATATATATATATATATATATATATATATATATGAGTCAAACATCATAGCCCAATCCAGATAAATCATTCATGTCAGCCGTCTTCACTTATGAAACCAGACTTGACCAACAATGTACACAATCGCATACTTTCACATTTTATCACCTTTTCATCATAATACACATGTCATAAAACAGCATTAACATGTTTAAAGTATCCATATAATAATACTAAACATGATATTTCTTATAAAAATACACATTGCACACAAAATCCTAGGTACGACATGTATCCTTACCAAAAACATTTGCAATCTCCATACATGTATAACCCTAGGATGCCTCCTCTAAGAAAAAAAATCCTTAAGAGTAAAGGATAATATATCATTAGTAATTAATAAAGTAACTAAGGATAAGTTAAGGCAAAGGAGGGTGTAAAATGGAGCGAACTTAAAGCAACCTAAGTTGTAGCTAAATTTGGTACAGCAAGAGGGAGCTACATCAACTTGTGATGGAACTAGATGGTTGTCGCATAAAAGAGGTACATGGATAGGGTGGTGTTGTCATTATTTTTTTGTGTAATTGGGGTATTAGTTGTGTGAAGGCTTAAGGTTGTGGTGTATTTATGGTGGTTATTTCATGAGGAAGTGATGCAAGAGAGTAATGGTTCTGTCATTTGAGAGTGTAAATGAGGGAGTTGTGTGCTGTAATTTCATGCAAGAAGTGGTGGTGTAGAGTGGAAGTTTGATTAGACTTAGGTATGGGTGTAGAAGGATGAAGTTTGCATAATATTTTGGCATAGATAAGCTATTTGTTGCATGAAGTTTTGACATGGCCAAGGGGTGTTTGGAGTGAGTTTTTCATACACCAAAGGTTGAATTGAGTGAATTTATAGAAAATACACAAAGATCCATTGGAAAAAAATGGCGAATGAATGAAATGAAGATGAGTTGAGGAAAGGAAGAAGGATTTTGGGGAGAGTTTGTGATTTGTAAAAAGAAGTAAGAAGGGAGAGAAGGGGTTTTATAGGAGGAATGTGGGGTGAGGCATGAAAAATGGGAAAATAAAAGGTGCAATGGTAAAGGGAGTTGGTTTGGAATGGGTATAGTTATTCCAAGTAACAAAACTAAGGGAAAAAGGGGGAAAGGTATGTTGGGCTACAACAAATAGGGTGTAGGGGCACGGAGGCAAGTGTGGGGAGCATTGGATGGGAAGGGAAGTGGAAAGGAGACCATGCAAGGTTAGGGTGCATATCTTTAAGAGTAAAGGGCTAATAGGGACAAGGGAGAAGTAAAAGAAAAAAAAGGAAAGAAAATTGAGAAAGGGAAAGAGAAAAAAGGAAACAAAAAGGGAAAATAAGAGGAATTTTAGTTTAGAATTAGGATTAGGTTTATATTTCAGATTTGGGATTCAAGGCAAAATTAATTTATCAACCATCTGGGATTAGGGTTAGGTTAAAATATCTATCACCAAAAATTAGGATTATAATTAGGTTTAGATTTAAGACTAAGAAATTAGGATAAGTTAAAAATATCAATTATCAAGGATTAGGATTAGGTTAAAATATTAATTAGTTAGGATTAGTGTTATATAAAATTTGGGTTATTACACTAACTTTCAATAACATTCCTCTAAAATAGCATTTACATAACTTCCTATGTTTATAAGAACCTCTCTCTCATCACACAATTTTCAATTTGTACTTAAATAATCAAAGGGTTGTTATGATGCTTCACTATACTTGGCCCCTCATCCTTTGCTATAAAACTTACTTTCCATTCACCTATTAGCCCTCCCTTATAAGGATTATGGGAGCCATCGCTTCATGGACGCATTACTAGCTTCTAATAAGGAATATCCCCACACAATAGTATGTATAATCTTTGAGGCCCTATGGCTTAAGAGGGTAAAGGAAATTGTTAAGTTGAGGATGATTCTTGTTTAGTCAAGGGTGCATGTGAGTATCTTTACAAGTGACCCATACACACTAATTATTCAAAAGCATTCCTCAATGACCAGCACTCCTTTATAATGTGTCCATGTTCTTCATAACAAGAATACCTAATGTAGGAGCATATTCATCTCAATCTTTTCATGTTGGAGGTTAAGAGCTAGCATATCTAGAGATGGTCCCAATTATTCTTGAAAATCTTGAACGCTTTCATAATATTCCTAATAAAGTTCCATTAAGTGATTCTTACAAGTATTATATATGTTTGCAAGAAGAATAATTCACCAAGGATATCTAGTGGGCATGATAATGGCAATGAAAGGGTTTTAAAGTTTCATGGGAGACAAAGCCACATGACATGAAAATTTATTACTTGATTATTCAATGTCATGACTAGGATTTTATGTAGCTTTGATATGTTATGTATACTTTATACTGTCTTGTAATTCATAAACGTAAACCATTATATATACAATATGGATGTGCACTAGTTTATTCTTTTCTTAATTACGCTAGTTGGTTTGGGATTGAATAATAAAGGATAAACTAGGCCTACATATGTGTGTGAAATGCCCCAAAAATATTTATTTTAAGAAATATAATTAAATAAGGATTTGTTAGGGAATTAATTAATTTATTATTTTATTTGGAATAAGAAGGATTTATTTAGGGAAAATTAATAAGAATTTATAAATATTTTCATAAAGGAAAATTGGGCTTTTTGCTCTACTTTTTTTAAAGTAGAAGAATTTAAATTAAAAATTATGAATTCTGGGGATGTTACCGCCACACTTAGTACCAAACCGGTTCTCTCTGACTGTTTCAGTACCAAGTGCTAAGGTTAGAAGAAAAGAAAGAAAAAGGGAAAGCAAGAAGGAAACAGGAAACTTTAAGTGGTTTGGGGTTAAATAAATTAATTAGAATATTTTGGGTATTTAGAATAAAAATATTTAAATAAAATAATATTAAATCTCCTTTTTAGGCTATTTTAAGGTTTTTAAAATACTTCTCCTAAATTCCTTTTTAATTAGCAAAAAGCCTAATTTTTCCTTTATAAAAATATTTATAAATTCTTATGATTTTTCCCTAAATAAATCCTTCTTATTCCAAATAAAATAATAAATTAATTAATTTCCTAACAAATCCTTATTTAATTATATTTCCTAAAATAAATATTTTTGGGGCATTTCATTACTACCCCCTTAAAAATAGACTTCGCCCCCGAAGTCTCCTATAGCTCTCTAGGGTTAGGGCTAGGGCATTCTAAGCATCTAGGTTAACACGTTACTAACTATACTTAAATCAACTACCCCCTTAGGGACAAACTAGATAAACAGGATCTAACCTGCAACGAAAAGCTCCGGATATGCTTCTCGCATATCTTTCTCGATCTCCCAAGTAGCTTCCTCAGTTTTGTGTCAACTCCATAAGACCTTAACAAGAGGCACCGAACTTGTATGAGTCTTCCTCAGCTTAGTGTTGAGAATCTGCATCAATGTTGACTTTACCCGAGGGGACCGAGGAGTTCAAGGTTTACAACAATGCATCCAAGCATGGGTTGGGATGCTTGTTAATGCAGAAGGGTAAAGTGGTAGCTTATGCCTTACGGCAGCTGAAGAAACATGAGCAAAATTATCCTACTCATGATCTTGAGTTAGCTACTATTGTGTTCTCCTTGAAGATTTGGAGGCATTATCTGTATGGAGCGAAGTGTAAGTTCTTTACAGATCACAAGAGTCTCAAGTATATCTTCACGCAGAAAGAGCTCAACTTGAGGCAAAGAAGATGGCTAGAGCTGGTAAAGGATTATGATATTGAGTTGACCTACCATGAGGGTAAGGCCAAAGTGGTTGCCGATGCTCTGAGTAGGAAGACTACACATTCTACAATGTGTTGTGTGGTTGCTGATCGGACAATAAGGGAGTTATCAGATCTGGAGATCAAGATGATTCAGTAGGGAGACCTCGAAGCCCGTATGAATACCTTGACGCTCACTCCGACTATTTTTGAAGAGATCTTTGCTGGCCATGTTGGAGATGTTAAGTTGGAGAGGATCCAATAGAAGATGCGGGAAGGCAAAGTAGAGGGGTTCAGAGTCCATGAGGATGGCAGTATCTGATTCAGGGGTCGTTGGTGTGTGCCTCAGAGTTGTCCAGATCTTAAGCGTTGTATTATGGAGGAAGGACATCAGACTCCCTATTCATTTCACCCAAGAGGATCGAAGTTATATAAGGACCTCAAAAAGGTGTACTGGTGGCCACGTATGAAGCGAGAAATAGCTGAGTTTGTATCCCGGTGTCTTGTGTGCCAAAAGGTCAAGATTGAACATCGGAGACCAGCGGGATTACTTTAGTCTTTAGAGGTGCCGAGATGGAAATGGGATTCCATTTCTATGGACTTTGTGAGTAGTCTACCGAGGACCCAAAGCGGATGTGATACTATTTGGGTTAATATTGATACATTGACCAAGTCAGTCTTGTTCATTCCTATGAAGTCCACCAAGAGTATGGAGCAATTGGTGAGCACTTATATGAAGTTCGTTGTTAGCTGCCATGGAGTCCCAAAGGATATAGTTTCAGATCGAGATTCGAGGTTCCTCTCTCACTTTTGGGGGAAGCTGTAGGAAGTTTTGGGGACCAAATTGAAGATGAGCACAACTTTTCACCCAGCCACAGATGGATAGATAGAGCGGACCATTCAGACCTTGGAGGATATGTTGAGGGCCTATGTACTAGATTTCTAGGGGTGTTGGGAGGAGCGCTTGCATTTGGTGGAGTTTTCATATAATAACAGTTATCATGCCAGTATTGGGATGGCTCCCTTTGAAGCGTTGTATGGATGGAAGTGCAAGACTCCTTTGTGTTGGAGTGACATCAGCGAGACGATCATGTTGGGACCAAAAATGATTGAAGATATGACCCTTCAAGTCTGACAGATCTAGGATCGAATGAAAGCAGCTCAGAGCCGACAAAAGAGTTATGACAATTAGAGGCGTAGGGATGGAGATTTTGAGCCTGGAGACAAAGTTTTGCTGAGGGTTTCACCTACTAAAGGGGTGCAAAGGTTCGGAAGGAAAGGCAAGTTGAGCCCCAGGTATATTGGTCCTTATGAGATATTAGAGCGAGTGCGTGAAGTTGCTTACAGATTGTCTCTTCCTCCAAAGTTGGCAGGAGTGCATAATGTATTCCATATCTCCCAACTGCGGAAGTATGTTGCTGATCCATCGTATGTAATTCATTCAGATGAGGTCGAGTTGGATGAATCATTAACTTATGAGGAGCGACTGGTGCCGATTCTCGACACTAAGCTGAGGAAGACTCATACGAGTTTGATGCCTCTTTTTAAGGTCTTATGGAGTCGACACGAAACTGAGGAAGCTACTTGGGAGACCGAGAAAGATATGTGAGAAGAATATCTGGAGCTTTTCGTTGCAGGTTAGTTCCTTTTTATCTAGTTTGTCCCTAAGGAGGTAGTTGATTTAAGTATAGTTAGTAACGTGTTAACCTAGATGCTTAGAATGCCCTAGCCCTAACCTTAGAGAGTTGCAGGAGACTTCGGAGGCGAAGTCTATTTTTAAGGGGTATTAATGAAATGCCCCAAAAATATTTATTTTAGGAAATATAATTAAACAAGGATTTTTTAGGGAATTAATTAATTTATTATTTTATTTGGAATAAGAAGGATTCATTTAGGAAAAATTAATAAGAATTTATAAATATTTTATGAAGAAAAAATTAGGCTTTTTGCTAATTAAAAAGGAATTTAGGAGAAATATTTTAAAAACCCTAAAATAGCCTAAAAAGGATATTTAATATTATTTTATTTAAATATTTTTATTCTAAATAGCCAAAATATTCTAATTAATTTATTTAACCCCAAACTACTTAAATTTTCCTTTTTCCTTCTTGCTTTCCCTTTTTCTTTCTTTTCTTCTAGCCTTAGCACCTGGTACTGAAACGGTCGGAGAGAACCGGTTTGGTACTAAGTGTGGCAGTAAAATCCCCAGAATTCACAAGTTTTAATTTAAATTCTTCCACTTTAAAAAAAATTAGTGAATATGTTACAGTGTGTGTGTGTGTGTGTGTGTGTGTGTGTGTGTGTGTGTGATGGTGCTTGTACATTCGGTAACATTGATTAATGAACGAAGAATTTAGATGAATTATCAAGAGACAGTTCAAACCTCCCTTCCTTCCTCTTCAAGTAAGTTTATATAGAGAGTTTAGGAATTTTTTTCTAGAGAAAATGATTTAATCTAGGTGAGGACCAAATTTAAATTATGGCATTCGATTGAAGATGAATTCAGGATTTGATTATTACATCAACTTTGAACATCATTCTTCTTCAAGAACAAGAAAAAAAGGTTCTGCAATGTGTAACAATAATTCCCCTATTATCTTCACATCAATTATGGTATCAAAGCAAGGTCTTGTATCAAAAAAAAACTTGGTGGAGATGACATCTTCAAAGTGGAGACAAGCAAACACATCACCACAGACTTTGGCTGAGGTTCTTCAACATTATTGCTATGATTCTTTCAATTTTGATTACTTTTCATGGAATTTTTTATGTATGTTTATGATCTTAGATGAACATATATGGAGATAGGAAATGTTTACATGTTAAGAACTAAACCAAAATATAGTGATTGCATGTTAGATTTTTGAATGGTTTAGTAAGAAACGTGCATGTGCCTTACTTATATTTTGATTAGTTTTGAAGATAATTATTTTGTATGATGTTTCATGTGATTAGGATAGGTTTTCATGTTGAATAAATTCCTTTTATGATTGATTAGAGTGCATGAGAGTCTATTATTCATTAACCTTATTTACAACTTGTTTGTTTTAAGAGAATTGTGTCAGCTTCGTGTCTTCTATTTATTCAAACATAAGTTGTGTGTATTCCATAATTTGGACAAGTTGTTTGTGATATGCATACAAATAACACATACATTTGTGTTTCAAATTCACTTTATATACATTGCATGAAAGAACATAGAAAATCTACATAATTGTTTGAAAGGTATCGAATAATGTAGCTATAGTTTTTGTTTAAAACTTTATCAAGAACTTAACAAGAAACATGTAAGGTGTAGTAATTCATTTGTGTGTGTGGTATATTTGTTTGTCAGCTTTGTGTTTGATTCATTGTAGTCAAAATATTTTGCAAGAACCAACCACAAACAAAATAGGAAAATTTCTTTAAATCGGGTTACCAATTGAAACCCTAAATATTACTAACTCTTTATAAATTTTCAAGCCATTTTTTAGGCAATAAAGAATATCTCAATCGATCTACCTAGAACCAATTCTCAACTTCAACAACTCCACGTAATGCAAACTCAATTGTAAAGTATAGTCTTGATTTACCAAGTAATATTCATTCCCAAATACTCAATAACAAAAGGAGTTCAATGGAGATCAAATAGGAATTGTAGAAAAACCAATCAACCCAAAAAGAGGGGGATACTCAAACTCGTGTGTAAAATATGATCATCAACCAAAGCATCATCATAAAAAATATAAAGGTATTAAACTTAACCTTTTTAATTTTTTTGGTAAACTAGATGTTGATTTATTTCTTGAGTAGTTAAAAGAGGTAGAGGTTTTATTTGAATTGAAAAATTATCATGATGAGAAAATTTTTAAATTAGCTACTCTTAAGTTTTATAAGTTTTCTATGACATAGTATGATAACTTGAAAAGAATTAGAGAAAGAGAAGGTAAATCTAAAATCCAATCTTGAGATAAGCTTACGAAATATTTGAGAAAGAAATTTGTACCTAAAGATTATGAGCAATGTAATTACATTATACTAACCACTCTTAGACAAGGACTTTTAAGTGTTAAAAAATATGTCCGGGAATTTGAGAGGTTAGCACTTATATGCAACATATATTAGAAAAATCAACAAACATATGCTAGATTTTTAGGTGCCTTAACATGATGATTCGAAATAAAGTTGAAACTTGTTTATATGATTCTCTTGATCATATGATTAAGCTATCTTTGAGATTTGAAAAGCAAATCAAGTCTACTAAGCCTCATACCAAATAAAGAAACTTGTTTATATGATTCTCTTGATCATATGATTAAGCTATCTTTGAGATTTGATAAGCAAATCAAGTCTACTAAGCCTCATACCAAACAAAGTAATTCTTCTACAAATTATTACCTGAGTACACAAGCTACCAAGTATGGGATGGGTACCTCATGCTCTACAAATGTTGATAAGAAAAAAAGACTTAACTAAAAGGAAAAAAGGTAAGGATAATTTCAATGAGTAATTTATAAAAGCAACATTTTAAATGCCAAGTATATGGACACTTTGCTAGAGAATGCCCAAATCAAAGAGTATTTTCCATATAAAAGATTGAACCTATGGAGATTTGAGATGAAGACCCTAAGTTTGAGCTAAATGAAGTAATTTCAAGTGAGTTTTTGGATGAAGGAAATTCTTGTTATTTGTTGCAAATATTCTTCAATTCCAAGCTAATGAGAAACCTAAAAAACAAGAGAAGATACTCATGTAACACCCCCAAAATTCACTACTAAAAAATTTTATTTTATGAAAAGAAATAGCAGAAGAAAAATATAAAACGGTAAATTTTGAGGATATTACCGCCACACTTAGTACTAGACCAGTTCACTCCTACCATTCCAGTACCAAGTGGTAAGACTAAAGGAATTATATACACTTTGCTAGATTTTAAAAACATTTTTAAATTAGAGTAGCGTGATACACTTTACATGATTAGGATCCACCAGTGGTGGTTACAAGAACAAGGAATACATTTATACCAGAAAGTAAAAGTAAAAGGGAGGACCCTAGAAATTCGGATAATCCTTACGCTCTTTCCCATTGCCTACTTGAATAGTACCTGAAAAGAGACCTGCAAGGAACACTACCTATTGAATAGGCAAGGCCCCACGAATGGAACCCTTCAATACTATGGTACTAAATAACCCTTTAAAAACACACTTAAAAGTAGGCCCGCAATATAACACGTGATACAACACTATATTTATATATAACAAGATGTGCATACATAACATTCACATACTTAACATTCAATTAGATATTAATAGGTCATAATGTACAATCGATACTTTTGAGCCTTAAGCCATGTCATAGTACAAAATCAATACTTTTGGGCCTTAAGCCATTAGTCCATCATTATTTAGTCATCTCTCATATTTTATATCTATGTGAGTATGGGAACCCCACTATTATAGCCGGTGGATTGGTCACTTATAGGGTAGAATGCACCTAACCACTATTGTATGACGGTGGATCGGTCTCCAGGGCAAAATGCTCCTGGCCACTATTATGCTGGTGGATCGGTCTAACCCCGAATCTCATGGTGTTCCACTGTAATTACTTTGTGTCTTCCCCATATCTTGTCATTATTACATTCGGTTTATTGAGCTCGGGATCTTCCACTATTATAGTCGGTGGATCGGTCACTTATAGGGAAAAACACACCTAACCACTATTATATGCCGGTGGATCGATCTGAGCACCCCGGCACCTAGCCACTATTATGCCGGTGGATCGGTCTGGGCTCGGCTCAATAATCTTCCACTTTAAGATATTAGTGTCTTATTCGTATCTTATTCAAAAGTATTTCACCCTTGACATGCATGCCACCGACCTCTACTTCTATCCTCCTGAGAGGGCCCGTCCCATATCTTGAGACCTTTACGCCTCTTATCACACCCCAACATCCATTCCCCCTTACATCTACTCATAACAAAAACCCAAATCCTAAGGGTGTGGGTCAAGGCCCATCACCTTACGACATTCAAATTCTCTCACTACCGCTCTCTTGGGTTTTCCTTTGAAACCCTAACCGGACCTATGTGGCTTTCTTTTACCGTCCAACACCTCATCTCATTTAGTTTCAACCCAAATCCCATCACTCTACTCACCAGTCATACATGTGACCATAAAACCCTAGTTGGCCGCTCAAACCCTAACATCTTTCTTACGTAAGAATTATCCCATGCAAACCCTAGAAACCTCCCATACAAGAGTTGCATCACTCATTCATTTTGATCATAATCTTCTTCTATTTTTCCCCTCATGGGTCGTGAGATATTGAGGTCAATATCACGTCCCCTTAGTCAACTCACTTCCCATTTGTTCCTTTTTATATTTTCACCCCATATCCTATTATTAAACATCCTAGCATGCATGTCCTAGAGGTCACATCACATAACATCATATGCTCAACATATATAATCATCATCCACATGCCATAAGGAAGTCACATAAGCATACAACACTCGGAGTTGCGCTACACATGATAAATCATTAAGCATAAAGTACACAATATGGCACAACACATGGCACATGAGGCAAATAACACACACATCATTGTTCTTAGCCACATCCCTACTCGGTTTGGGTTATCAAGTTATCTTCCATACTTATTAGGTCACCAATCACCCTTCATAATTGTTATACTTATCATAATTCCTATTTGGTTGATTAGATTACTAAATTGCCCTTCTCCTTTGTTATAATTACTAAATTTCCCTTTAGTATGATAATTTACCAAATTACCCTTCTACCTTATCATGACTATCAATTTGCCATTTAATTGGTTAAATCACCAAATTACTCTTTTACAATCTCATAATTGCCGGATTGCCCTTATCAGTTATTATAATTACCAAATTACCCTTATCCATTATCATAATTACCAAACTACCCTTTTGTTGGTTAATTTACCAAATTACCCTTCTCCATTATTATAAATACCAATTTACCCTTCTCCATAATTATAATTACCATTTTACCCTTCTCAATTATTATAATTATCATTTTACCCTTCTCCATTATTATAAATACCAATTTACCCTTCTCCATAATTATAATTACCAATTTACCCTTCTCCATAATTATAAATACTAGTTTAACCTTCTCCATTATTATAAATACCATCCTCCATTCTTATAAATACCAATTTACCTTTCTCCATAATTATAATTATTAATTTACCCTTCTCCATAATTATAATTACTAAATTACCCTTTTTCCATTATTATAAATACCAATTTAACCTTCTCCATTATTATAAATAGCATCCTCCATTTTTATAAATACCAATTTACCTTTCTCCATAATTATAATTATTAATTTACCCTTCTCCACAATTATCATTACCAAAACACCCCTTTGCCATTATTATCAATACCAATTTAACCTTTTATTTACTATTTTACCCCTAACTTTTAAAGTTATTATTTTGCCCTTTACTCATAAAATTGCCATCTTTCCCTTTACTTATAAAATTACCATATTGCCCTTTACTTATAAAATTACCATATGCCATTTACCTACAAAATTACCATATTGTCGTTTACTTATAAAATTACCATTTTTCCATTTACTTATAAAATTACTATTTTCCCTTTACCTCTAAAATCACCATAATACCCCTTTTTTCTTACAAATTACAAATTTACCCTTTTACTTATAAAATTATCATTTTACCCTCTTCTTCCAAAATTACCATCTTGTCCCCTTATTACACCACTTTTATTAAATTAACATTACTAAATGGAATAATAATATTAATACTCTATTAACAATATCCAACTCCACTAACTATTATATTTTAATATGATACTTATTAGCACCCACACATATTAGGCCACATTCTTGCACAATAAATATTACTAAAATGCCCCTAGTGCTCATAATAATATTATTCAATCATAAATGGTCCAATAACATAATATGACATGGATAAGTACTTAACACTTACATTAATAATCAAGCTCTTCCCTTAAGCAACATTTCCACACATGGCATATAAACTAGCATACTTTCCTTTTTATCAATCAATACAAGCAAATATATATATATATATATTAAACCACAAATATCAAGCATAATAACATATTAAAAATCCTAATGTGCTGACAAACGTTTGTCCATGCGTTTAAGTGGGGTTTAACTATTACCTTATTTCCTGCAAAAACGAACCTTACCGGTTTTCCCGTTAAATATTCAAGCTTTGATTAGCAAAACTAATACCTAAACATAATATCAAAAATTATTATATTAGAAATAAGAAAACCAAAACATGAGGCTTTATAAAATTTACTTAATGAAATAATTAGCTTAGATATTATTATACCTTAAAATTATTAACAAAAATGACCAAGGTATGCAGCAACTCATCCTTCTCATGCAACATGAGCTGCATGCAAAACAAAAGGAGAAAGGTTCGAAGTTGGATGAAAGGAAGGAAAAATGGGCTATTTTCGGGTTGGGGATTTGGGGCTAGGAAAGAAGGCATATGGGGGATGATTTAAGGCAAAGGAAGGGTGTAGAGGTGGAGAAGGGGTATAGGTGGTGGTCAGGGGTAGGTTGACGGTGGTCAAGGGTGGCGGAGGTGGCGGCAGCGAGGCCACAAAGGTGGCTATCGAGGAGGAGGGGGCTGGGAAGGAAGGAAAAGAGAGGAGGTATATGAAGGGCTTCAGTGGCTGGTTTAGGGAAAATGAGGTGTGAGGATGATAGAGGAGGTTGCATGGACGAGGTTGGTGGTTTTGGTGGTGGCATAGGTGGCAGGACGACTACGAACGAAGGGATTGTAGGGAGGTTGCCGGTAAGGGAGAAAAAGAGGGAAAAAAAGAAGAGGGAAGGAAGAAGGGGTTACAGGGCTCGAGGGGGTATTGTGGTGGTGCAAGGATGAGGTGAAGGGTGGCAGGGAGTGGTACAAGGGGTTGATGAGGCGGTTGAAGCAATAGAGGGTGGCGGTGATGTGAAAATAGGGTGCAAAATGGAAGGAGAAGAAAGGAGATAAGAGGGAGGTTGGGGAAGGTGAGGGGCTCAAAAAATGGGGCAGGGAGAGGGTTCATGAGGAGAAGAAAAAGAACAGGAAGGGGAGGGCGACAGTCGCTAACTAGTGGTGGCATGTAGGGCGGCAGAAGGTGGTAGGGTGGTAGGGAGAGGGATGGGAAGAAGAGGAAAAAAGAAAGAAGGGGTGGGCTGCTGTGCAGGGCTAGTTTGGGTCTAAAAAGGGAATAAAGGGACTGGGGAGAGAGAGAGGGAGCGAGAGAGGGTGTAGTGGTAGTAGGTGGTGGCGACAGGGTAGTGGCCAGCACGCTCAGCATGGCAAGCGGGGCACTGGTCGGGCGTGGGAGAAGGGAGAAAGGAAGGAGAGAGGTTGCGAGCGGGAAGACCGGCGTAGGAAAGAAAGGCTATGCCAGCCAGTCCAGGGGAGAAAGGAACAAAGAAAAAAAAGGCTGGGCTGGGCTGTCACGCACAGGCAAGGAGAGGACGAAAGGAGCGGGCCACGCGGGAGAGGGAGGAAGGAAGAGAGAAGGGAGATGGGCCAGTGGCCCAGGCGCAGGGGGAGGAGGGAGCAAGCCTAGTGCAGGCAGCCCGAAGGAGGAAAAAGGGAAAAAGAAAGAAATAAAGGAGGAAAAAGGAGAAGGAAAAGAAAAAAAGGAAAATGGGAAAATGGGAGAAATTAAAGTAATTTAATATATAAAATAATATGATGTAATATTTTTAATAATAAATTTATTTAATAATTTAATTTAATATAATTAAATATATGGGCTTAAAAAGGATAATTTTAATAAAATGTTAGTTTGATAACAATTATTTAAATAAAAAGAGTATAATAAAATAACAAAATATTTATTTTAATCAAATATTCCTATCCAAATTTATATACTCAATAATCCAAAAAATAATTAAAATATATAATTTTAAGAGCTAATTTATCTCAAATAAAAGCTATTTATTAAATTATAGGTTTTCTAAAATTTTGGGAGGTTACAACTCAATACTAAAGGAAGAGTGAGAGATATAGTTTGTCGAGTTATCATTGATAGTAGATTGTGTATGAATTTAGATAATGAGTGGATAGTGAAGGGGTTGTGATTAGAGAAAGCACCACATTTGAAGCCTTATTCTATTCAGTCGCTTAACAAGGATAATGGAGTAAAGGTAACCAAACAAACCCTAATGTAATGTTTTGCCTATAGAAACATGTGGAATGTTATTAGATAGACCATGGCCATTTGATGTGTTATTCATAATGGTATTAATAATGAGTATATTTTTGAAAAATATAAGAAAAAACACAAAAATAATCCTTCTAAGTGTGATAATGATAACATAGTTAAAAAAAATAAAAGCTTATTTTTAAATGAAAAGGCTATGATAGAATGTATTGAGGAAGAAAGTAGTTGTTATGCTTTGATTATCAAAGAATCCCTACATAGGGAGAAAAATGAAAATAATTATCAACTAGATGACCTTATTGATGAATATAAAGATGTATTTCCTAATGACTTACCACCTAGATTACCACTTAAAAGAGGAATATAACATGTTATAGACTTAATGCCTAGTATGTCTTTACCTAATAGAATTCCCTATAGATGTAATCTAGAAGAGGATGATGAATTATACAGACAAATACAAGCACTCATAGGGAAAGGATATATGAGAGAAACATGATTCCATGTGGCGTACCCACGTTACTTGTTCCTAAAAAGGTGGTATATGTTGCATGTATATTTACTCTAGAGATATTAATAATATAACTATCAAATATATGTTTCCTATGTCCAAATTCGATGACATGTTAGATGAATAATGTGGAGCACAAGTATTCTAAAAAAATTATCTAAGTGGTGGATATCATCATATGAGAACAAGAGGAGAGGATGCATGGAAAACTGCTTGTAAAAAGAAATATGGTCTTTTTGAATGTAATATGATACCATTTGGATTGTTTAATGCGCCTATTTCATTTATGACACTAATGAATGAAGTTCTTCAACCCTTACCTAGATGATTCATTATGGTATAATTAGATGATATACTTGTGTATAGTAAAAATGAACATGATCATCTTATTTATTTGAAAAGATTATTTAATAAGCTTAGGGAAGATAAACTCTATGGAAAAATATGATTATATGCTTTTGAGTATTTTTTTCCTTGGTTACATTATAAGTAGAGAAGGTATAAAAGTGGATCCTATAAAGATTCAAGCTAATTGAGATTATCCTATACCCAAAGATATTCATAAGTTAAGGAGCTTTTCTATAGAAGATTCATTAAGGAGTTCTCAACTATTGCCACGCCAATTACACATCCCATGAAGAAAGGATAATTAAAATGGAGAGAAGATGCCACTAAAGCCTTTAAGAATTTAAAGGACAAGCTATTTAATGCACCGATATTATCCTTACCTAACTTTGATAAATTTTTTGAAGTTACATGTGATGCTAGTGGGGTACAGGAGGTGTGCTCTCAAAAGAAAAATGAGATATTAATTTTTTTAGTGAAAAATTAAATGGTGCTAAATTGAATTAATCTACATATGATAAGAAAGTATATGTCATCATAAGGAGCTTACAAACATGGAGTCATTATTTGAGACTTAAGCCATTTGTTTTGCATTTGGGTTATGAAAGTCTAAAATATTTACATGGGCATCATAAAAATAGTCCTAAATATGCAAAATAGGTTAGTTTATTACAATCCTTTGTTTTTTCTAGTTAAACATTTCGATGGTACAGAAAATGTAGTAGTTGATGTATTATCAAGGATATCTATAATACTTGTCATGTTGTAAATTATTAGGTTTTGAAATGTTGAAAGAATTATATGTAAAAGATGAGTAATTCTTTCAAATT
Source organism: Tamarix austromongolica (assembly GCA_039764185.1). Taxonomy (NCBI): domain Eukaryota; kingdom Viridiplantae; phylum Streptophyta; class Magnoliopsida; order Caryophyllales; family Tamaricaceae; genus Tamarix; species Tamarix austromongolica. The sequence continues at coordinate 103,868,396 of CM077819.1, read as the reverse complement.
TATGATGCACGTAAGAAAACTCATAGGCAAGGAAATTATGTGCTTCAATATGACTTTCTTTTTAAATTTAATAAGTTGTGTATACCTCACTCTAGATTACATGATTTACTTATTAAGGAAGTACATGAGGGGGTATATCTTGTCATTTTGGTGTTTATAAAACTATGAAAATATTACAAGAGCATTTATATTGACCACGAATGATAAAGTTAGTACAATCTATTCTTATAAGATGTGTGACTTGTTAAAAAAGGAAGATTTTCTTCCATAAAGGTTTTTATAGTCCTTTAGCTATTCCTAGTTAGTATTGACTTTATCTTAGGGTTACCAAGTACACAAAAGGAAAAAGATTCTATTATGGTAGTAGTTGATAGATTTTATAAAATGGCACATTTTATTTATTATAATAAAATATATAGCGCAAATCATGTGGTAATTGTATATTTCAAGGAAATAATAAAGCCTTCCATTTCCCCCATTATTATGGTATGTATTATCCCTAAGAAAATCATGTGTCCTTCTCCTTTCTCTTGAGCCACATAAGAAACCATCTACATTTTCCATCATCATTCCCATCGTCTGCCTCCCTCCTCACCATCTTTTTTATCTACAACGTCCATCAACACTAGTTCCTCCCTTATAACATCCACTTACACCTATCCCTCATCCCCCCCCCATGGACAAACATTGCTAAAGACACCCTCAACCTATGCCCAAACTCACCTAATCACCCTAACTCCCTTCTGCAAAACCTATTGATTACCTCCCTTCTCCTTTGACCATTTATGATGATCTCCTCCCTCTTGGCTTCAGCTATTTCTACCAGTAACTTCACTAAAGAGATTATAGATTAGCTTTCATTGGTCACCCCTTTTTTTGACATCTCCCACTATTACCTCCTCCCTTAAGTAAAATATGGTAAATATAACTTAAAATTGTACGTGTATGTAGGGCATACCCTAGGGATTCAAAAATAATGGGATTAATAGGCCTAACATATTTTGGTAGCTCCACTAACTAGCCATCGAAACACTAATTCTACCAAAAGTATTAAAATTTTACATTAGCTCTACAAAATACATTGCACCATATACATATTTTTGGACTTGTACAACAAGGCTCCCAGGGTCAAAAATTTTGACATCAAAAGCTACCGCACTATGCATTTTCCAAACATATTATACTAGCGTTGCCATCACTAGGGATTGGATTGTTCTACTTTTGTGTCACCTATATCTCATTATAAGGGCTGCCCAAACTGCACTAAAGAGATTATTAGATCCCCTATTAATTCCAAGCCATGTGCAAATTTGTTTCTAGATATTACTCAGGTATTGGCAACCAAAAAATAGATACTCATAAGCTTCAACTCCTGTTTGACAAAAATGGCAATTTGTGGTCCCATGAAAAAAGTTTAACCTATCTCGAGTATACAATATTTGCTTCAGCACTAGCCATAAGATGAAGGAGAACCTTTTTTTTAGGTTTTTACACCATACAATATGGTAGGGCCTCCACTTCTGCGCTTTGGTTCAAAAATAATTATATGCCCTTTAGGTGGAGAAACCATTGCTAGTGTTCCATCATGCCATTTCTAGGCTAACACATGCACTACTCCCAAATTGTTAATTATAAATTGGTACAACTGTTGATCATCCTTAGAAAATTGGACGTATTATGATTCGGTATGAAATATGGCAATGAGTGTGAGTGCAAATAATGGTCGTGAATCCATGTAGTTCATAAGGACTATTTCTCACTCTATAGGAACCAAATATACTTACAGAGATGGTCCGAGTTCCAAGTCACTAAGTCCTTAATTCCTAGCCCTCCTTCCTTTTTCTAAAGGCAGAGAGTATCCCAAGCAACTGGTGGAGCCTTACAATGCCACAGAAAATTGTGACAAACGCAAGTAAGTCTATGGATAACCACCTTGGGAATCGGGAAAATTACAAACCAGAATCCCAATACAACTTGAATGACTGAGTTCAAGAGCTCTAGTCGACCAGCGAAGGATGTTAGATGCTATTCCCCAAGCACATGTCTGCATTGTAGCATGTCAAAGTCATATCTGCATGGAGTTCACAATTAATTACTATAGATTTGCTATGAAAGGAAAGATGGAAGTAAATACTAAAATGACTAATAAATTACAGATGATTGGACTATAGATGTGAACCTAGGATTGAATTTCGATCTCCTTTTTATGGTAATAAGAAAAATAAATTATTGATGTATTGTAGTATAGTTCAAGATTGTTATGAAAAATCAATCAATTTTAATTTACTAGCCTATTTCATGGTCCAAGAATGTATCTAATCTAATCCATTGACTACCATCATGGCTAATAGATTAGATTAAACCCATTAAACACCACTGATTTAAGCTATCCCTAAGAATCACTTATCTATTCTCGTGATCAACTGGATTCCTGTTCATATATTAATTTTTTGATATTAAATTCAAAATTTTAGTGATAATCAATATACATACATATATATAGTCATTTTTTTTCAAATCCAACCTATATCATTAATTTCTAATATACAAAATACCTATTATGAACCATACATATGAAATATAAATTAAATCATCTTATTCATACCAAATAGAGTGTAATTCAATCCTAGAGAAAGATGATTACTCACCCATGATTTGAATAAAATGAAGATAATGAATGTAATTGATATACATATGATATAATTAATAAAGAATAGGAGAGAAGAAAAAAATGGAAATATCAAACCGTAGATTGAAGAGAAATTTTTTATCTGCAAAGTCGAAATACACCCTCCGAAATCTTGATTGAAGAACATAGATTACATATAAATTAAATATAGATTACAATAAATTGTTTTTACTTAAGAATCATACAAAGGAATCATCCATTCTCCCAAATCTATCATGCTTCCCCCTTGTATATGCGTCTCAAATAGTGGGAAGTCATGTGAAAGAAATCATGTGAAATGGTAATAACTGTATACTGCAAGGACGCGCAAGGTTGCACCAACTGGCCGTGCAGCTTTTCATCTCTCGGTAAATTGTTATTTTGTTCAATAGTTGTACAGTTGTGCAAAGCTGCACTTCCTAGCCGTGCAACCTTTGTCTTCTCAGTAGTTAAGGTATTTAGGCTGGCATAGGTGTGCAAGGTTGCACTAGCTATCTATGCAACACCCAAATCTTCTTTCTCTTGCTTCCTTTGCTTCTCTTTTCAACTCTTTGATGTTGTTTACTTCTCTAATGATATGTAAGGTTGAATTTCTTCACTCAAGGACCTCCATAATTGATTATTCTCTTGATTACATGCACTATTCCATGAATCCTTGTGTTTGTCTAAGAATTTCATAAAATCCACTATCAAGAAAATAATAATGCAAACAAGACAACAAAGGTGTAGGGAAAGTAGGATAAAAATATGGAAAAAATTTAGTTTATCAAAGGACAAAGAACTTGCTTTCCAAGATTGAAGGTGGTCACAAATGTTATTTATGTGGCTTTCATAGTCCACCACTCTCAACTTGCAAGGGTTGAGGGGGACCCTAGGCACCTGAATGGATAATTTCCCAAAGGCATCCTAGTAATTTTGATGATCCCTTCACGGGTGCTGGAATCTACTCCGGCAAAGAAAAAATATGACTTAAGAGGATTAGCAACCAAACATGAAGAATTGCTAAACATTTCCATGCCCTATATGAGGATACAGACAAAGGTAACATCCCTCCTACTAAATAGTATAAGATCATCCATAAAGGCTAGGTGAACTAGGCCCATCTATTTATATCAGGAATGAAAAGAAAAATCCCATTGGCTAGTCAACTTTCTTAACACTCAACTAAATATTACATGTAGATAACAAAGAGGTACGAGGAAATCGGGTAACCTTGGTGGAGCCCATAGGCCCATTGGAAAAAAATGAACATGTTACCATTTAACATGAGAGAGAAGCTCATTGAGGTGGCACATTCCATAACAAGGTTAACGAATATTGCTAGGAAATTGAAATTCTGCAAAATCTAGCAGAGAAAATCCCAAGAGATCGAGTCATAAGATTTACACAAATCAACCTTGATCATACACTTTGGTGCTAATTGTTTTCAAGCATAATCTTTCAATAATTCTTGAACCATTAGAATGTTTTCATTCATTAGTCGGCCATTTACAAAGAATCCTTGTTCTGAGCTAATAACGGTGTCTAATAATGAAGTAATGAGAATAACAAAAATTTATTTCAATAACTTTATAGATTGTGGAATAGCATGTTATAGGCCAAAATTCAAACACCAAGGTGGCATGGGTAGTTTTTGGGATAAGGACCAGAGCGGCATGGTTGATCCATTTAAGGATTTTACCAGATTTGAAAAATTCCTATATTGCATTGCAGAAATCATGCACTATTACTCCCCATGTAGATTTGAAGAATTTAGCAAAATAACCATCAGGCCCTCGGGCCTTAATATTGTCCAACGAGAAGAGAGTGATTCATATGTCCTCTTTAGAATTAGGTCTTAATAGAGTAGTATGCTGGTCACTGGTTATAGTAGGACCTGAGAGGACGGCGCTAAACTCTAATGACATAATACCTAGAGCTATCCCCAATAGCAACCGAAAATACATGAGGAAAGCATCTTCCATTTCAAAATCAAAAGTTATCCAATTTCCATCACTTTTCATCACTCTCACTATTTTGGTTTTATCTTGTCATGCTTTAATCATATCATAGAAAAATATAGAGTTCAAATCCATACCAAACATAAATTGGTTTTTATTTTTTTCTAGGCAACAAAGCTCGTTGCTGCTCACCCAAGGAAAAGTGTTTTTTCCTAATATCCCTATTGGTGTCAATCCCAAGTCGATCATGGTCAGCCAGCATTTTTTCTTGAGTAGCTTTAAGTTTATCTTCATCTTGTTCTACTCTGAAAATCATATGTGCAAAGTCGTGCTAATTCAATCTCTTTAATTTCCATTTGAGGATTGACAATTTATTACAAAGGATCTATTGACTCATACCACTAATAGAGAACTACCAAGATTCACAAACTAATGAAAGAAAACCAAGGTGGTCACACCACATATTAAAAATTGGAAAGTTTTTTCCTTAGGCGAGAATGTCCAACTGAGACTAAACATAGGGAATGTTCTGATGAGCACGCGGGAGGAAAAAAAGATACATTACAGCTTATATCTATAGCAAAAACACTAGTATTTAAGAGGACCTAGTCTAGTTTACACTTTACGTTCCCTGTAGTAAATGTGAAGAAACACCCCTGGAATGGAATATCTGAGAGATGTGAGACAAGGCATCATTCCTTGAAACCAATTGTTTCATAATCCTTAACCAGTATGGGCCTTATCTTGTCACAAGAATTAAGGAGCAATTAAAATCCCCACCCATCATCTAGGGACCCGACAACTGATTGGCCAAGGATATTAAATACTCTCACAAAGTTTTATGGTCATACACACAGTAGAGGTCATACACACAGTAGAGGCTATACACTACTATTTAAGTAAGCTGATTACCTAATTGTAAATTATCCACACTACCAGTAAGAGCTTGTAGGGTTAAATCTAATAGCCTAAAACATACCATAAAGGGGTTTCAAAGTAAAAAAAAAAATTCATCCATTAGGGTGGTGAAGAAAGTTATCATGGTGGAGCCAACCCTTGAAGTAATTATTCATCAGGAGCTCCACCTTCCAAAAATCTAATTTAGATTTTAATATATCCACTACAGAACAAGAGTGCTCATTACTAAGTTGTTGTGGGGATTTTTGTTTCAAGGGATATTCCACTCCCCTAAGGTTCCATAGAAGGATCTTCATGGAGGTTCTACCAACTTGGGCACCCTCCTCGAGCTACACTCATATTTAACTATTTCTTGACTATAAAAGCTTATTTTTCCTACCAACCTTCGTAACCACTGGATGGCAAGCCCCCTCTTCCTTCTATCGTGAATCACCAAGCCCTGGTTGGCCTCTAATAATATGCTTCCTACTAGATCTTTTGGGAAAAAATGGTAATGTACTAAGAGGGAGGGTCAAATCAAGATCTAATGTCAAATATTTATTCTTCACAGACTTTTGCAGATCTAGTTATGAATCTAGAACAAAATTCATATCCAAACTCTTTTGAGTTGGGACTACAATAGTTTTTTCACTGGAATTTGCCTAGGGAACTTACTTCTCAACTCCTAGGAAGCCAAGTTCAGCTGCTTACCCTGCCCATTCACCTCAAAAGGTCCTTTCCTCTGTCTGTTGTGTTTATTACCACCATCTTAGGGAGGGCGAGGCACAGAGATATGAATAATAACCTCGCATTTCTTCTGACCCCGATGTTTGCTACATGTTGCATAATCATGACCAAGAATCCCACAATCAATGTTGACTCATAGCAAGTCTTCATATTCAACATATTGCACATACTCGTCATCCTCACTTCTAACTCTGATGGATGAGGGGAGTTCTCCAAGGATATTAATATCAACTAGCACTCAACCATATTCAATTTTTGATTTTTCAAAAGTATAATCATTGACAAGAATGGGCTTGCCAATAAACAAAGCAGTTGCACTAATGGCATTGCAATTCCACATTTCAAGGGGTAAATTTACCAATCGAACCCAAATCAAAATTTTATTAATTTCAACCTCCTCAAAGGAGAAGAGTTGAGGAATTTCTTTCACCACAAATGCCTTACCATGAATAATATAAGGCCCTCTACACAAAGCCTTGGTCCTCTCCATATCATCTTCAAACTTCATAAATACCCAACCAAAGTTGTGGAGGATATATTTGAATGAATGGTGAATTAAATGCTTCACAACCCTTATCAAATAACAATTATCTTTGATCCCCGCAAACTTGCCAAAGAGGCAAGCTCCCTAATCAGAATATGATAATCCATGAGGATTGTTGTCATGCTTTATTTGTCCAGTTAGTTGCTAACCTTTTCCCATGTGGTTTTGATTAATATTTTAGTTATTGTGGTGTTGTTTTATATTCTAATACTTGTGTTTTTTGTGTTAATTTCTTAGGTAATCCTTGAGGATCTTAGATATGATCGTTTTTGTACTTTTTGTGTAAGATTGGATTTAGGGAAATCCAATCACTCATAACACAGTAGAAATTATGTGAAAATTATGTGCCAGCATGTTAGGTTTGTTTAGAGTTAGATTCATGGTAGGGTTTTACATCTTTAACATATTAGGATGTGCATGATAAGATGATAACATGTTAATTGAATGGTACATATGATAATTGTTAAGTTATACACTTGAGTAATATGTTAAGTGATTTGCATATGCATGTCTATGGTTTTGTTAAGATTTGTAACCTTGTAACATTTTGACATAAATTCCATGATAAATATCTCATGATTATTATTGTATGTTATCTAGGGTTATTATAAATAGCATAGAATATATGCACATGATTAGGGTTAGAGTACGCTAATTGTTATTCGCATGTTCTAGGATTAGAAAGATGTCTTTACATGCATCATGATATTAATTGCCCTATTAAATGCCATATCATTTTATAAAATGTACATACATGCTGCATGGAATTTAAGACATATTAGAAATGCATGATTAGGGTTTGTGGGTGCAACTTATTAAATGTGCATGCCACAAATAAATAAACATAAATAATACTTTCCTGTTTCTACCATCAAGAAATAGTTATAAAGGTATTGGTTAGGAAAAATTACTAACATATTGTCGTGCTTATTAGTTTTATGGCCAAAATTTATATTTATTTTTATATAGATCACACCTTATGGTTAATATATTAAAACACTTTATATTTAAAAATGAATAATAATGGATATGCAAAACAAAATATATTAATATGGCATACATCAAAAAGCATGTATTTTAGCACTATAAGTTTAGCAAGGTTGGTAAATTTGTTTGTTGCCTTATTTTCTTCTCTAAGCACATGGCTTATCTTTGCATCAAAAAAAAACCCTTGCGAAATTTCCCCATGTTCCAAAATTATTCAAAAGCATGGTGTGAAAATGCAAATGAGAGTCTATCAAATGCAACATAGATAAAAGATCGCATTCAACTATGATTCTCTAAATCCCAAGTCTTTGCTAATTGAAATTCATCTCTAAGGATCCATATGTCAGCTAACAAACCTTTTTTATCACCAATATTCCTCACGAACCATGCAACCTATTGACCCAAGCAATTCCTAATAACATCTCCAAAGCTTGGTCTAATCCATCTCCAACCGCCGATCCATCGATGTTGAGCTTGTACCATTCTATATCAGATGGCTTCCATCTTTCATTTATGCCTTTCTTGTTCATATTCTCCGAACGAAATCCTCATTCGAATGCTAATCTCAGATAAATGGAGGGTGTCTTCAAAGTTGAAGATGATCTTGTTGTTACAATACCAAATCGCTGAAATTGCCATACTGAAAGAGTGTAGGGCCCTCAGAATTTTCCTAATTCGTAAATCACAGTCTGAACTGTTTTCCCAAAGCCAATTCATGAAGTTAATTTAGGTATTGAAACGTGTAGTGGTGTTTGTTCTCAATGCTTTTTAGACTATAAGTGAGGATATACAACCTCTAAATCTATAATTATAATCCTCAATTTTTGTTAAGCAGATCAGGCATACCTTGTCAAATGTTATTTTCCCGTCACTTTCGATGGTAATCTTCGTGTTTGAGTAGCCACATCATGAGGTGTGACCAAGGAGTGCCATCGATTTTCCAAAATCCATTCGCCCTCTTTTCTCCGGCAGAGAATATCCCTATAAGTCGTCCCCAAACTAAAGCATCCCGTGCTAGTATATTTCCATGTTGGTGCGTCCTTACATCCCATGTTATCCCAGTGAATAGGAGTGACTATGATACAGTCCACGATATTTTATGGAAATATGAAAGGAAAGATTATCAAGTTGTCACCTACCCTCTACCCAAATATCCAAATGATTTGTTGTAAACAAGAAGACTTTTCTTTCGTAAAGAGCAACCTTCTATATATTTTAGCTTATAAAGTAAAGATTTACATTCCTAGGCTTCTGGAGCTCATATTCATCAGCCATAGCTATAGCTCGAGCAAAATATGGGCAGCTATCAAAAAAAACAAAAATACAAACCTTTTAAGAACCAAAACGTGCAAGTGTCTACTAGATTGTTGGCCTTCATTTAGATATGCCTGACTTGATAACTAGCGAAGCACTTCAAAATATCCCTACAATCAGACAAGATAGAAGACAAAAGCATGAGTGACAGATCCTTGGCGGTGCACCGACCTTTTTAAAGAGATCGATGTCCTTACCCATATAAAAATAAAAATATTTTTATTGTATTTTTTTTCTCTAAAACAATTCAGAGACTAATGATTGGATGTGAGAATTAGACAAGTCGATTCATTGTTAGGATCATATCGATTCTAGTTTGGATTAGCATGAGTCATTTGTCTCCTTCGATTCAGTTTGGGTCAATTTGATATCATTCAATCAATTCAAGTTAAGTTAGTTTAACATCATATTATTTTAGATTTTTATAAGTTTAAATTATTTTATTTTTTAGATAGGACTTGTTTAGGATTCTACCATTCTGGCTAGGTTTGATTTGAATTTAAGTCATGAAAATTTATCTTATAACCTTCGAAGTAGGTCAAATCAAGTTCATTAGTTTTTATTTATAAGTTTAATTAAGTTTATTAGTGTTGAATCATTTATTTATGTTATTTTTTTATCTTATATGTTTATAATATCTCAAGTCAGAGGCATATTTCAAATTTGATTGAAGTACATTTACTTATATAAAACTTTTTTTCATCTATAGTTCTTATAAAATAATATGAAAAAAATTCTTCACAAAATATTGAAAAAAAAAAGGTTCACATTCATTCAAATTTTGATTTTGATTTTCAAACAAGAAAATAGAAAAATAGATTTCTACAAAACCTTGAGAGAATACGCTCATTTATTCATATTATAAAACTAAGCTTGTCGTAGTAATAGCAATAACAATAATAAGCCTCTCATGTATATGTACATTTATTTTCATCTTCAACCACCGATCCTCAAATAAATATCGTGTAAGGTTAAGTAGATTGTAAATTTATACCTTTCAAAACATATTAAATTTCAATTGTAAATAACACAAATTAAAAAAAATGCTATAAAATTGTTTTATACATGATATGAAAAAAAATAAAAATATAATTTTTTTCCTTTTTGGTATTTCCTAGAATTTTCAATAAAAGAAACAAGAAAATGTCATAAAAGTAAAAATGAAAACCAATCTAGAAACTTCTAAAGATAAAAAAAATATTTAAATATTCATAATTTTTAAATACATATTTAATAATATTTAATATTATAAAATTTATTATTTTATTCATACAAATTTTAAAACATAAATAAAAATGATATTAAACTGAAACAAAAATATATATTTAATACCTAAATAAAATTGTTTAAAATACATAGTACCTAAGTAGAATGACATCAACTAGTATTGAACTTAAATAAATTTCCTCCTATATACTTCATATTATATACCGGACCGAGTTTATATCGAATATTCACATCATGAATCGCAAATTTCAAACACAGCACCATCATTAATCATCAACAGTCTCATCAACCTCGCCGCCCAACAAAACAGCAACTGGAAACGGCACAAGGGCCTCAAATATCAACATCTGCACTCCATACTCATCACCCTCGATTCATCAGTTCAACAATCACAGGACTCCATACTCACAGGCAGGCACTCATCAACTACGGAACTCATATCAACTGACTCAAAGTCGGCGCTAAAGAAGCCAAGGACCTTTATAAGCTGGAGAGAGTAGCCCACTACAAATCGACGAAGAGGTAAGCATCTGAATACGACCACAAACTGCTTTATTACTCACTTTTCCTCACCTCTCAAAACAACAAAACATACTTCCCATTTCATGGTTTATAGATTCTACACTGCTTGACGCGAGACTGCTTTGTATGTTTCATACCAGGCTATGGGGCAGGTTTCCTGCAGCGAGAACAATATAACCAATGATTACTCTTTGGTCATCAGTTCCGGTGAGACTGAAGGTAGGTTTGGATGAGGACAAAAACAAACACCCTGCGCAATCACAGAAAGATGAGAGGGTTACAAGATAAATTTTCGAGATCCCTGGAATGACCAAGGATTATGTTGAAGGGTAAAGGAAGACAAGATGGCCATAGTCAAGGTAGAAAAAGCTGCCAAGAAGAGGTGGAAGGGTAGGACCGTAGGAAGATAGTGACTTTCAAAATGAGGTTGAAAAATGGGTTCTTTGGAGTCATGCGAAATATGACAGGATTGCATTCCCAGAGGAAGTTGAGGCAGAGAAGATCACAGCAGAAGCAGAGGACGGTGTATTGTACAACACCATTCCAAAGGCCAGAGCAACCAGTAAAATCAAAAATAATAACAGGCAGTAGAAGGTCTAAGCGTGAAAATACATTAAATTCGCTTATGAAAAAATGGATGTAAGATGCTCCGTTTTCATGAAAAAAATCAAGAAGATTTTGTTCTAAATAGGCTTATCTAAAATACAACAGAACTCTGAAGAAACAAGGGTTCAAGTCGATGAACTATATATTTTTCTTAAGAAAGAATTTAATCCTTTTGATCTGTACAATTCTGTTAACGATAACAATGGTATCGGAGAGATGGATGAGAACTCATAACAGTTTTACGACTTAAGATTTTATCCTAATGAAAGCGTTGATTACTGATCCGACCAATGATTCTAAGATGGTTTTTTCTTCCTCCCTGTTTTTGAAATTCGTCTGAGATCATGAGTGCCTCTTTTCAATCCCCTGTTAGATACACAAAGCTGAGTATCAAGATACTTGGAATATCACAGCACATACCATAGGAATATTATGTTGCAAAAATTTTACCTCTGATACATATAGAAGAAGCCATAGAACAGAAGCAGCAGCATCAAAGTCAAAATGGAGATAATAATATAGGACACACTAGTCCGCTTCTGCATCGCAAAACAAGGCTGAGATTAGTATATCCACAATGAAGAAATGAGTGTGACAGTCAATATATAAAATCAACAGTTGCGATGTTCTCTCAGAGAGATCATTATATGCATTTAATACAGAAAGCAAATAAGTCAAATCAAGTAGAAAGAGAAGATAACCTTGCCGCCTTTGGAGAAAGGTCTCTTGCCACTAGAGCAAGTGTGTGCATCACAAAATTGATGGAGGAAGAACTCTGCAGAGACAAGCAACAGATGTCAAGTATTAGGGACTATAATACATGCTTAAGCATCCATTATTTCTCACTAAGCACAATGTATAAAGAGGCTACCATGAAGACGACTTGCTGATGGACCATCACTGATTGGAAAACAAGAGTCAGCAAGACTCTGCAGGATGTCAAGAAATCATTGCACCCATATGAGAAAGAAATAAAGGAAATGAATCACAATCTCTCAGAACAAAGCCACAACCTCACACATATGGCGATTCCTCACAGCAGCACCAGGATTGCACTTGGTTTTTTGAGGTTGATAATTCATCACATGATCACAGTGAAGTGCACTGCACAAATCCGCCAAGCACTTCCTGCCATTCTGAGTAGTTACAATGTGTCAGGCAGGCCCGATGTAATGTTTAGCTCAAATGAGACATAACCAACCTTAAAAACCAAAGACATCTATAAATAAGTTATCTGCTCCTAAGGGATAGCTCTCATGGATAACTTATCAGAAAAAAATCAGTAAAGAATATGGATCATCTTCTACATGAACTCTTAGATGTTAGGGATAAAAATGCATTTAGTATGACAAAAGCAAAAGAAAGCAGGGAGCAATCTTAGATCCAATTACCAACAGAATCTAATAAATTTTAACATTTAGCTCAACTAGACTTTTAAAGAATACAGAACCTACTTGGTGAAGATAATAAGGAAGACAGAGATATGGGCAAGCTCAATGTTGGTTCAAGAAAAGATATTCAGACCCAAATAAGAAGACAAAAGCATCGACTCCAGCAATGATATTTTAAGGCATGCCATTTTGAGCTACACAAACTTTAGCTTATATGTGATAGTTAGGCTCAATAAGGATTAGGATCTAGAAAGGCTATGTTCAACAATCTTAAGTGCCTCATACTAATAAAAAAATAAACAAATCTTAAGTGCCTCAATTATCTCTGTAATCATGAGGGTCAGATGTTGATAGCAGTTTAGTGAATAATACAAGTGCAGCAGAGGTAAGAGAAGTGACAATTGGTAGTGCTTTAGTCAAGGTGAACACAAGCAACCAGCAAAGACAAGCAGGAGTATGGTAGGCGCAGAGCTGAATAAGCAAAATTGTAAGGGTTTTACTCGATACTTCCAGACTATGTGAGGGCCTGGAACCTCCAATATCTTCTCTAACCAATGCCTGCCTCCCTCCCTCTCTCAGTATCTATTTATAATCCTTCCCCATGACTACCCGTAATTAGACAAAAAAGAAAAGAAAATTAAAATGGGAGGGAATCCAACATTATCCGCCTAACAGACTCCCCCCGCCCCTTAACTGAAAGCAGTAACAGAAATGCCAGGCTACCAGGCCAGACATGTGGCTGCATTAGCCCCCCACTTCCCCCTATGTGCCTTCCGATTGTTTGCCTCCCCTATTTCTACCCTTCCTTCTAGCATAAGTGTATTTAATCAGGGGTTTATCACTACTCCCTTCCCAAAGTTTCACCTTGTCCTCAAGGTGGAATTTGGGGAACTGTTTATTGAGGGTATCAAAACCTTCCCAAGAGGACTTGAAGGAAGGTAACCCCTGCCACTGAATCATAACTTCCAACTGTCCCTTGGAGTTGTGCCTTAGCCCTTGAACTGCCTCTGGCTGGACTTTCCGCTCCAGTTCTTCTGTGAGAACTTCTGGAATAAGCTGGGCTTGATGACCAGCCCCTAAAACTTGCTTCAGCATGGAAATATGAAAAACTGGGTGGATGGTGCTGGAAGGGGCCAGGTCCAGGCAGTAAGCGACCTTACCCACTTGAGCTTTCACCTAGCAAGGCCCAAAGTATCTTGGGGCTAATTTCTCATTTCCCCTCCTGGCTAGGGACTTCTGCCTGTAAGACCTGAGCTTCACATATACCCGGTCTCCCACTGCCAACTCAATGTTCCTTCTTCTTTTATCTGCTGCGGCCTTCATCCTTTGCTGTGATTTTCCCAAGTGGCTCTTGAGCTCTTCTAAAATCAGATCCCTAGCCTTTAGTTCCTCATCCACAGCTGCCACTGAAGCCACCTCCCATTCATACCTGAGCATGGCTGGTGGTTCTCGGTTGTAGGAGGCTATAAATGGAGTGGTGTGGGTAGCAATATGGTATGAAGTAGTGTACCAATCCTCTGCCCATGGGATCCATCTGACCCATTGTCTTAGCTGCTCCCCTGTAAAACATCTGAGGTATGACTCCAGGGTACGATACACCACTTCTGATTGCCCATCAGTTTGAAGATGGTTGGCTGAGCTCTTCCTCGAGATGGTGTCCTGCAACCAAAACAACTCTGCCCAAAACAGCTAATGAAAACCTTGTCTCTATCAGAGATAATCGACCTAGGCATTCCATGTAGGCGAACTACTTCTTTTACAAAGATGGTGGCAATGATGGGTGCTAAGAGGGGGTGCCTGATTGGGATGAAATGCCCATACTTGCTCAGTCAGTCTACAACTACCAATAAACAATTGTAGCTTTCTGATTTGGGTATCCCTTCAATGAAATCCATGACTATGTCCTCTCAAATCCTCTCGGGTATAGGAAGAGGCTGTAGTACCCCAGCAGGGGAGAGTGTTGAAGTCTTATTCTGCTGGCATACCTGACATTCAGCTACATACTGCTGAATTTGCCTCCTCATCCCTGGCCAATAAACCTCTCTTGCTATCCGTTGATATGTTTTTAATACCCCTGAATGCCCTCCTACCTTTCCCCCATGAAATTCTGCTAATATTAGAGGAATATACCTGGATCCACAAGGTAAAACCAGCCTACCTTAAAGTACAGGTGTCCTTGATGAACACTCAATCCTCTCTTTTCTCTTGGGGCTTTAAGTATCTCCTTTTTCAACTGCCCAAAGTAAGGATCCTGCTCAATTTCCACCGCCAATCCATCCCACTTTCCTGCCCAGGACACAGCCACTGCCAGCAATGCACTGTCGCCCTCCACCCTTGATGGGGCATCTGCAGCCTTATTTGTGATCCCCTGACGGTATTCAATATCAAATTGATAACTCCAAAGTTTGGCCACCCACTTTTAGTGTTCCTCAAGCAGTTGCTTATGCTCTAATAAATACTTCAAACTCCTTTGATCTGTTCTGATTAGGAACCTCATCCCTAAGAGGCAGTGCCTCCACTTCTGGACTGCGAGAATTATGGCCATTAGCTCTCGTTCATATACTGACTTGAGGTGTGCCCTTGGTCACAATACTGGACTATAGTATGCAATGGGTCATTGCTCTTATATCAACACAGCCCCTAACCCTAACCCCCAAAGCATCAGCCTCTATGACTACATTCTTGGAGCAGTCTGGGAAAGCCAAGACTGGTACTAACATCATAGCTTCCTTCAGTGACTTAAAGGCTTGTTGAGCCTTCAGGTTCCACCCAAAATTGTGCTTCTTAATTTGGTCTGTCAAAGGGGCTACAATCTGTCCATACCCTCGCACAAACTTCCTATAGTACCCTGTCAGCCTCAAAAACCTCCTCAACTCCTTAATGTTCTTGGTAACTGGCCATTCTTTCATCACTTTAATCTTACCTGCATCCGCTGCCACCCCTTCTCCTGAGATTATAAGTCCTAAATATTCCAATTCAGACCTCCCCCATACACACTTCTTCCCATCCACACACTTCTATCTATTTGTAATCCTTCCCCATAACTACCCGTAATTAGACAAAAAAGAAAAGAAAAATAAAATGGGAGGGAATCCAACATTATCCGCCTAACAGACTCCCCCCTGCCCTTAACTGAAAGCAGTAACAGAAATGCCAGGATGCCAGGCCAAGCGTGTGGCTGCCTCAGTCACCCACTTCCCCCATGTGCCTTCTGATTGTTTGCCTCCCCTATTTCTACCCTTCCTTCTAGCATAAGTGTATTTAACCAGGGATTTATTAGATTACAAGGTAGAGATGGCACATTGCTAGGTGCTGAACATGCAGTCTGTATTGTAGATGCAACGTCAGCTATGTTTCTCAATCCAAATCATCATAGCAAATCACAAGGATGTATGTCATACCCCATTATTTACCTAAAAATATTCCCTAATATGAAGAAGTAACCGCTTAAGATGTGTTTAATCATTACTGCGGCTAGTAGTTCCTAAGCCTCTTGTATAAATTTTTGGTTCTAGGACACCAGTCGACTAGTTCGAGGGAGCAATCGACTGGTTAAGCTTTTATTTGGGTTTTGATTTTGAACAGATCGGTTTAGCTGGGACTCTTAGTTCATGGCTTGATTCCAACCTCCTCAAAATCTTATAATGTTGACATTTTCTTGTTATTAATCATTCTTATGGGTTGAGTGATTATTCTTATAATATCTAGAGTATTATTACAATTAATTCACCCAAGATTTTACCAGAAGTACCCTTTCTACCTACCCATCATAGTCTCACACAAATTAACTCTTTTATACTCTCTCCTCTATTGTGGGACAATTATAGTAGTTGACTTATTGCTTGCAAACATTCCTCCTTATTTGTGTATATCCTTCCTTCATGATTTTCTTTTCTCCACAAGTTTCCCCTCACCTCTCCCATCACTCTTTTTCTTTGAAGTGTTTCACAAGTTGTGTTCCTCCTCTCTCTTAGCTTGGTCAATGATACAATATGATCTAATTTTTATGTTTTTAACACAAAAAAATATTCTCTTACCTTACACTTGCATTTCTCTAATGTTGCTAAGTGTTTGAAACTTTCCCTACTCTCCTCTCTTCTTTCTCCTAAGATTTCCCCACCTAATGTAGGAGCAAATGGTCCAGACTTAGCATTTATTATGTTGAAACCTAATGTCCCTATTTAGAGAAGATTCCCTACAAATTTGAAGACAAATAGATAACTATGTTGCTCGTTATGGACGAAACTTGCAAAACAAGTCACTAGCGATAAAAACGTATGCATGGCATGCATGGAGGACAAAAACATATTACATAGAAGGATTAAATGTGGCATTTGCATAAGGAGACTATAGTCGACACTTTGGACGTGTAATATTAGTTAATATTACATTAATATTAGCTAAAGAGATAAGGAAGTTGATTTAGTCAAAAAGTAGCTTAATTCTATCTTTTAGGATTATCTTATTCTATTTTATGAGTTGTGTTTGGAGTAGGGAGCAAGCCACAACTTTACGGGTCGATTTCTATCAGATTTTTAGGAGAATTCTATTGTAATATTAGGGAGGTGCAATGGCTATAAAAACCATAGAACAAATGACACAAAAAGGAGACGAAAATTGAATGAAAGTTGCAAGTTTTGCTTAATTGAATTCTATGTGAGTTCTTCTCAATTTTAATCAATTATGTGTGAGTAATTATTATTGAAATCCTTAATCTCTTTGTCTATGTGAATTACAGATTAAGATCTATCCTTCAAACCCTCTACAAAACCCACGCCATCCCAACCCTAATAGCCATATTCAATCGCCATCATCATCATCTTCAACCTATTTTTCTTTCTTAATTTTATCTATTTTTAACCCTTAGAAAATAGTATTATTATTATCAAACGATCATCCTTAACATCTTAAATTTGAATTCTAATCATCAAATTACCATATTTCCAATCGTTCATCATCATAATATTCATATCAATACTAAACCCTAATCGCAAACCCTAACCCTAGCCCATGAACCAAACTATTCCAAACCTTTATCATTCGAGCATTGTCATCATTAATTCTACTTGGTCGAATCATAATCATCATCATCATATCTTCATCATCTTAAAACCATCATATTCCATTTACAACCCTAACTGAACCATAAAACCACCAAAAACATAAGTCCATATTCCTACACACATCACCACCTCTTAATCCTCACTGTTCTCTTTCTTTTCTCTAATATAATCCTTTAGCAGAGCCTCTCCTTGTTTTTAATTAAGGGAAGGTTATATTGAAGGCAATTTGTGAAGAATACAAGTTTATTATGGCTCTTCCTCTTTCCAAGATGGGTATACATGCTTATCATTGATTTATCTCTCCTTTAATATCTATTTTGAATTGTTCATTTTGATCCTTATTATGTAGTGTGTTGGTTCTCGCAATATTCTCAAAAGAGACTTAAGATTTGTGCTTTGATCTTTTTGAAACTAAGTAAACACACTTTGTAGATGACAGAAATTTGTATGGATGTATGATTTTTTGTATTTAAGCATGATATCATATGTACTCTAAGGTTTTATTGTGTTATGCTAGTTAGAAGTGTTGAGGACGATTTCGAAGTACAGTTTGTGGAGCATGTAGGCCTTGACATGCCTTTTTTCCCTTATGGAGCTCCATATGTTTTAATTATTTCAAAATGTTGTTTCGTTGAAGTCCATACACGAGAAATGATATATATAGCATGTTATTATTGAGGAAGTATAACACATGTGAATAGTATAATGCAAGGTTGTTTTGAACCTATTGGCATGATTGATGAAAATGAGAAATGTTATGTGTTTTTAAGTTCATATTCAAAGCTTGAGTTAAATTAATTGTTACCATGTTAATATTGACTCTAGAAAGTTGGTTAAAATAATGTTGTGCTTTTATGTGCTGAAAGTTGGTTTGAAATGTGCGTGATAATAAGTGTTATTGCATTGGGATAATCGAGTTGAGTGTTATCGCATGAATTATTGGTGCCCTAGTTAGACCTATCAACCGAAAGTTTTGCTACAGTCCAACAACATTGATTAGTTTGACCAAAAGCACTCAATTAGTTGGACCAAAGCAGTCAACTGGTTTAGACATTATGTTGTTTTGGTTCATGAATTTTTCCTAAACCAATTGAGTGGTCCAAGGGAAATCTTTGTGATATTTTAATTGTTTTATGATTGTGCTTATGTTTTTATACATGTTTTCCATTTTAACTTTAGACTATGTTGGTTGAATTCCATGTCATTATTGGTTTAATCCTTATAATCAAATGTTTTCTAACTACGACCTAGGCATTGAAGAAGCATTGGTCCTCAGAGAGCTATTTAGAATCATTGGAATAGAGTTAGATGCTTCAGCATTGGTCTTTTATGGCCTAATAGGAATTGTAATATACTGAAATGCTTAGTATTGGTCTTGTGGCCAAGTAAGAAATAAAACTGGATGTCCATTGGCTACAACCTAGGCACGGGTCTTTCATGACTTGTTTGTGATGCGATCATTTGTGATCATTTGCTTGATATAGTTGTGGACATGGATGCATTTATGCATTGTGATTGATAACCTTGAATAGAATATGAACATCGTAAAAATAAAAGGAGACTTGAGTTCGAACATTAGACCTTTGTTCCTCAAGTTGGCCTTCGAGGACGGGTTGACTCACCTCCCTTTATTTATATTAGACGATCGAGTGAAGGCCCTATGTCTACTCGATTATGCTTCCACAAACCTACTAGAGGATATCCATACTTAAAAGTATGACTATTTGACCAAGGTGGTGTGACTTATGATATTGTTCATTTAGTATTTCTTTTGACATGATGTGCCCTAAATTGAGATATACCTCCTTCACAATGTTCAATGGTAATGATTGGTTTGTTTGATCACAATCTTAGATTAAATTAAACGATAAGTGTCATAAGTGAAGTATTTATCTTATATGATGTGCCTTGTCTTATGTGATGATTGAATATCATGTTCTTATTGTCACAGGTGTTCTATTGGCCAATAGGTTAATTGTATTTGTATGACCCGTGTTATAATATGATTTTATATGTTCCTTAATTATTATGCATACGTGGGCATGACATCATAGTAATATTATACTTTTGTAGAGGAGTAGGCCCAATGTATGGAGTGGTTGGATCAACACTCGAAGTGATCCTTATGTGCTTCAGCTTTGGGGAACGAGAGTTAAGGTTATCCAAAACCCCACCTGTGTGGATTTTTTTTTTTTTTTTGTATGGACGATATTCTTTTCAACTATCAAGTCCTATGCCTTGTATTTTAGTTCCATAAAATTTTGTTGTTGTTTCAAAAGTTAATCTTCCTTTCAAATATCTTTAATATTTATATATCACTCGTCCTTCTCTTCATTTATTAGTTTAGGTCAGAAAAATATTTTAGACTAATACTAGGTGTGACGTCAACATGCCATCATTTGTATCATTTAGCTTTCACAAAATTTTCTAGTTCTAAAATCGATGTGTTACAACATATGTTAGGATCATTACCCAAGGATTGAGCCGCAACAAGGTAATGGAAAGATTCAAGCATAACTCCCATGGAATCAAACGCATTTAAGGGAAGAAATTGAAGGAATTAATTGATTATGAATTGTGAGGAAGAGGTTTAGGGTTTGTTAAACTAAATAGAAGAGCCATTTGGTAATTCTATCAACTTGTTTATTTATGAGGACTTACTTATATATAGCTAATTATAACTTAAAGAGCATGCTATGATTTCTACTAGGCCTTGGGTTTAACATACCTTTCATCAATATGACCTATTAAGACTAATACATAAATATCTTGGGTTTAACATACCTTTCATTAATATGACCTATTAAGACTAATACATAAATATCTTAATAAACTAGGGCATGCCAATAATTAATAAATCTAATGCCAACTGCTCAAGCCAGAGTCTAACACACTAATACTAAAACTAGGCCCAACCCTGAAGAGCCCCACACCACCCAACCCACGACCAAGGCTTGTAATATTAATCCCCTCCTAGAAAACGAGCTTGTCCTCAAGTTCATCATAACAAGAAAAGGAGAAACTAAAAGCACCAATGAACTTCGAAGTAGCTTGATCGAGATTAAGAGGTAATCCATTCAAATTGGCTAGCAATTTCAAATGGTGAGCAACCAAACATGCCAAGAGCTAATTCAAGCCAAAATGGATGCCAACAATACGATTGTGATCTTGAGTGGGGCACCATGAAGGGTCGAGGAGTGATCAAAGATAAAGTAGCATAATAGGAAGTACTGCCAGGGGCCAATAAGGCAAGTAATAATATTGCGGTTGCGGTTAAAGTCGCAGTGTCATGAACGATATTTTATATGTCGCGGCGTGATTTTTTTATTTGTTTTCACAATAAATATTAGCATATAATAGTAAATATCGGTAAAATATCGGTCGAAAACTAATATATTGCCGATAAATACATGAAATTCTAAATCTGTAGCGTATCAGCTAACCCAAAATCCGATAAATATCAATTGATATTGCATAATGAGACTGACATTTAATTGTATGAAATGAGGCCAAATTGGTGGATTCGTGATGGTGGAAAGTATCATGAGGTCATGGGTCTACCTTAGTATGATCCACGAGCGCTCCTGAAGCACATAGAATAGAAATTGAGCCTCCTTAGCTACTTCTTAACAGACAATTAAATAGCAGTGTCACTATAACGTAACAACTACTATTTTGTCAATTCTAGGTCTACCACGACGCAAAATTACCGAAGTACTATGATTTTAAAATTTCACGCATTTATCACTGATAAATCAATTATCGGTAAATATGGCTAATAAATTGGCAATTTATCAAAAGCCCTAAAATCTACCAACTTTTTTATCTTTTTCATTGCCTCCCTCTCTCCTCAAACCCTACCTATCCCCTTATGGCCAACCTCCTCAATAAAATTTGATGACATCTTTGAATAGAAAAAAAAAAAGAGTAGAAGAAAAAAAATATAAAAATAGAAATTCAAAATAGCTAAGATACTAACTCTAATTCCAGTAGTAGCATCGATCGAACACTATTGCCTCTAAGCCTGTGGCCCTCACCTGCACTCGCAATCGCTGTCAATGATTGGTGTTGCTCACGCTCGCATTGGACTTTGGATGGGAGTGGGAAAGGAAGTGACATTAAGCGATACATGAATGAATTATATTCCTCTCTCCATGTCATATTTCATTTGAAATAAAGAGAAAACCTAACCTACTGCCTCTACTATCCATCTACACTCTTCCGTAAGTCCCCCACCCTTTTTAAATGTGAATTTGTAATCTTATCTTCCATTGGTTTCCTAAATGTGGTATTTCATATATTATAAATACAAATTTAGTTTGTGAGCTTCATATATTTTTTTTAATAAAATACCTATAAGTTAAGTAATAATATTTTCCTTAAATATGTAATTAAGTACCTTTAGTCAAGAAGTATTAATATGAGTTTATTTAGTACATGACTAAAAGCCTAAGACTAACAGATAACATTACTATAGTTTTATTTTATTGCAAATTATAAATTAGAATTAATTTAACATAGTAATAATTTATTATTAATAAATTTAGAATTATATGTTAGCAACCAAAAAATAATTAACATGTATACAATGCAAAAATATAGTATTATTAGGACAATTTAACATATAATGCTTCTTATATCATATGGAACACTAAATTATTATTTTTTTAATGGTTAATAAATAAGAATTAGACCATATTGTAGAAAAAAAATTCATGTCATAACGACCACAACACATAATTTATCATTCACAACACTCTAATACCATGACACCACGACCACAATTGCAACTACAATTTGATTCCATGATTCCTAGATAGCCTAAATTGACTCCTATTTTGGGTTGGCCTATATTATGATCCAAAGCTTCCTTTTGGCCTTGAGACAAGTGATAATCCGATGGATGGTGAAGCAATTGGTCCTAAGGCTAAGTTAGGGACAATGAAGGCCTCTAGATGAGGTAAGAACTTGACTACGACCTTGTTAGTGCCTTCAATAGTTGGCTAGAGGCACTCTGGTGGCCAATGAGCCTTTTCAACATTTGGTGAAGGAAGTAAGGTGGCAGTAGAGGCCTTCCTTGGGGAATTTAGTTGTATCACAGGCTTGGCAAGTACCACAGTTGCGATGAAGGCAAGAAAGATGTATGGCGGTAGGCCATGTTATGGTAGAATCTATGGATAGTAGTTTAGGGGCTATTAAAGGTGGTAAGAGTTGTCAATTGATGACAAGAGCTACTACTAGTCGAGATAGAGGCTTCTAAGCAACGATGTTGGTGACATCCCACCAATGATATGAGGTTAGGGTGGTGTGAGCGTCGGTTGTGGTCTTAGGGTTTCACAGAATGACTGTGATGGTGGTGGTGTATCCAAAGCCCTTGCCAAGGCCGGAGAGAGGGTCTGAGGCAAGGTTAGGCATAGGCAGCATAGGGATAGTGGTGGCTCGAGAAGAAAAAAGGAAGAACAGAAGCAATTAGGAGTTGGAGGTTGGTGCCCTTTCACTGTGTTCTTGGATTTGTTGACTGTTAGGAATGTAAACCGACGGCAGCCATCAATTAGGGTTGTCAGTGGTTGTCTGCCATCTCATTTGATGCAATTGTTCAAAAGTTTCCAGAATTATTTTGGACCCTTCCTTTGATCTCTTCAAGACAAAATATATGGGGCTAATAAACCCTTTATCAAACTACTTCGAGATACTATTTAAGTTGTGGATAAGACGCTTGAGAGCTTCAATCACTCCAGACTTCGATACTAATTTGTTGGGATCCTTCCCAAGGATCTAGGGTCATAGGAAGATTTAGGAGTAGTTCCCATAGAATTAGATGCATTCAAGGGAGGGAATTGAAGGAATTCAATGATCATAAATTGTGAGGATGGGGTTGTAGTTTGTGAGAGCCAGACACAAGAGAGAGAGATAGGAGATGGAGGAGGGAAGAGAGAGTTTGGGAATTAGCTATTCACTAATTCTCTCAACTTGTTTATTTTTGAGGATTTGGCCTCTTATTATAGTTTATTACAATTTAGGGAGCAAGCTAGGGTTTCTATTAGGCTAAAGTTTTAACAAGCTTTTTTTTCATTATTAAGACTCAATAACCTTAACACATAATTCTCTTAATAAACCAGGGCTTGCTATGAAGTAATAAGAACTAGCACCTGTCACTTATTAATGGAATCAAGTCTAACACACTTTGACTAAATCTGGGTCTGACCCTAACAGGCCCGGTGGTAGGCCCAGCCCACAACCAATGTCTGTAACAATATCCTGCTCTGTTAGCAAGGGATGATAAAGTAAAGCAGGACGAGACTTACAACATTCAGTAGATTATCGTGCCTATTCTCAAAATGCTTATCAATGTACTTCTCTGCATAGAAGCTTTTCTTACAATAATCACATCTCCATTCATTAGTATCTACATGTATCTTGTGTTGCTCTTGATCCCTGAACATGTCATTGTCCGGATGAAGCCTGCAGTTCCTTGAGATCTGATACTTCTCCTTCTCCATAAAAGGCATCAGATACTGCAGACAAACACAATAATTAAGGGAGTTCCAGCATGAAACCTACGACAAGAGCCACAAAACCCCTTTATACCTCCTCAATAATCTTCCAAGCAGCTCTGCTCCGTTCTCTTGAACAATGCACTTCATGGAAATGTTCTGCCTGTTGTCCATGAGTACTGCAAATATTTCAATTCAGAAATTACAGATGGCCTCAAGGGTAATATAATATTAAAAATGACTGAAACTGTTTGCACTTTCATCAATTTACCCAAACCCACAGAATTCACCAGAAAGACATCAGAAGGGGGGAGACAACAGTAAAGACTTTGGAAATGGAAGGCAGATATGCACATCAACACAGTCTCACACAGGAAATAGTCTTACCTTGTGGCAGCAAATCCATCAGCACCCTGAGACACAGCAAAGCAGTTCCTCAATCTGTGTTTTTAAATACACATCCCGAAAAAAAAAATGGTGTTGCCCAAAGAAGTTGACAGGAGACACTAAAGCACATAAAGCTAACCAGTTTCAAAATGAAATATGTGGGAAACCAACTAATCTCTTCATCCCAGATTGGTTGGAATGCCATTCTTCGTTGACCAGGAAGGAGGGAGTAATAAACTCAAATCCACACAAACAAAAGTGAACCATTTGTAGGTTCCAAATAGAGGCGTGTGAGATTTCAAAGGGAGCAGTGGCAGTTAATGGTTACAAACATCAAATCCCTCTTATCCAGGTTTTCAATAAAAGTATCACATATTCAGTTAAATTAAATGGTCAAAACAGTATTTGGTCCATGCAATTACAATTCTCCAGCTATGTCCCATGCGCAAAGGAATCTGAACAAGCATTACTGCCCTGAATGATAGAAATTTAGGGCTAAATCAGTATGTTAGAAGTGAGTTTTTGAACCCATGGCAGCTAACAATTCAGATACAGATCTATACATGTCAGTAATGAGATCCCACAGCTGAAAGATGAAACTTGTTTAATATGCAACAATGTTCTAATCAGTCAAATTTCCAAGCACATCGTGATTTTCATATAAAAGAAGCCCTCAATCAAAGTGAAAGCTCAACTATACCAAAATTGTCAGTAAAAACGAAATCACGTCACCAAGCAAAAAAGTAAGACCGCATCAATATTGCGAACAAATAGAGTTGATTTACAACCATTATTTGACGCCGCTACACGAAAAAATGTCATCTGGGACCAGACCCCAGAACGCGAAATTATTACAAAAATTTTCATTTAAGTCAATGTCTACACAACTTCATGGAATGGGCTCGCACCCCATGTTCCATTTCCTAACTATTCAGCCCCTAGCAAGTCCATTGAGGCAACTCATCGGACAAAATGAGAGCACAGATGGTCATTTTCAGTAAATGCGGCTCTAGTTTGGGAAGATAATACTTCCACCGGGAAACAATAAAAGGAGGGAGTACCTGAGCTTGGCTAAGTAAACGAGGAACTGTGGAGAAGAAGACAAATAGAGCGATCAAGATCGAATTGCTCATCTTTCTACAACCCCACTATCCAGACGAGTCGCCCTCCGAAATTTTGGGAGCAAGTTTAATTATCGTTAAAATTACTGCAATTGTCTCTTCGCCCTGGTGAAAGTCATCGTTGATTCGTTGCAGGCTTGCAGCTAAGACACCCCGGTCGAGAGCACTTCACCGCATGTCCGCACTCATCAGGGCTACGGGTCTTCAAATGGGTAGCATGGGTCAACCCAACCTAGGGATAGTAATCCATCGGGTCGGATCAGCTAGGTCTGGATCAGGTGTAGCTGACCCGACCCAAATCCGAACATGTGTATACTATCTAAATGTAGATCTGATCTAGATCCGTTGGATATTAAAAGTTTAGATTTACATTCAAATTTATAGGATTTAGCGGATAAATAGATTTTAATGGGCCCAACTATTTTTTAGAAAAATAATTAATAATTTATATAAGTACAAATATATTTATGTTTTATATAACTTAATATATATTTTTTGGTTAAAAAAATCCAACAAGTGAAAAAATTAAATATTTTAAAATATTTATGTTAACTTTTTAAATTGTGTTTTATGGGTTTTAAAATAAAATATTATACATATAGCTTATAAAGTAAATATATAAAAATAAAATTAAAAAAAATAAGGAGGTCAAATAAGGTTACGATAATAATGACAAATATAATATTAGTGTGTATTTATATATGTATATATACATGCGCGCACATACACGTGAGTTGTGGGTCGTGCACGGGCTGTGTGAGAACAATGCATGGGTCGTGCATGAGGGGCATGGCTGGGGCGTGTGAGGGTTTATGGTCATGCACCTTCATGAAAATAAAGTATACTATGATGGGTAGAAGGAAAAAGAAAAGTATTGGGGTGGTGATGGTAGGGCAATGATGAGGGTGGATGCTGGGATGATAGTGGTGGTTGGTTTTCCAATGGAATGGTGGTGTTTGGTGGATGGTGGTAGCTAGTGGAGTTGATGGTGGGTGACAACAAAAAACAAAGTAAGAAAGGAAGGAGGAAAATTATGTCTCTTGCAGGCTAGTTCTGCTCGATAGAAATGGAGGGAGTGAATAGTTAGTTAGACATTAAATGAGGCAAAGTTTGGGAGGGGTGTGTGTGTGTGTGTGTACGTTTGTGTGCATGGTGAGGAATGATAGAGGGAATCAAGGGAAGTGATGCACATATGCAATCGGTTAAAGGGGGGAAATTCAACCGAACACATCCCTTGAGATGTGGGAGTTGATGATTGTGATGATGAGGGTAGGTTCACAGATGGAAGCATGTCAGAAGGAAAATGGTTGGGGAAAATGGTGAAATACACGCGAAGAAGAAGAAGAAGACAAAGAACTAGGAAAGGAGCAAAAAGAAAAGGGAAAATAAAAGAAGAAGAAAGAGAAAAAGGAAAAAGAAAATAGAGAAAGAGTAAATAAGTTTAGGGTTAGAATTATAATTAGGTTAAAATAACTTAGATTAGTGAATTAGGTTAAAACCAATTATCAATCTTTCGGTGTTAGGTTTAGGTTAAAAATATTCATGACTCGGAATAAAGATTATGATTAGGTTAATATTTAAGATTAAGGAGTTAGGGTAAGGTAGGAATATCATTTTCTTTATATTAGAATCAAGATAAGATTTTAATTACTTAGGATTAAGATTAGATAAAATTTGGGATATTACACAAGGTAGCCCTAAGCTAAAAAATTCAGCTCTTCTCACTTATAGGTTTGCCTTGACGGACCAGCTTAACTCATTCAAATATCAATTCGGCTAGTTTGTTTAGCTAAATGAGTTGAGCATAAGCCTTATATCAAGCTCATTTATTAAATAAGTCAATTCTGAGCCCAGAAGCATTTGGCTTATCTCAATTACAGCCTTACCCATGACCCCTTCACTTTTCTGTATGGCAACCTATTGCTGCAATCCTACCTTTATCAATATTTGATGCTAGAATTAAAAATAAGAAACATCATCTAACCAAAATTCTAAATTGTAATATTTTTGGGTGCAATCAAAATATAAACATGATCATAAAATATCCCAATACGATTTAAGAAAAATTAAAGAAATGGAGAAGTTAATTTAAATTAACACTTAGTTAACAATAAATTTATGTTTAGAAGCTTGTATATGGTTGAAATTGGTTGCAAATAACAATTATGCTCTAAAAATTTATCTTGGTTGATCAATTTAATGAAAGTGGTAATTGCGTGTGTCTTACAATGATGTGCATTATATTCATGCATATGTGTGTTGTGAGGCAACAACATGACCAATAGCTTGTGCCCATGTCTTGTTAGCTCACGTATATGCCACCCTTCATTGTATGCTTGTATAATTTACTAAATAGGAAAAAATGACTAGTCATTAATCATGATGGTTTATTGAGAATCAGAATAAAGTGTAATGTTATCTATTAAGTTGATTATTATCCCATTTCTATTATCAAAATTAACATATTTCATTATTAAATACTTAAGAATGCAAAGAATAACTCTTAGAACTTAGGTTTTGAAGGTGGTGAACAATAGAGAAAGAAATACTTCATAGTGGTAAAGAGAGTAAAATTATGATATAAGTATTTTAGAGATTATGTATAAAACTTTTGTTTCATACATTAATTTTTTTTTCGTATATCAACAACCAAAAAAAAAGTTTGTGAAAGATTAGTTATGAAAGGAGAATTTTTCTCATTGTTTTTTTTTTGCATATTTTCCTTCCACTATTTATATATTCTTAGGCCGCCGACATGTGTCAAATTATTCTATAAAACTCATCACTAGTTGAGGAAAATATCTTATCAATTCAACCCTGAGTTGGCCAAACCACTCCAATGCCGATCCTTTCAAATTTCCCACAAATGCCTTACATAATGTTTCTTCCCGTGCTTCAGCTATTAACATTGTATTCCTAAACACATTTAAGTGGTCTTCTAGATCTAAAAAAGCCATCAAATGATTTAAAAGTTGGAATTCTTATTCTTGGTGTTGGTGCTTAAAATATGTCACTAATGAAGGGTGTATGCCAATTGTAACCATCAGCACCATTCTTCTTCTTCCCCTTAGATTCTAAATCTTCTTTCACTTTAAGTTTTATTAACCTTATAATAGAATCATCTTCATCTCTATCGATTTGATGACCATCATCTATGTTGCCAATAGAATCTCTAGAGGTTTGTCAGGCAACACTTGTGTGATATTCTTCATCATCCCTATTGCTTTATAGGCCATTATTATCCCTTCTTTGACTTTAACTTATTCCTTTCTTGTCTTGTCTGGGAGGACTTAAATATAGATATTATATATCCTTTTTAATTCCCTTTAGCCGTGTATCTTCCATTGATTTAGTTTCCTTATCTTAGATGATGACACTATGCAACCTACTTCTTTGTTCTCATTCTAGAAGGTCTAAGGCCTAGTTTAAAACTTCTACTTGAGTTTCTTGTGGGGTGGATTGTTGGGGAATTTCATAACAATGATGCTAATGTTGATCTAAAAGATTCGAGAGCTAACTTAAGGTATATGCTAACAAAGCTAACATATCTAAGACCATCTACTTAATGGATGCTTGGAGTTTAGTGTCTATAGATTGAAGCTAGGAAGTAGTTACTAGATTTTCCATCCTTAAATGGTTACTATTACTAGGATCAAGTATTTCTAAAGGTTGGATGGGAGCCATAGCTGTTTATTCAAGATTTTCACAAACAACGCCTACTGTTGGCATTTTGTGAACTGAGAGAAAATCATAAATAGTCAAAGAGTGCTAAAGAAAAATCTTAGAGGAGACAGGAGAGAGAAAAAAATAAGAATTTGTATTATTTCTTCAATCCTCCTAAAATGAGCACAATAGTCAATATGTATAGAGAAAGGACTTAGGGAGAATAGAAGGGGGAAAGGGAATACTATGTGGTCAAGGACAAAGGATCATCCATGCTCTACATAGTGAGGAACCGGGAGAAAAACTTGAATGGATGAGCATGTTCCAAAGTTATTTGGGCTGACCTTTGTTCTTTGGGTTGCCTCCTTTTAAGCCCAATACTATTGGTTTGATAAATACTTATATCGTTGAGCTTTTTGGAAATTATGTATTCCATTGGATTTTTTGATGATTTTACTTATATTTTAATATATAATATGATAGGTTTGATTAAGTATGGGTTAAGATATGAATTTTGTATGATTTGTTATCTTTTAGTGAAATAAGGATAAAGTATTCATGTTGAGTAAATGGTGGAAATTTGGAGTCGTATAAATGTTATTTAGGCTAAACTATGATAAGTGTTATATATGAATAGTTTGGGATGCTCATTTGTACCACAAGTATTAATATCATGTATAAGAGGGTTAAAATATCCTAAGGGTATCATCAATATTTTATATGCAACATTTTGGAGTTTAATTTTGATTTTTTAGGTATAATAGTTAATATGATATGTTAGAGTTTTGTGTTAGGCTTGTATAGAGTTATGAGTTAATAGTGAATTAATAATTTATAAGGGCGTTATAGTGTTTTCATTATTAGAATGTATCTTATTGTACTATTTTATTTTCCTTATTCCTTATCATTCTTCTTCATGGTAATAACATGTGTGATATGGTTAAACATGGTGCAACTCTAAGTGTCTAAATAATAATAATTGGTATGAATTTAGTGAGAAGTGAAATCTTATGTGATACTTAACAATGGCAATATAAGAGGAGGTGTTGTTAATGAAAGTAAATCATGTAGTGCAATGCTAAGTGCTGAAAGAACCCTAGAGAAAGGGGTAAATATGATTTTTTGGAATGAAAATGAGAAAATAAAAATTTGACCATAATATATAGTAGTTTAAAAATAGAACTTCTCCATAGTCACTGCTTAAATGGATGGCCTTATGGATTTTGAACCTCTATTGTGTCTAAGGATGATCACTTCTTTATTAATTTATGAACCTACTCATTACCTTACAATTTGAACATGTTTATTCTCTTTATGTTTATGGATCTACTTATCAAATGACCTTTCTTATAAATGCTAAGTAACACATAGCCTCAATATAATGAGTTTTGAGGAGAGTTGTAGTTGATTATAATCTATCTCACAAATGATAAAAATATGAAAATGAAAGAATAATTTGTGAGTTTAAACTAGCTAGAAAGAATTAGATATTACAATTAGAGAGTAATTTCTAGATTGTTAGAATAAGCACAAACACTTTTAAAAAATATCTCAACTTGAGATTAATTTGAAAATGAGTAGTTGAGAATTAATTCTAAGTAAGAGTAAATAATTGATTTGTGCAATTAATAAAAGCTTAAAAGTTTTTTGCATTTTGACTTATAAATGCTATTTATACTTTTTTCTAAAATGTGTAGTCATTTGATTCAAATAGCATATATCCACTACACAAGCAACAAGTAGATTTTTAGCATTTAATGCTAAATAATCGATCAACTTGGCCAACTAGTGGATCGGTTGTTCAAACTAGGCAATGGAATGTCTAGGACTATAGTGGAAATGTTACCATTGTACAAACTAGTGGATCGGTTATTGAAATTCATTGATCAAAATTTTTTTTCATACACATATGGTCTTATGAACATATATGAATAGTCAAATGGTTTACTAAACTAGTCGATATGTCCTTCAGAAATATTGATTGGTTTACTCAAATTAATCGATCCATTTAGTCACAAGGCAAAAAACAACTTTGTACTTCATCTCAACCATTATCCTAGCTTGTCAAACCACCCAATTAGTTTTTTAACTAGTTGACAAGTTTGATCAAACCAATCAAAGTAATCAAACATATATTGAATGTGTTTCTGCAAGAGTAAAACCCATGGACTAGTTAGTAAAACTAATCGATCAGTTTCTCAACTAAATGATTGGTTTCATCAACCATTTGAGGTGTTCAAATATAGACCAAATGGGTTTCTTTATGAGAAAAACCCATGGACTAGTTAGTTGGTTTTATCAACTAGTTAAAGTGTTCAAACATGGATCAAATGAGTTTCTATAGGAACAAAACCCATAGACTTGTTTTTACAACTAGTCAATCGGTTTTTGATCAAAGCCAATATGTTTTAAATCACACTTAAGATTTTAGGATTGAAAAATCAATAAGGGATTTATATCAAATGTATTTTAAGGATGATTTTAAAACTTTCAAAGAGATTTAAATCGAAACTACTTTGCTCAAGCTACTTTACAATAACACTTAAGACATGAAGTATACATCTTGAGGCTTTGAGTCTTGGTAGTATTGATATAATCTTTTCTTATGCATTGAAACTTTATTTCTCTTTTAATTGTTACTCTTGAGAAAATATCTAAATAAGTGTGTTTTGACATTCTTGTTATCATCATAGCTCATGCACACATAAAAAACCATGATAACTCATTGAAACTTGTTTTTTTTATATCATACAAACAAAGTTTATGGCATTAATTGAAATTAGAGATCACCACTCTCTCCATTTTTTTATGAGGATAAACGAAGATTGCAAATGTAGATAAGGTAAGAATAAGATTGAAGTGAGAATACCCATATATACCCATTTTGATATTATTTGCAACTCTAATCCAAGCTTTGGATGTCTATTCCCCTTTTAGCTTCAAAAAAAGGTGAGAGGGGAAACTCATGTATGAACACTTAATATAAGGGATAAAATAATCAAAATGTAAAGGAATTCTCTCCCTAAACTATTGCATACTCATAGGGAGAGATTAGTATAGATCAAAGTGTATGAGCAACATCATAGATAGACAATAGATGAATATATTTGAATCATCCATTTTCATATATATAATCAAAATGTACAATACCACACTTGATATAGAAACATTATATAGACTAATGTCTAAAGATGGCCTAGTCAATTGAGTTAATACAATCACAAAATATATAAATATAAGTATGACTCATAAATAGCAAAAAAAATAAAATGTTGCCCACTCATTGGTGGAACCAAGGACTATATAGAGTTTTGATTAATGATAAAAGTGCTTGGATCATGGGAAGGTGGAACAAAGGGTAGAGTTGTGACAAATTGTGGCAAAGACATGCAATATAGGTCTTGACTCTTAATATTCTTAGAATCAATACTCTTAACTACATCTGAACCAATGTGAGTGGCCATGGTGAGTAACTCATCAATAATGGGAGCTTATAAAGGAGGATCATTGGTATGGAACAAGATAGCCTCAGCACCGATAGCACAAACAATAACATTTGAAGTATCTAGTATATCTACATTTCTAGTAACACTAATAGCATGCCCTTTCCCCATATCATTTTGATTTATGTGGCTCAAAGTAAGGCTGAAACTAAAGGTAGATAACACACATATGAGTCTCTAGGAGCCTTTATCACCTCTTAATGGTGTCCAAGCTCACATCCATCATAGTATATATCCTAAGGATAATGGATGCTAGTGATAATCATGTGACCCTAAGTAGTGGTCAGGGGAGGTGTAACAAAGAAGGAGGGTGCATGAGTGGATGTGGAAGCTTCTTCATTAGTGAATGGGAAATCATTCAATATTATTGGATTATAAAAAGGTGGAGGGATTCCATCTCCATTTAATGGTGGTGGCCATCATTGTGGAGGAGTAGGGATATGACCACTATGCAATAGTGTCACACATGCCTTAGTTGCAAGCATCCAGGTTTGCCTATCTATAGTCATCTTATATTCCATTATACTGAGTGTCATGATATCATTTATATCAAGCCCATTATGAAGGAAAATCTAAGTGACTAGAAAGTTGCTAAAGGGGACACCAAAGTCAAGGATCCTTATAGTAAAAGACCTATAGCAAAGAGTGGCTTGATTATAGCTTGACATGTGAGATATATGAGGGAATATGTTAACTATGAATCACATTAAAGTACCAGTGAGGATGTGGTTGACCCATACTAGCCTTTCAACATCATATTAGTGCCCAAGCCTAGTCAAAGGGTGGCACACAATAGGAGATAATAATGCCTTCATGCACATAGTGGTAGTGCTCTATATTAGAGAATATTGTGTTTGGTGTCTGAGTCATTATCTATTCGCTATAGGTCATCTCAGTGCAAATATTACTCAGTATCCCAAGAATTCTAGCTAACTTGGACTCATCTAGGATAATGGAGACTCTAAGAATGTATGTAGTAAGAGGATAGCCAAGAACGCGGATAGTAAGGTTGATGTAAGAATGGCAACCAAGTTGGTGTAGGCAAGATTGTGGAGAGTGAAAAAAGGAAGGAAATATATATCCAAGAGAAATGGCATGAAGGGGAGTCTAAAATGCTCAATACATGCTTCGATGTTAATGTACTTCCCTATAAGAACTTTCTTACTGTAGTCTAGATGAAGAAAGAATTGTGGATAGATAACTACATAAAGTAGGAGCAACAAGGAATGGAGGTTGTGATGGGTGCATATGCTCCTCTAAAGGTGGAGTAGAATCTTAGGATGTGGAGGTGTCATAGATGTTAGAGGGATACTTAATATAAATGGATATATGTATTGGATGGTTTGATAAAGTTTGGGCTTTTATAGGAGGACCCTAAGAGATTCCCTTCCACTTGGAAAGGGGTATTTGTTGTTGTAATCTTTTGCTCCATCATGTTGAATAAGGAACTACAAATGTAAGAGATGAAGTTTAAACATCGATAATGACAACCATTGAATGAAAATGAGGAGGAGAAAAGAAAGAAATCAAATTGAAATGAGAGTGAGGCAAGCTAAATGAATCGTGGGGAAAAATGATGATATGATTTACCTTTAAACACTAGATGGCTAAAAGAACCTTAATTAAAACTCAATTAAACCATAAAAAACTCAAATTTTCATTGAATTTGTCAAAATGAGATTTAGGGTTTCTTGGAAGGTTACCCTTAATTTTTCCAAAAATTAACTGACGAGCCTGTGTTTTTTGTTGTTGAATGGATTCAATTCATTTAATTGGTCCTCACGAGCTAGAGATCATGTGTTTTGGTGAAGAATTGAGTGGTTTAAGTGATAGAGAGAAAGGGAACACAAGAGAAGAGTTGAATCGACTAAGAATGGATGGTGTGGGTTTATTTAGTTGAGCACATGCCTATTTGTATGCCCAAAAAACTAATCGAATGGTTTGATAATTTAGTCCACTATTCATAGAACTAGTTGGTTAGTTTAAAATTTCAATTGAGTTTTCTTATAACTTGTGAAATAGTTTTATATTTTAGTTTATTTTTCTTTCCTATTTTCAATAACTTAAAAAGGTTGATACTTATCACCTATTTTCAACGGAGTCCTTAACCCATCGACTTTCCTATAAAACAGTCCATAGGTATTACAAGTACTTCTCTATACATTTAGCACATCAGATCCAATTCACATCAAGGATTATAAACATGCATTATCATTCATTTCAACCACTTTAATCATCAGTCATGCAGGCTAATTTATAATCAAATACATACAAACTTTTGCCATTTTAACATGATTTTAGATTAAGTTTCAATATTTTTACATGTCATTTAAGCACAAAATTTTCATGATTTCACAAATATAAGGGAAGCAACATACATCATATAATTGTCATCCTAAGTTCTCTTTTAATAGTTGTGAATCTCTCTTCATTAAGGGATTTAGTGAAAATGTATCGTTATTATCGTAATGTGTCTATGAATTCTATACTTACATATCCTTTTTCAACATAGTATTTTAAAAAGTGCTCTTATTTTAATATGATTGGATTTATAGTGTTGAACAAGATTTTTTGTGAGGTAAATGGAACTAATATTATTTAAAAGTTTTTTCAAACTTATCAACTTTTAAATCCACAAAAACATGATAATAAATCTTGACAACTTTGTAAGGTCATAACCATCTTAACTTGAGATTGTATGGGACCAATTTTAGCCTCGAGTTGTATAATGGGAACAACTACCTTAGATAAATTTACTTTGAATGGATTTTCTCATCATGCACTTTCTTTAATTTTTTTTATATATCCATGAACTATCATAGCATGAATTTTTAAATTCTTCAAAATGGTTCATATATAGCTTTATTACCACTATTGCAAAATATTAGGTTTAAATTAACCTTCTTGAGATCCAAATTGCTCCAAGTTAATATGTAAGTGATAGTTGTAACATCCTCATTTTTTATTACAAAAAAAATTCATTGTAAATGTTGTGGAAGCAAAAAATGAAAAACACATCTAAGAAAAATGGGATGTTTCTTCCACACTTAACACAGGATAGACGTCCACCACTCATATAATGTTAGATATAAGGATAAGGAAACCAACCAAACCAAAACAAGAAATAGAATGTGAAAAACATATATTATAGAAATATTGATATTAAGTGTCTACAAATGAGGCCACGTCGAGTCCTAAAACAACGGAAATATATATTAGAATAGAATGGAAAAAATGTTGAAATACAAAAGAGATAAAACATCAATGGGGCAAAGCCCAAAACCATGGTCTAGTAAGTACCTTAAGGTTACCATGCTGGATCACCTTTATCCCCATTTCACTAAGCTCCTTGAGCGATCGATTAGTCACCACAAAACACTCTAAGAGTGTGACATCTTCCTACTCAAGGCATTATTGGTCTCACCCTTGTGGTATGTCAACTCAATATTATAGTCTTTCACCAACTCTAGCCATCTCCTCTACCTCAGATTCAACTCCTTCTAAGTAAAGGTATACTTGAGGCTCTTATGGTCGGTGAAGAATATGTATTGAGTCCTATACAAATAATTCCTCTATATCTTCAATAAGAAGATGACTGGTGCTAACTCTAAATCATGCATTGGATAGTTTTGCTCATGTTATTTCAAATGAAGAGATGCATAAGCTACCACCTTATCATGTTACATCAATACTCAACCCAGCTTGTGCTTTGACACATCACTATAAACCTCAAGCCCGTCTGATCCCGATGGCAAAGTCAAAACTAGTGTTGTAGTCAACCATCACTTCAACTCTTGAAATGCACCCTCAAATGCTTCATCCTACTAGAATCCAGTCATCTTCTTTATAAGGTTCGTTAAAGGATGAGCCACCTTCAAGAAGTCTTTACCAAAGTGTTTTTAGTACTCGACCAAACCTAGGAAACTATGAAACTTAGAGGCTAGTGGGTTCCTTCCACTCAGTCACTGCTAAAATATTTGCCAGATTGAAGTTGAATCCTCTTGTTGACACCATGTACCCAAAAACTCAACCTCCCAAAGCCAAAACTCACACTTGGAGATTTTGGCATACAATTGACTCTCTTTAAGGAGGGATAATATTGTACGTAGGTGTTGTCCATGCTCCTCTACACTCTAAGAGTAGACCAATATGTCATCTATGGAAACCACCATAAACTAATCGAGGAATAGTTGGAATATCTTTTTCAACAAATCCATAAAGAATAAAGGCACATTGATGAGCTAAAAAGGCATCACTATGAATTCATAGTGCCCACAACATGTCCTAATGGTCATTTTCATAATGTCTGCCTCGGCGATGAGTAGTTTATGGTATTCCAACCTTAAGTCAATCATTAAGAATAGCAAAGCACCATGAAGCTGATTGAATAAGTTAGTAATCCTTGGAAGCAGAGAGTAGTTCTTCACTATCAATTGGTTTAGACCTTGATAATCTATGCACAAACAAAAGGCTCCCGCCCTTCTTCTTCACAAATAAAACTAGTGCTCCCTATGGATACACACTAGGGATAATGTATTCATAAGCTAATAACTCCTCCAATCAGGCCTTCAACACTCTCAACTCTACCAGTGTCATCTTATAAGGTGCCTTCGAGATAGGCTTGTGTAACACCCCCAAATTTTGGGACTTAAAATTTTCGTTTTAAAAAAAGTTAATAGTGGAAGTTAAAACACAAAACTTGGGGGTGCCACACCGCATCTAACATAGAAGAGACACTCCTTATGCCTAGTCTATGTCGGGTGCAAGGCAAAGGAACCTCATACCTAGGAATCAGGTGTGGGAAGTACTTGATTCCACCACAATACAGGATACGAAAAAGAGAGAAGGGAATAAATAGTGAAAACAGAGGACTAGGAGTCCAAAGAGAGAGATAGAGATATCCGGATAACCATACCCTTTACTAAAATATTTAACGCTCACCCAAGGCAAGCACATCAACCTAACAATCATCAATCACCTGCAAACAGGGTAGGTCTGCTCATGGAAATGAGCAACACCCATAAAACGGGAAGTCAGTACGCTACGTACTGAGCAAAGGAACAATACTATCGAAATAGGAATACAAATAGCACATGCTTCCACATTAGATAATAAAGGAATAAAACCAAGTAAATGAACATCTCATAAGGCATATTATGATCCAAATCCTTTTACTAAGTATATTCCATTTTCATTCTTTTTATATATGTTGAGTGCAGGCACCCCCACTATTCTTAAACCAATGGAACGGTCTAAAAATTCTCGAGGACAACACACCCGAGCCACTATTCTTTCTGGTGGGACAGAGGTTAAAAGCATCTCCTCAGGGCAAAACAATTTTGAGCCACTATTCTACCTAGTGGAACGGAAATAAAACATCTCCTTTGGGCAAAATGCTCCTGAGCCACTATTCTACTAGGTGGAACAGGAATAAAACACTCTGGTCCTGGCCCACGTATTCTTCCACTGTAAATCATTAGTATCTTTCCCATAGGTTATGAAGGTATGTTTTATTTCACGTTGAGTAAGGACCCTACTATTCTCAATGGGTGGAATGGTTTGAAACTTTTCGGGGACAATACACCCAAGCCACTATTCTTTTCAGTGGAACGGAGATTAAAAACATCATCTCGGGGCAAAATGCTCCCGAGCCACTATTCTACCCATGGAACGGGAATACATATATATAGCTTTAGAAAAATAATCACCATGGCCCTACTCATGTGCTCTTTCACTTTAAGTGATTAATATTTTATTTAAGATTGATTCTCAGGCATAAAACACAATCAAACAAATATACATATAATATATGTCCAAATCCTTAAGTCCTATCAAATCCTAATTATACTTCCTTTAGTGTTCATTCTCCCGTGTTGGTTGTTCTACTCACATTATATTAGGTCATCACCCGCGTCCCTTCATGAGTATCATACCCAAAAAGCACAACCTAATTCCCATAAGTTTGCTTTAGTAATCTCATCCCGATATATATATATATATATATATATATATTAATCACTAAAGTATCCAAGCCCAAATCCCATAAAATTTTCATAACACTTAACATAAAATTTCCATTATTCCTAATTCCAATAGACAACCTCTAAACCCTAAAGATGGAATAATAATAATATTAACATCTCAAGATGACTTGTCCAAAAGTTACTATTAAAAATTTATGACCCCAAATAATGATAATATCCCCATGAATTACTCAAGTTATTATTGTCATAATTTAAGTCTCCTAACACATAAATTACCAAAAATTCCTTAATATCCCACAATGGCCAAGTTGCCCTTTAAGCACAATTGACACCTTTATTTTATAAAATATTATACCTTCCATACGTATTATTTCTCTAAGTCCCCACTTATCATCGTACCTCATGAGAGACCTTAATCCCATTTACCACAACTCATTCAACCCACATTTCATTCCTTAAGTTATAATTTCACCAATATGATATTATCATTATTCAACCCATAATTAATACCTTAAGTTATATTTTCACAATTATGACGTTCTCATCATTCACCCTATATTTCATGCCTTAAAATATAATTTCACAAATATGACATTATCATCATTCAACCCATATTCCATACCATGTATATATTTCCACAAGTGTGATATTATCATCATTCAACCATAGATATATTTCCACAAGTGTGATATTAACATCATTCAACCCATATTTCATGCCTTAAAATATAATCTTACAAATATGGCATTATCATCATTCAATCCATATTCTATACCATGGATATATTTCCACAAATGTAATATTATCGTCATTCAACCATAGATATATTTTCTCAAGGGTGATATTAACATTATTCAACCCATATTTCATGCTATAAGATGCATTCTCATAAATATGATATGATCTTCACAAATCATAACATAATGGTATCTCTTAAAACTTTCATTTTCTTTCAACATAACATTCATAACATAAAAAATTATCAATATCAACATATGTTACATAATATAGAAACAATATCATGAAAGACACATTTAGCCATACAAGCAAACATCATTAAAAACCCTAAGCATCGAATAGTATCCTTACCAACTAGAACACTGGGCTCTAAGCACACAAAATCCTAGACTTCCTCCTCCAAATCTACTAGAAAACCACCTACGAAAATAATAAAATTACAGCTAGGCTCAAAGAGTTAAACCAAAGGAAAAATTAAGGTAAAAAGGGTAAAAGTAGGTATAACCATAGTCAAATGGGAGCTTGAGGTGTATGGATGTATAGAGGAATGTGTGGTGGAGCTATGGTTAAATTTTAGTGGTGTTTGGTCAAGGTTTGGGGGTAAAAATAGGGATGCATGACCAAAGGAATAAGGTTGCACGGTTGTGCAGTAGACGGTGTAGCTTTTGGTCGAGAGAAAACAAGATGCACAAGTGGTGCGGAATTTGTGCAGCCATGCAGAATCAGGCTGAGAGGAAATTTTTTACACAGTCAGATGGTGTAGGGGGTTGCATGGTTATGCAGCAATGAATTTAAGCGTTACACAGCTGTGCACTGACCATGTGTGATGCTACAACACATGAGAGGGAGAAGGAGGGAAAAGAGGAGGCGGTTGACGGAGATGATCAGCGATGGAGAGGGGGAAGGTTGGGGCGACCTTTGTGGTCGATCCATTGGCCAAAGGGTGGTAAATGGTGGCCGAGGTGGTGTATGGTGGGGGGCGATGGTGGCATGAAAGCCAAAATAGGGAAAGGAAGGAGAAGAAGAAGAATAAAGGGAAAAGGAGGGAAGGAGAAGGAAGAGGGAGCTCAGTAATGGTTCTTTGGCACAAATATTAGTAGAGTGAGGCAAAACCAAAGAGAAATAGGGATAGTGTGAGGTATATATATATGTTCATATGTGCGTGTGTGGTATGGTTTGGGAAGAAGAAAAAGAACAGGGAGGAGGGTGTAGGTGCGACGGGGATGATGGTGATTGTGCAACTATAGGGTGAGGGTGATGGTTAGGGTAGGGTAATAGCTGCAGGGTGAGGGTCGCGATGGTTGATGGAAGTGTTGCATGATAAGAAAAATGACAGGGGGAGATAGGTGTGCGATGGGGTGCAGGTCTGCAGAGATAAGGTTGCAGAAGGAGAAGAAGAAAAGAAGAAAGGAGGTGAGGTGATGATGCAAGTGGATGGTGCAAGTTGCATAGATTCAAGAGTTGCAGCTCAGATTTGGCGGAAGGAACAGAGAAAGGAAAAGAAAAGGAGAAGGAAAAAGAAAAGAGTAAGAAAAAGAAAAGAGAAGGGTTGTGGGATTAGTTTAGGGTTATTTTATATTAGTAAAAGGTAATTAAGATTAGTGGAAATTTTAGCGGTTTGATTTTTGGTTTACAAATTTTGGTTTATCAAAGTTAAGGTTCTAGGATCAGTTGGGATTAAGGATAGGTTAAGGCTAATATAGGATTTTATTAGGATTATAATCAAATTAGGGTGCTAATGACACAAGATTAGATTAAGCAAATTTTCAGGGTGTTATAGCTTGACCTTTGGTTCAAACTTAATAGTGAGGTCTATCTCAAGTACAGGCGACATACCTAGGATCTCCTCAGGAAATACATTAGGAAACTCCCAAGAAACCAAGATATCCTCTAAAGTTGACACGTCCTTGTTTAGCTATTGAACTCCACACAAATACATATAGTAACCCCTCTACACCAACGAATATAGTGTATGGGTAGATACAACCTTTGTTGTAGTCCTAAGATTGCATCTCCGATAAGAGACTTTAGCAACCTGAGGTCCCCACAGCATGACTCTAAGAAGATGAACAATATCACTGCCTTATACATCCCCAACATATCCATCCCAAGGATAACATCAAAATCTTGAAGGTCCATCT
The DNA here is from genome assembly GCA_039764185.1 of Tamarix austromongolica. NCBI lineage: Eukaryota > Viridiplantae > Streptophyta > Magnoliopsida > Caryophyllales > Tamaricaceae > Tamarix > Tamarix austromongolica. The sequence continues at coordinate 103,826,459 of CM077819.1, read as the reverse complement.
CAACCAAGTCTACTAAGAAGTATACCCCACCTATCTCTAAGGCAACATTCGAGTAGAGCCTAGTGTAATCTAATCTATCCCTGATAGGCAACATCACAGAAACAGATACAGTAGAAGATGGAGATAAAGCAGCTCTAGCAATAAACACAGAAGATACAAATGATAGAGATGCTCTTGAATCAAATAACAAATATACTAGTAGTGAAAGGATGGAAAACATATCAGTAACCAGATCCATTTGTTAATCATCCTCTACCTAACTGATGATATTAAGGAGATCTCATATCTATCCTCCCTAGTGTCCTCCATGATACCCTCTAGAGCCCTAGGTTTGTCCTCCTCCCTAAGGAAATGGGTGACTCCCCTACAGTCTCCCTGTAGCCTCCATAGGCTGACTATAACACCCCAAAATTCACTACTTTTTTTAAAGCGGAAGTAATAGAAACTCTTAAATTCAAACCCGTGAATTCTAGGGATGTTACCGCCACACTTAGTACCAAACCGGTTCTCTCCGACCGTTTCAGTACCAAGTGCTAAGGCTAAAGAAAATAATAATCAATTATAAATCATTACAATCCAAATTCCAAATAAGCATTAAATGGTTGTAAAACAAAATCAGAGTACGCATCAAGAATTGTAATTCATTTCCAAAAGAAATTAAGCTTACAATCGATAAAAATTCATTTAAAATACTCAATCAAAAAATAAATCTTAAAAGGATAAATTCGATACACAAGGAATAGCATAATGAAATAAAATCACGTGAAGAGGAAATACGGCCACGACACTCTCGAACCTTGAGCCAAAACGTGCTCAACACACAGCCCTGCCGGATGTCTCACCCACCTGCACAAAGTCATAAGGCCACACTACTCGTGGGAATGAGAAGCACCCATGAAACGGGTGATCAGTATGCCACGTACTGAGTAAGGTAACCGAGCACTAAGGCCAACACATAAGCACATAAAATCATGCAGAAGAATAAAGGAATACAATTACAAATGCATATGATCATCCAGGTAAAAGTACGAAGGCCCATAAATAATCTGGATTAATCACTTAATTAATCTCTTATCAGAATCCGATTCACACCATGCCTTTTATCAATTTATGCGAGCATAGGAACACCCCACTATTATAACCGGTGGGTCGGTCACAATAGAGCACCATGCCCTAACCACTATTATTACCAGTGGTCATAATAGGGTCAAACCCTAACCACTATTTTAACTGGTGGATCGGTCACATATAGGGTAAAAACCCTAACCACTATTCCTAACCGATGGATTGGTTCGGTTCCTCCTCGCATGGTGTTCCACTGTAAGTAATTAGTATCTTTTATTTGCCTTAGCAAAACTCTGGTTTATTTTCATTGAGATTGGGATCCCCCATTATTATAACCGGTGGGCCGGTCACATATAGGACATCATGTCCTAACCACTATTATTACCAGTGGATCGGTCACAATAGGGTAAAACCCTAACCACTATTATTACTGGTGGATCGATCGCACATAGGGTAAAACCCTAACCACTATTACTGACCAGTGGATCGGCTGGTCCCGTCTCAATATCTTCCACTTTAAGTAATTAGTGTCTTAAATATTTTATTCAAAGGCTTTCACCATGGACATGCACGAATCATAAATCATAAATTTCATATTCATCATCATACTTTATTCACCAATTACACATGTGCTACCACCAAACCCTAGACATGCATGACTCGCTCCCTTTACACTTATCCTCCAATTCTACTTCACATCTCACTCTAGGGTTTTATCTCGAAACCCTAATTTAGGCCTTAACATCCCCTCTTACTCCACCTCACATCACCCAAATCATTTTAACACTCCACATATCACAAATCATCGATTCCATTCTCATAATTACACCTTAATCACCAAAAACACATTATACAACAAAAACGTTAAGTAGCCACACCAAACCCTAATCAACCACCACAAACCATAATTAACCACTCCAAACCTCATTTAACCATAACAACCATAATTAGCCATTCCAGACCTTAATTAACCACGATAATTCACAATTTGCCATTCCAAACCCTAGCTTCGTCTCCTACGTACCCAAATAATGTTCCACGTATTATTTTCCATCCAAAGTGTTTAACTACCAAACAACACTTACATTACCTTCCTTACATCCCAAATTAACTTTTCATACGTAAATTTTACTCCTATGCAGACTTTACACATCTCATGCGACCATTCGAACGTTTCAAGCAAACCCTAAATTCCATGCAATCATTAACTCCCATGCAAAACCCTAACTCCACCACGCAACCCTAATACCACCACACAACCATTAATACCACCATACAAAACCCAAGATTCCGTCATAAAATACCCTAAATTCAATCCATACCAACCAAATATTTATCCTTACCAAACCCTAGATTCAAATCACATAAAATCGACGATTCATCCTTACCTTACAATTGATTAGATTCTCCCACATAAAATCATAAATTAGAATCTCCCAAGCAAAACCATAAATTGGATTCCCCCAAACAAATCATAAATTAGATTCTCCCAATCAAATCATAAATTAGATTCTCTCATATAACATCATAAATTACATTCTCCCAAATAACATCATAAATTAGATTCTCCCAATTAACATCATAAATTAGATTCTCCCAAACACACCATAAATTCGATTCTCCCATATAACATCATAAATTAGATTCTCCCAAACACACTATCAATTTGATTCTCCCATATAACATCATAAATTACATTCTCCCAAATAAAACCATATATTATATTCTCTGCATAAAACCATAATTTGTATTCTTCCACATAAAACCATACATTAGATTATTCCTTATAAAACCATAAAATTAGGTCAACTCACTTCCCTTAGTCAACTTCTTTCCCCATCCTCCTTTTTCATCCTTTCTCCCACACAAACCACATCGACATCCTCTCATGCATGTCTTACAGGGTCACAACACATATCGTCACATACACATAGTACACATGCCATACAAAAACATACTTCAACTTTATGTTATACCACATATAAAATAATTAATAATAATAAACATAGGATACATAGCATGCGAAGCACATAATGCACATAAGCACATAAATGACCTTAGCACCCCTTACCTAAAACGATACCGGTCTTAGAGCACGCTCCTATGCTTCCTTAGGGCTTTGACTGGTTTTACATATTATGAGAGAAAAGCTAAAATTTGACTCCCTCCTATCAAAAATAATATTAAACACTAACTTAATATAAGACTAGGCTTTTGATAAAATAATAATAACCAAATACCAAAAATAATATCAATATTAATATTAATAAGAATAATAAAAATAGTAGCAATAATAATAAAAAGGAATTACTCAATAACAAAGTGAAATAAGGGCTTCGGCCCCTTTAACAAAATAATACTAAAAATATTATTTGTAAATTAAATATCCAAATTTAGTAGTAGTAGTAGTAGTAGTAGTAGTAGTAGTAGTAGTAGTAGTAGTAGTAGTAGTAGTAGTAGTAGTAGTAGTAGTAGTAGTAGTAGTAATAATAATAATAATAATAATAATAATAATAATAATAATAATAATAATAATAATAATGGTAACATTATTAACAACACTAATGTTAAAATATTTGTATTAATAATAATGGAATAAGAATAATGGAAATTCGAAATAGGAAATAATAATAATAATTATACTTATAACATTTTAATATTAATAATAGTAAATATAGAAATAATAAGAAGAATAATGATAAAATCGAATTAAAATACAATAGGCTTCAGCCCTCAACATAAATAATAATAAAAACATTAATAATAATAATAATAATAATAATAATAATAATGCATATTAAAAATATAAATATTAAGAATAATAATAATAGTATTTATATGCAAATAATTGAAATAAAATAATTTAAGGGTTATAAAAATAGGGAAAATAGCTGAGAGGGTCTAGGGTTCAACCATAGGCTAGTGGGGATAGGCGGAACCGGTGGTGGTTCACGGCGGCGGCGGCGGTGGCCGAAAAAAGGAAAGAAATCGGTAAAAGTTGCATGCTGGGAAAAATATAGGGAGAATTAAGGTGAAAGATGGGGTGTTTTGAGTTGCCCAGAAGGAGAGGGACATAATGATGGTGGCGGCGCAGCCAGAGGTGGCGGCGCACGGCGGCGGCGACGGTGGCCGAATGGGGAAGAAGGAGAGAAAGGGAAGAGGAGAGGGAGAAAGAGGAAAAGAGAGGTTGGGGAAGATCGAGCAGGGTTTGCAGAATAATTTGGGAGGTGAAAGAAGCAGCGGGAGAGGTGGCGGGCGGCTGGACGAAGGGTGGCGGAGGCAGAAAATAGGGTTGATCGGGAAGGAAAGTTCGCACAGTCGGGGAGGCTTATGCAGAACGAATCGAGGGTGATAAATGATTTTGTTAGCTAGAGGAAGATTCAAGGAATATTTTGGTGGCTGGGGATAGCAGTGAAGTTGGTCGGAGGTGGCGGTCGAAGCGTCTAAATGGGCGGCGGTGGTAAGGTTGGGGAATTCTGGGCAAACAACCAAAGCTCGATACAAAGCTCAACCCAGGGGTATTTATAGGCTTTATAAGGGATTTTAGGGTTTTTTGGGTCGGTTGGGGTGTAAGGAAAGTAGGGTTAGGGTCACCGGCAACATCGTTTGGCTGGCGGAAATCAAAGCGGGGGAAAGGGTTGCGCAGGATAGAGAGAGAGTATCATGCGATAAAAGGGAGAGTTGATAGGGTTTATGAGGCTGCCGAGACGAGGGGAAGAGAAAGGGAGGAAAAGGCCGGTCAAATCGGGCTAGATCGCCGGCGAAAAACCAGGCGTCGGCAGCGTTGTTGCAGGTTGGTGGCGTTGGGCTGGTGCGAAGGCTGGGGGAGGAAGAAGGGGGGGGGGGGTTGGACCGATCGGTCCAGGGGAAAAGAAAAGAAAGAAAGAAGGGGAGACGGGCTAACTAGGATCGACGAGGGGGAAAAGGTTTAAATGAAACAACGGGTTTCGGTGGCAAAGGAATCAAAATGCGGCGTCGAGGGGAATGGGCCACGGGCGCGGGCTGGGCCGAAGGAAAGAAAGAAGGGGAAAAGGATTGGGCCGGGGGAGAGGGCAGCCCAAACGGGGAAGAAGGGAGTAAAAGAAAAAGAAGAAAAGAAAGAAAAAGAAAGAAAAAGAAGAAAAAGGAAGAAAGAAAAAGAAGAAAAAGGAAGAAAGAAAAGGAAAAAGGAAAAGAGAAAAATAATTATTTTGGGTATTTAAATTTATAAAAATATTTAGGATATTTAAAAATAATAATATAAAATAATATTTAAACCCCTTTTTAGGCTAAATTAGGATTTTTAAAGGATTTTCCATAAATTCCATTTTACTTTGCAAAACACCCTAATTTTCTCCAATTAAATTATTTAATAAATTATTATTAATTTGAAAATATTTTCTCCTTCTTATTTTAAATAAAATAATTTATTTAATTAATTTTAAAAAAAAATCCTTAATTAGCTAAAATACCAAAAAAAATTCTAATTAAAATACTTCTAAATTTCTTCATAATTTTTCCTAATAAATTCCTTTTTATTTTAATAAAATTAATTAATTTAAATAATTTTTCTAATAAAATATTATTTAAATATAATTTATAAAATTAGAAATTTTTGGGGCATTTCACTGACCATTGGCTAGGTCAAGCACCCTCTGCTACTACTATGGTTGTGGTTGGTAGGCTTGCTATTAGTATGCCCGCTAATGAGCTAATAGGGGTCCCTGCTATTAGAGTTGACCTTACCGACGCTAACACTCAAATGACGGATGGTCTAGCTAACCACATGCTCTACACTAACCACACGCTCTACCTTGGATGATCCTGACCACAAAAATGACATATGAAGTGCCTTGGATGACTTGAAAATCTTCTTTGAATGCCCGTCTGACCCTAGTGCCAAAACTAACCTCCTTGAGGTTGAATCTAACTTCACTATTGAAGCCTTGTAGGTCCATCTCCTCAAACTGGATCCTGCTTTTAGAACCTTATGTCTCTGGTTTCCTATTACCCAAGATGGAGGACTGATCCTAAACTAGAGTGGCGGCAATAAACACATGCTTTTATGACATGGGTAAGTCTTGAAAAGTCATAACACCCATCATCCTCCAGATACTAAAGTGGAGCCCATACTTGAACGGATAGACCACTCTTGACTTACTAGATACTATTCTCAAAGCAAGCATCAATAACTTAGTGAATCAGGAGTGGTATTGCTTCATAGTCATGCTTCCTTATGTCACTTGTACTTATCCCTCTTAAGGCTTTCAGGGTAAAACTTAGTTCGAATCGTAGTCTTAAAGCCCTCTTAGGACACTAGCAGTCCTCCTAGAGTATGATGACCTACCCACCAAGTGTCGGTGACTCCTTATAAGAAGAAAGTTACAATGCTCACGTTCTAAGTAGGTGGTTAGTCAACTCCCTCATACATCCTATCCATGTCACAGAACCATCCTTCTAGAATGACTAGGTCCTCATCACTAGCGTAAGTTAGGGGATAAGTCGAGGGATGATGTCCTGTAACCCTCTGAAGCCAGTCTTCTGCGATACCCTCCTGTAGGTAATGTGGAGGTGGCGATGACTAAGACTCAGGAGGTAGTAGACATTGGATGAACTTGATGAATGACTTAAAGGTCTCCTATAAACAACTAACGTAAGTGCCATGTTGATTTAGTTGCAAAATAGGAAATGCATTAGGATAAATATTCCTATCTTACTAACACATAATACACACAATCACATTCAAGGCCACCTATGCTACCCATTCTCGATACCTTACAAGTTAATCTAGGTTTTTAAAAATTTGAGTTTTAAAAAAGTATGAATTAGATGGATAGAAATCATATAAGGGATCATTTGAAAACCAAAATTTAAAAACAAAACATGGTAATTAAAAAAAAAGCTTTGATACCAAATTATAGCTCCCCAAATTTTACTACTAAAATTTTTTGTTTTACAGCTGCACCTTATAACCAAAATACCAAGTGTTATCATCATAATTGATGTAAGTCTGGTTTACTATATAATCCTCACATCAATTATAAGGTTAAAACCATTAAAAGTAATAATAGAGTAAATAGAAATGATAGAAGATTTATCAATGTAAATATGAGCTTGTAGTTTAACTCTAGGGTATGATAATAAAATATAACAAAAGGGATACCATGGATCGAAGAATCCAAAAGGTATTTGGGTAAAAACATCATTTGATAATATAACTTTTCGCCCAAATACCTAGTATAGAAAAATCACTCCTCCCCATATAAACATCATATGCAATAAAAGCATTCAATTGGTCCTCAATGATATACACAAAAGCTCGTGGGAATGATCAATGCCAATAAAAAGGATGCTCAGTACACTATGTACTGGGTTAGATGATAATACTATTGAGTCAAGGGTATAGTTAAATACATACATTTACAGTAGAGAGTAAGCACTCAAGAAAAACACATAAATTATCATAAGGTAAGTAATGACACAAGCCTTTTTATCATAACTATTTTCATTATTTTATTTGCATTAAGTTCAGAAACCCCACTATTCTTACATCAGCAGAATGGTTTGAAGCACCTATGAAGGACAACACACCTAAGCCACTATTATCATCCCATGGAATGGACACAACACCAATCATGATAAAATGCTCCCAAGCCACTATTATTACACTGGTGGAATGATTTGGAGAACCTTTTAGAGACAACACACTTGGGCCACTATTATCGTCCACTAGAATAGACCCAATACCTCAATCTAGACTCACGTACTCTTTCACTTTAATTCATTAATATATTATCCATTAGGTTACTTTTCTCAAAGCATATAATCTTCCATGTTGAGTTTAAGGCTCCACTATTCTTAATATAGTGGAATGGACTGATGAACCTCTCAAGGCAAAATGTTCTTGAGCCACTATTATCGTTTGGTAGAACAAACCCATAAAATACCTCAGTCTGACTCATGTGATCTTTCATATTAAACAATTAATGTCTTATTCATAATTGTTTTGAATGACACATAATACACTTAAAGTAGGTAAAGCACATAATGAAGATCATAAGCCTGTCCTCTAGGGTTAAGACCCTTATATTTTCCAAAAATCCTAATTTCACATTTTTATCATAACTCATCTTCTGTTACTCTTATAACCACTAAAGTCAGTACCTCTACCTCAAATATTATTATTATTATCAACATACTTACATTTCAAGGGCTAAATCTAAGGTCTTGCACATACGATAATACCTCTATCTCAAATGTTACTTTTCTCGGGGCTTATAAACCCTAATTTCACAAATCTATCATAACTTTTTGTAGAGGACTCAAACATATACTATATTATCATATTTAACCCATGTTGACCAAAATGCTTTTCTCGATAACAAAACCTTATTTCATGCAAATCTTATATGATTGGTAACATTATCCCCAAATTCTCCATTATCTTCATATACTTTATTATACTCATCATATCTTAATTAATAAACCCATGTTAGAACCATATATCACACCAAGGGTTTTTCTATATAAAATAACTATACCGCATAATCTGCACTTACTCATTTTATATCATATAATATCAACCATATATGATAGCATTAACAATCATACATAAAATTATATAATAACAATAATATGGTATAACACAAAAACATGTATAACACTTAGTAATCAAAAACACTTGACTATGATAAGTATCCTTACAAAAATGAATTCAGTCTCGACGGATGCTTATCTTACTCTGCCTCTTTTAGAAACTCTAGAATATTACCTAAGAAATCATAATACAATGCCATTAGGATTAAAAGATGTACTTCAAAAAATTTTAAGGAAGTGGAAGGGTGAAAAACCAAATAAGTGATTCTAAAAAAACTTGTGCAACCAAAGAGGAGGAACAACAAGGTTTTGCTGAGCCAAGGGGGTGGTAGCAATAGAAAAATCTCTCGTTGCGATGGGAGGTGCATCGGTGGTATTGGCCGAAACAAAGGGACTGGTGTTTGGTTGTTGGGGTCGAGTGGTGGTGGTGTGTTGCGGTTTTGTTACCAAAAGGTAGAGGGTGTGGTGCGGCGAAGGATGCAGAACATGGAGTGGGTGCACCAGTGGAAACAACTAAAGATGGAGGGGGTGCATCGGTGGAAACTATTGAAGCTAGTGAAGGGTGCACCGGTAGAATCTCTAGCAACAAGGAAGAAAAGAAAAAAGGTAGGATGATGTGAAAGTTGCTGAGGGTGTAGGTGTGGGATATGGTTGATGAGGCCACAACTAAAGAAAATGAAGGAGGGTAGTTTAGGGTTTTTGGCTAAAAGGTGGGATAAGGCACTAGAGGAACTGGCTGTTGGTTAGGGGTAGGAATGGCAAATGTGACTGAATGAGGTGGGGGTGTTTCAGTTGGGATAGATGGTGGTGAGTTTTGTGGTTATTTTGATGATGACATGGGGGATGGAAATGAAGGAAAATAGGTTACCCTTGGTGGTGGAATTCCTATAGAAAAATGAAGGGAGGAGAGAGGTGGTTGGGAGAATTTATTATGGGGGTATATATATATATATATGCATGTACATGGACACAAAGATGAGAAAGGAGGAGGGTGGCAATCAACAGAAAACTCAACCCCAACCCACAATTGTAGGGGTTGGGAGTTGATAGTTTGATGGGGTAAGGAATGGCTTGGTAGGTGATGGGGGGCATGGTAAGAATTGTCTAAAGATAATGTTTCACATAGGAAAAGGGGGGTAAAAGGAATAGGAGAGGGAGAAGGTTGGCCAAAGGAAGAAAACAGAAAGAAGAGGAAGGAAAAAAAGGAAAAGAAAAAGAAAGAAATACTAGGTTTGACTTTTAATTAGGATAAGATTATTATAATTTAGATTAAGATACTAATATAGTTTAATTATCGATAAATTGAGATTAGGTTAAAATTTCAAGGTTAGAGAATTAGGGTAAGGTGAAAATATTAATTTATCGAGATTAGAATTAGGTTACAAAGTAAATCACTCGGGGATTAGGTTTAGCTAAAATTTAAGGTAATACAATATCCCTTGTGAGCTCTCTTATCTAAAACTTAAGTTTTTAATCAGTTGTGATTTTTTTTTTTCTATTATCTAACATGATGTTGGCGGTTTGGAATCTATCTTAAGTTAGGTGCGATGGTGACACCCTTGATTTTTTTATCTTCTATAGTTCTTTAATTAAAATAAGAAAATTTAGTAGTAGAAATGAAGGTGTTATATTATGGCAGTGAAGTTAGAGTAGTTTGTCAGGCAGTGAGTTAGTAAGTTTACTGAGTTTCGTATTAAGCATATGTTACGCTTCAAAAGTTTCAAAATATTCGGGTCTTGGTGGGTTATCTACTCGGTGTTTCAAATAGTCTTAGGAAGTTGTAGGGGAGGATCTCTGTAATGGTGTTTTTCAATTTTTCAGAATTGGTAAATTACTGAAATAGATTAATCATGCTTCATTAGCCATTATTCCTAAGAAAACTAATGCCACAAGGGTGATCGACTTCAAACCAATTGTGTGATGCAATACAACACATAAAGTGATTTCCAAGATACTCACTATCAGCCCGACTCATCCTTTGTCTTATATTGTTAGTCCAGAACAAGGGAGGTCTATTCACGGTCGTTTGATGGCCAAAAATATTATGCTGGTTTAAGAACTCATTAAGGATTATTCAAGGAAGATTTATACCCCTAAGTGCTTCATGAAGGTGGACATCCATTAGGCATATGATTCCCTTTCCTGGACATATTTTAAGGATCTCCTTGTAGAATTCAAGTTTCTGACGAAATTTATCAACTTGATTATGGATAATGTTACCACTAATTCTTTCTCCTTGAAGCTCAATGGCAATCTTTTTGGTTTCTATAAAGGAGCTTGTGGCTTGAGATAGGATGATCCAATGTCTCCATACTTGTTTGTTCAATGTATAGAATACCTTGGTAGAATGCCCAAAAGAATATCCCTAAAGAAGGAATTTGCTTTGCACTCAAGATGGAAGGAACTAAAAATCACTCATTTGACATCTATCGATGACATCCTACTATTGTGTAGAGGAGACCGAGCCTCGGATAAATGCCTTTTAAAGACGCTCTAACAATTCAGTGAGGTATTGAGATTGAGAGCCAATCCGCTTAAATCCCAAATTTTCTTAGCACGTATGTAGGAAGGTATTTCTTAGGAAATCTTGTCAATGTTAGGGATGCCCCATGGGATTTTTCCTTTTCGATACTTTGGGGGTGACAATGAATCCTAGAAAATTGAGATCGATTGATTATGAACTCCTCATCAACTAGGTGTGTGACCCTTTCAAAGCTTGGGGAGTAAAAACATTGTCGTTGGCTAGTCAACTTGAATTGATTAACTCGGTGATACAAGGTATTATCATCTTCTTGGTGGGGATTTTTCCTCTACCAAAGGCAGTTATTTCGAGGCTCACAAGTCTTTGTCGTAGTTTCCTCTAGCAAGTTAAATAGCCCCTTATAGCATGGAACACAATTTGCTCTCCAAAAATAAAAGGGGGGCTAAGGCTGAAAAGTCTGGAGGCTTAGAACATGGTGTGCTTGTGCAAATACTTGTGGTTCTTACAAGATGAAAAGGAATCCTTATGGACCAAATGGGTTAATAACTATTATCTCAAAGGCTAAATGTTGGAGAGCTTTAGGCCTAGCCATGATATGTCCTCATTCTTCAAGCACCTCTATAAGATAAAAGACAACATTTTGGGAGTGGTTAACACTTATGACTAACTGAAGGATACTTTGAAAGCTTGAGCTCTAGAGAAAGGTTTCTCAATGTAAAAGGCTTATCATTTTTTCCGACAAAAAATGGGGACCTAGAGAGACCATAGCACAGTTTGGTAGGGAGGTTCAATACGTAGATGTTCTTGCTTTCTTTGGCTAGAGCTACAAAAAAGATGGAACAGGAAGGACTGTATTTCTTACTTGGGGGGATTGTCTATGCCTCCCTTATGTGAGGTGGAGTTGGAAAGTCACAACCACTTATTTTTTGAGTGTCCAAGTATTAATATGGAATGGTTAGACATTCAAACCTAGATGGGCATAAGAAGTGGCTCAATGAATTTGACTAGTGTTGTTCGGGACATACGCAATAGATGCAAAGGTAATAATTTTTTTATAAGAACTAGGAAGCTTGCCATAGCTACATTGACTTAGTTTGGAGAGCTAGAAATGTAGCAACTTTTGATGGGTAAGATCCTTGATTGTAAAGGCTTAGCTTTGCAAGTTTAAAAATATGTAGATAACACTTTTTTTACTGATCTGTCTATAAGCTTTAATTTTTGATTCAAGCAATTGTGTTGGCTTTCCTTTAAATTTTGGTTGATAGAACTACTAATTTGTGCTAGACCTATCATTTTCTCTTGGGTATGCTCAGTGTTTTTGTATTGCCCACAAGCATCAATAAATATAGTTTACCCCTTTACTTGAGATTGTGTAAGATATGATTTGAAATATATAAAAGACATATTATTAGGTTATATGAGAGAGCAATTTTAAAGTAAAAAGATTATCAATGCTCCATTTATTAAGTTGCTTTGTATGCCATTATTCACTTCTCATTGTGGCTTAACCTTTTATAAAATTGTACACAACCTCTGGTGGTTATATCTTTATTAAGAATGTGTAAGACTCTTCATTTTACTTATAATAATAAACTAATATATTATTTTAAAATTTTCTTATAATTTTTATAATTTACTAAGAAAATATTTGCTCCAAATAATTTACTATAAAAAAAGTAAAAAATATATGAAAACGTGTAAAAATTAAATATAAATTATTTAATTTCATCTTTATACAATCAAATATTTAAATAGAATGTAAATAGAGGACACTAACGAAAAAAGAAGAAAGGAAGTTGGAGACGAGACAAAAGTCTACCCATTCGCGAACGGCACATTCATTTCACGAAACGACAATGTCTCGTCCTCCTCACTTCACCGTCCGCATTCGCACGATGACGAAAAGAAAATAGAAAGAGGAAAAATAAAGTCAATAAGCAAAACGGAGAATCAGACGCTGGAGGCAGGCCGAAACTTGCACTATCATGACAGCAACTCCTCCCTCACAACTTTCTAAGAAATAATTTCACCTTCATTTGAGTCTCTTATCATTTTCTCTAACCTATTCTTTAATTCCACCTAATCAGTAACGACTCTTTCTGCTAATTAAATAATTTCAAAAATAAATTAAAATTGAGGAATCTGATTTGTTTGACTTCCATAAGAGCCATGAAAATTCAGATCTATATTAGAACAATGCCCATTTGACACCATCCTTTGGATTGGTCTCAAATGGGAAAACTCATATTTCTGGTCGTTTTTCTGGCATTGAGTAGTTGCGGTTCAGGTGACGAGGATGAGGTTCGAATTGGTGAAACTCCGTGGAGGATCCACACCCTGTTCTCTACTGAGTGTCAGAATTATTTTGATTGGCAAACCGTTGGTATCATGCATAGCTTCAAGAAGGCTGGGCATCCGGGTCCCATTACCCGATTGCTGAGCTGTACGGAGGAAGAGAAGAAAGAATACAAAGGGATGAACTTGGCTCCTACTATGGTGGTTCCTTCAATGAGCAGACACCCTAAAACCGGTGACTGGTAAATTTGTCCATAATTTAGTACATTATCTGTTTCGATCTAAGCAATAATATCGAGTCTTTTGGGTGATTATTGTGGCATGAAATATTGCTCTTGATTGCGGTATGAAATATTGCTTTTGGGTGATTATCCAACTTTATGATGTGTTATGATTGGGTTGCATGTTATTAATTTTGATTGTGAAAAATGGTGTTCTTGTCTTGTTGTCTTTTATATTTTCCTTTTCTTTTCTGTGGGAATTTAGTTATGTTGATCATTGCATGCTTTTAGTTTATGCTGGTAGGAAAAATCTTGGTGTAGTTTCTTTCAAAGTTTGCGATACTCATCGCTCTTTGCCATATTATTGAGAAATGTGGTAAATTTGATGCGATAGATTGATCAGTGTGCTCTAATTAGTTGTGGTTGACGTTTAAGCCTAGTAGCCAACAAGATTCTGGTGGTCAACATTAGTGGTTTGAGTTGACTTTATTTGTGAAGAGCACGGATTCTCAATTGAGGAGAAGTTTGTGATCCCCAATGTTGAGTTTGGTCCAAGTCAACAGTAGTATTAAGTTGAGTTTTGTTTTGGTGGTTGTAATGAGACCTATGGCCACAAACGGGGAGCTCTACTCACAGTTAGAGGAGAAAAAGGGTGCTGGCCCAAAAATTTTCAAATCCACGGAGCTGCTCAGACAAATAGGGAGCAAAAGGAGAAAGGAGGGGAGGAGGAAGATATACTTAAAAGAATAATTGATAAAGTTAATGCGGCATAGATTGATTGGATTGTATATTTTGTTATTATATATTGCGAGGCAAGATTGGAGATGTAGAAAGGGTGGAAAGCAAAAGGGGTAGCAAATATTATTAAAATGTTATTTTGAGTGTTGCAGAAAGTAATAGGGAGCAAAATTGGGTGCATGAATGTGGATGGTCCAAGACATCCATAAGAGGGAGAAAGGGATGTTATCTAATGCACCAGCACTTTTGTGTAAGTTTCGGTACTTGACACAGAACCTTGCTTCTCGCCTCACAAGAATGTTCATATTCACTTATTTCATCTTAGTGAATCTGTCAAGTCTAGTCCAGCTGTGCTTGGCTGTTGCCATAAAAAATCTTATGTGGTTTGTGTCACGTTCTTATGGTGATCATTTCTGGGAGTTTCCATTTTAAGATGTTACCGCATTATTCTCATTTTTATCGTGGTCATAGAATCTTTCTTTCTTGCTTTTAGTGTGCTCTACCTTGTTCTAACTTCACTGCTTTGTTGAATGATCGTCCATGCATTCTTTATCAAACTTCTCTTGATGTTTACCCAATGTTTGAAAAAGCACAAGGCGATGGAGGGTGGGGGCTTTTTTGGTGCTAGGCGAGGCGATGTGAGTGAGGCGCATGTAAGGTGGCTGAGGCGTGCGCCTTTAAGTAAAATTTCCTTTCAGCAAAAAAAATCAATCAGGGAGCCAAGGACTTAGGGGAGAGGAGTAGACGTTTTTTGGAAAAAGGGAAACCTATTTATAGTTTTAATTGGGGAGAGCAATAGTTGTTTTGGAAATATCAAGTAGGGACTTAAGGGAGAGGAGTAGACATGCACATGCCTTTTAGCTAGAAAAAAAAATCATGCAGAAAGCTAAGGACTTAGGGGAGAGGAGTAGACATGCATATGCTTTTCAGCAGAAAAAAATCATGCAGGGAGCTAGGGGCTTGGGGGAGAGGAGTAGACATTTTTTTGGAAAAGGGTAAGTCTATTATAGTTTTGATTGGGGAGAGTAATGGTTGTTTTGGGAAAGATGCACATTCTGCAATTAAACAGGCTGCAAGCCTACAAGCAGAGTCAGGGTTATCAGGGAAATATAAAAAAGGGAGTAAAATTCATTTTTTAAAAACATAGGTAGTATTAAACTTATATAAAAAAATAAACAGAGTAAGACAAAGAGACAGACCGTAGAGAGCTGAGAACCTGAGACAACAATAAGAAGTAGTCCATTGTCCCAACTATCTGCTAGTATTGGTAGTATTAAACTCATAGCTTGTTATTTTTCTAAGTATTTTCTTGTTATAGTGTATTTTTTTTCCTGAAAACTTCGTCATTTAATCATTTTTTTAGCTTTGAGTAATTTTCGTGCCTCAAATCGCCTAGGTGCGCTCCTTTGCCTTGTGCCTAGCGCCTAGTGCCTAGGCTTCGGGACCCCTATCACCTAGGTGTGCCTTAGGCCTTTTCAAATGCTGTGTTTACCTCATTGCTCGTGATGCTGTAAAATGTTTTGCCTCCATGATATCTCTACATTGCTTAATTATTGATTTCAGTTTCTTTTCATTTTCTTGTGGTTTGATTCGGATTTATGTATCACTGCAAGCACACATCAAAATCACAAGGTTTGCACAGTAAACAAGAATATTATTCATTTTGCAGGTATCCTGCAATCAACAAGCCAGCTGGGGTTCTTCACTGGCTTCAGCACAGTCAAGAGGCTCAGAATGTTGATTGGGTTGTAATCTTGGATGCTGATATGATTGTGCGAGGGCCAATTATACCTTGGAGTCTAGGAGTTGAGAAAGGCAGGCCTGTTGCTGCACATTATGGGTGCTGACAGCCACTCTTACCTTTTGCTTGCATTCTTATTGTTTAATGTTTTTTATTTTTTGTTGAGTTATATGTGTAATATGCACCTTGATTGTATAGAATTTCATGTTATGAGCTTCCTCCTCCAGGTATCTAATTGGATGCGACAATGTTCTTGCAAAGTTGCATACAAGTCATCCTGAGTTGTGTGACAAGGTAGGTGGGCTCCTGGCTTTTCATATAGATGATCTTAAGGCATTGGCCCCACTATGGCTATCAAAAACAGAAGAAGTGCGAGGAGACAGAGCTCACTGGGCCACAAATATAACTGGTGATATATATGGCAAAGGATGGATCAGTGAAATGTATGGATACTCTTTTGGTGCAGCGGAAGTAAGTTGACTTGATTTTTCTTCCTTTTATTTGTGCATCATGCAGGACTTTCAGTGAGGCTTTGAAGTCATCTGATGGAATGAATGACTTACATTTTCCAGGTCGGACTGCGTCATAAAATTACCAATGACCTAATGATTTATCCAGGCTATACACCAAGAGAGGGTGTTGAACCAATTCTATTTCACTATGGCCTGCCATTTAAAGTTGGCAATTGGTCATTTAGTAAACTAGATTACCATGAAGACAGTGTTGTATATGACTGTGGACGTCTATTCCCTGAACCTCCTTACCCAAGAGAGGTGATGGATCTCACTACTATGAAACCTTGTGACAGTTAATTTTAGGAGGCCTTCCTTGCTTCATCAGAAACTGTGGTCGTGTGTTATAACTGCCTCAATTTTCCATCTTACAGGTGAATGATTTAGAGCCAAATCCACAAAAGAGGAGTGCTTTAATGTTGAGTATAGAGTGTATTAACACGCTAAATGAAGGTCTCCTTCTTCACCATTCAGCAATGGGATGCCCTAAGCCAAAGTGGTCCAGATATTTGAGTTTTCTGAAAAGCAGAACATTTGCTGAACTAACGCGACCTAGATATGTGAGCCATGTTTCTTTCCTCAATGAGGTGACTCAACTAGAACCAGAGGATGATAAAGACGAAGCTGAAAAACCACTCCCAAAAATACACACCCTCTTCTCCACAGAATGTACCCCATATTTTGACTGGCAGACTGTAGGTTTTATGCACAGTTTCAAACTGAGTGGTCAGCCTGGAAACATAACGCGGCTTCTTAGCTGCACAGATGAAGATCTGAAGCACTATAAGGGTCATGATTTAGCTCCAACACATTATGTTCCTTCTTACAGCAAACATCCTTTAACTGGTGACTGGTACCCAGCTATCAATAAACCAGTTGCAGTGCTCCACTGGCTTAATCATGCTGAGATTGATGCAGAGTTCATAATTATCTTGGACGCTGATATGATCATTAGAGGTCCAATTACTCCGTGGGAGTTCAATGCAGCTCGTGGACATCCAGTTTCAGCTCCATATGAGTAAGTGCTTGAGTTTTGAAGATTTTTCTTTTCTTTTGCATCATATCCACTAGTTCAACTCTAGTTAGATGTATTAGTGAGCCCCAAGCCTGTTTCTTTGCTGATTTATATTTATGTCAATCACTATTTCTGCAATGTCTATCCCAATAATTATTTGCCTGTATGGGCTTCAGCTACCTTATTGGTTGTCACAACATCCTTGCACAACTCCATACACGTAACCCTGATGCTTGTGACAAGGTTGGTGGGGTAATCATCATGCACATAGATGATCTCAGGAAGTTTGCTATGTTATGGCTACATAAAACAGAGGAGGTTCGAGCAGACACAGATCATTATGCTACAAATATTACTGGAGATGTCTATAACTCTGGATGGATTAGTGAGATGTATGGTTATTCTTTTGGAGCTGCGGAGGTATAGTCATTTAACTAATCTGAGGGCTCATATTTTGCTTTCATTTGGATACTATGTTTAGGCGTTTTCACTTTTGAATTTTGGCTAAACTTGTCTTATGCACATGCTGTTTGTACTCTTGCAGTTGAGGCTGCGGCACTTGATAAACAAGAACATAATGTTATATCCTGGATATGTTCCAGAACCAGGTGTTCATTACCGAGTTTTCCATTATGGCTTAGAATTTAAGGTAGGAACTTGGAGCTTTGACAAGGCCAAATGGAGGAATGTTGATTTGGTCAACAACTGTTGGGCTAAGTTTCCTGAACCCCCAGAACCTTCAACACTCGCCTTGACTGATGAAAATGCTAGAGCACGGGACTTGCTCAGCATAGAATGTGGCAAGACACTGAACGAAGCCTTATATCTACATCACAAGAGAAGAAACTGCCCTGATCCAAATTCCGTAATGAGGCCAAAGCTGGAATCAGGCAATGATCAAACTACAAAGATGTCTAGGAAGTTCAGCAGAATTTTCAGAAGAGATGCTAAGAAGAAAAATGATCACATAGCTGAAAGGAAAGATTCTGAGGAATATTTATCAACAAACCCTGGTTCTCCAGACCAACTGTTTAGTTCTTTTAGGATATGGATTATTCTTTTATGGGTAGTTTCATTTGCAGGGTTCTTGGCATTAATGATGGCCATATATTCTCGTGGGGGTAGTAGGAAAAAGGCAAAGGGTAAGCATCACCATAAGGGTAAAAGAAGATCTTCATACTTAGGTTTGTTTGATTCAAACGGTATTGATAGGCATCTGAGAACTTCTGATATAGATGCAAAGCTTTGAGACTTGTACAGATCGTATCAATCGTTGTTTGGAGGGATGGACTTGCCTTATATACAGTAATTAGAAGGCTGCCTCCATGGAAATCATCCAAAAGAGTTGTTGGGGTAGCCTTATAACTTTTGTCTAATGTTGCTGTATTCTGTGTCACTGGAACATGATAAAGTTTTGTTTATTGATCGAATTCCTGTACCTTGTTCGGTTCACCATTTAGCCCACATTTTCCGGCAATGTACAATGGTTGAGTGCCCACATGAGACAGATTGTAATACCTTACATAGTTTTATATGCTAGAGCTAATACAACTTGTATATCATCTGCAAGCTTGCAAAGTGAATCTTTGTTTCCTGTAAAGCATATACTTACGTAATTTCCTTGATTATCTATTTATCAGTCGTTCCTTTTTATTGAATTATATTACATTGTATATTTCGGTTGGTTTCACGTCTCTTCAGATCTGTTCTTTATGGTAACAGATCTGGTACTGGTAGCAGTCAAGTTATTGGGAATGCTTAATTGGTAAATTTAGGTGAGTGGTATTTTATCCATAAATTATGAGAAATGATACTGTTTTCTGTGAAAGAGAGTTTAGTTCTCTTTCTACCAGTGTATTGTGAAGTTTGTTATTGTGTCAGTGTCGGGCATGCTCTTTGGGTTTGAAGTCTGTTGCAGTCCTGCAATCAGCAGAATTAGCAATGGTCGCATGTGGTTTGAGGGGGCACCCGGTGGGGCGCCAAAAAAAGGGGACAAAAAGAGAAGAGGTTAGTGTAATGATTGCACATTATCTTGCGTTTTTGCTATGTACTGTGCATGTTACGGCGCGCGTATTGCTAGTGAAATAGATGAGGTCGGACTGGCTGGATTTGAGACGTGCAGTATCAATAATTTCTACTTCTAGACAATATTACAAGAGAGCGACAGAGCTCTCCTTTTATATATGTTGCTGGTCTATTTGTTGTTTAATGACATTCGGTAGGAAAAGTGATGCGGCATAAATATTTTATTTATTTATTTATTATTATTTTTAATGATAAGTATTTGTTTTTTAATTACTACTACTTTTTTTTGATAAGATAACGACACGCGCCATCAAGACAATACAATATTACAAAAAAGCAGCAATATTATGAACCACTTCTTGAATCCTATAGGAAAAATCCCTTCTATTTGCCTTAATTCAAGAGCCAATTTTCACTTTAATGAGTAGAATCAGCCATCTTCTACATACCTGAATATTATCAAACACCACTTTGTTCCTAAACTCCCAAATAGCTCCAATAATTGCAAAAAAAGCCGTGCGCCAGATATCGCCCCGTAACCTAGTTCTATAAACGCCAAGCCAAGCAGAAGCATGTTCCTCCATAGAACCAGACTGCACCCATGAAAACCCCAACCAATCGCTAATCTCATACCAGATCTTCCCGACCACAGTATAATGGAGGAAAACATGATTCACCGATTCCTCTACCTCCTTACAAAATGGGCATCCTGTTTCCCTAGGACCCACAATTTGAAGTCTAGCCAATCTGTCTCTCGTGTTAAGCCTTCTCTGCACTGCAAACCAGGAGATAAGCTCGACCCTTGGGGGTGCTAGTCAGCTCCAAATCAAACTGAGATTCGACTCTCGATGACTGTCCTCTTCCGCTTTCTGGTACGTCATCTGGCAAAACGACTTGACTGAAAAAATTCCATTATCTTCATACGCCCATCTGAATGCATCCTCTTTATCTCTGGTCAGGGGGAACTGATTAATGAGGCCCTTCAATTGCTCCACCTGCTCTACCTCCCACTCAAAGAGAACCAGTCTCCACCATAAACTCCAAGTCCACAGTGATCCTTCCCACCTCCCCATGCTAGCAATCTTCTCCCCTTGTTGGCCAGACACCGAGAAGAGCCTTGGAAATAAGCTCCTCAAGTCTTTTGATCCTGTCCAATCATCATGCCAGAAGCTAAGCGCTTTCCCATCCCCTACAACAACCGACAGCCCCTCCGCCAAGGTAGGATCCGCTCTCCCTAACTTGACAATGTCTACCCACGGAGACCAACCCCTCTGAGTACCCAGGTTCAGACCACCCGTACACTGGTCCCTATAGTGAATTGAGGAGATAACGTTCTTCCATGAAGTACCATCGATCGAGTAATGCCGCCACCACCATTTGAACAATAACGCATTATTCCTCATTATGATATCCCCCACTCCAAGTCTGCCCAAGTTTTTAGGCCTCTGAATCACACTCCACTTGACTAAAGGTAGACTTTTCCTGTTCCCACTCTGGCCCTAGAAAAAAATTGCTACTACTCAAACATAGTTATGTTATTATAGCATCCAAAAAATTAAGATAGGAATCAAATCAAAAAGATCCGGTACTATAAATATATCTTATCTTATTTTATTTATTTATTTATTTTTTATATCATGTCCATTGCAATCTTATCGAGCAAAACATTGGCCACATTTTGTACGTTAGAAAAGATACGAGCATTGCCTTAATACCATACATAAGCAATGGAGTGTAGTAGTTTTTCCTTTTCTTTCTTCTAACTGCTTCGTGTAGTCAAGGGCATGAGAGTAGTGTAAACCAAGATATTGAATTGACACAATCATATTCTCATATATTACACACGTATCACTTTCACTTTGCTAGACAAAAAGTGCTTATCACACCAACCTTTACCACTAAACTCTTGGAATCTTATGCCTTTAAAAAATTTGTTAATACAAATTTAAACATCCCTACTAAGAACTTCGACTATATATTTGGAGCATGAAGTAGTTTGATTTTGGTTTTTATAGGTTACTAGAGAAGAGTTAGCTTGGAGTATACATTATGTGAAAAACATATGACCTTGTGTTAGTTAATAAGGACCCTATTTTTTCACAGAATTTTTTAGGTTATTTTTGGATAAAAAGTCAACAGTAGGAAACTAAACACAAGGGACTTGCATTTGTTAAACATGGCTCATGCCTTTTGGATCTGCTACCAAACACAATGTTTTTTCCTTTAGGATTTCAATATGATATAAAAGGGACGTGATGAAACCCTAATCACCATTGAAGATGTTGTTATCATCTTCTCACTTGTGTTCTCATAATTTGGGTTTCCTAAAGGTCCTTCTATCGCATTAACTTATTACACTTCTTGCAAAGTGGGACATGCACCGATAGCATGACACACATATAAATAAATTCTGCATACTTTAGCTAACACTCATTTCACTATCTTTTCAACTAATAAAGTCAAATTATTTAACTTTTCATTAAGTTCTATTATTTTTATCTCTTTACATGGTGAGATGAAGAGGTATTATTTATAGTACCAAAATATTGGGAATTAGATGCCATATTAGATATTAGCCATCTAGTCTCATTTGGGGTCTTATCTACTAATGCTCTTCCACTAGCAACATCTATCATATTATGATCCATAGGCATGACTCCTTCATAAAAATACTTTATTAATAATTGTTCACAAATTTGATGGTTAGAAAAATTACTACACAATTTCTTAAATATTTTCCAATATTTATGTAAAGACTCTCCCCCATCCTGCCTAATATCACATATTTCTTTTTAAATATTCGTAGTCCTAGAAATAAGTTTTGCATATCAACACAAGTATTAACAGATCCAGCAGACAAATCATATAACTATTCCTTAGCAGCATCAATTGAAGCAAAAGAAAAATCTTTTAATTTGAGTTGATCTACACTTACTCCTATTGGTTTCATACCAAAACATGCTATATGAAATTCCTTGAGAATTTTTTTTTGTATCATTAATGTATCTTGATCTAGAGGATCTAGTATTGAAAACCTCTAAATTTAGAAAGCACACATATCAATCCAGGTTTAATCTCACACTCATCATGTTCATCAAGGTAATTAATGTAAAGGAGATCACGATTTAAAGTAGGAGCTGCTAGCTCTTTCAAAGTTTGATTCGCCATCGATTCTTCAACGATGTCCTCCAAATTATCTTCGATGCTCTCTTAAGATGATTATGAGCTATCACTTAGAGGCAAAGGAATAGTACAAACGTATTCCAATCGCCTTTGAGTTTGGTTTGCTATCAAAGGAGAAGAATTAGGATCCACCGATTGAATGAGTTGATGCTTGTTTTTGCTAGCAAATACTTTCAAACATAGATTCCTAATGGACATAAATAAGAAGAGAAAAGTGATTTGTAATTAGAAGAAGAGATAGATAAATAAATAAATACAAATGATAATAGAAATTAGAATTAAAGTTTCCAGTCCCCAGCAATGGCACCAAAATTTATGGTGCTATCATAGACAGTCCAAAGTAAACACTACACACACAGACAAGTCATAAGTAGTGAGTAAGAGTTAACCCATGAAAACTGGAATTCAATTCATAAATTTCTATTATCATATAAATTCTCCTGGTTGTTAATTAATTTAAAACTAATTACTAATAATGAAAAGAATAAAGTAACAATTAAGAAAATAACTAAATAATAATAATTGGATAATAAGGTCAGATGACATGTTCAACATAGGGATAATAACTAATCATCAAATACAATTGTTATGTAGTATTTCTAATGTTAACTTATAGAAGCTCGCATGTGTCTACTTTCTAGCATCCCCTTATACAAATAAACCAAGTTCTACTTATGATTTATTATCTAATTAAGTAATAACCTTGGATAAGATCTATAGATTTAATTAATGACAACATTAATGATTAGAGAGCAGCTAACTAGAAACATAATTATAGTGTGCTCAAATTAAGTAAATCTAAAGATTAATATATATAGATTAAATCAATAACCTATTTGCCACTTACGAATTTATATGCTAATAATGATGGATTAATTATACTATCCTATCATTCAATTAATACTCAGATTACCTAGATGGCCAATCTAGATAATAAAGTCCTAATTTTAGATTAGTGATTATTAAACTTGATTTATTAATCTTACCAAAAATATACATAACAGTTAAGTCCAATTCACATCTCATGATTAATTATCCTATAACCTTTAATTATCCTCCTACCCCATATTAATCTAGCCTAGCATATTAATAAATATTAATAAAACCAGAAAATGTAGAATCTAAACATATAAAAATCATAACTTAAGTAAACATAGAGAAACAAAATAACAAATATTAAATTAAACTACAAAAAACCACAAACTCAATTGAATAAATGAATAATTGGAATCACATTAAATACAATAATAAGCTCGAAATGGATAATTGAAACAAAGGAAAGAAATAACTTAGGAGATTGCAGAACTGCAAACACCGTATGATCTTTAATCCTTCAATTACATCAATTAACTAACTAAATCTATCAAAGGAATCCTAATTGTTTAGAAATGATGAGAAATTAAGTTGAAGTTCCAACAACGGTGCTCTTTGATCTTCTATTCAACTTAATAGAAGTTGTATATATAGACAGAAGGCTGTACAAATCATATCCATAATATGTCAAAAATACAGTCCATATTCATAAATACAGGGCACTCATATTTTTGCACTAACTCTATGCACATGGTTGTAATTAATGGAGCACATGGGAGGAGAACTAAGGAAATACAGGCTGTATTTACATAAATATGGGACACCTATATTTCCTATCTATTGATTGTCTTGAATTAATACGACTTCTCTTTCAGGGTCTTGCATGATGGTATATCCAATTTTCCATGACTTTAAGCTTGCTTCTCGTCTTATGCTTATTTTCCTTTGTTATTAGCCCATATTACCTTGATTTTATCTTTTTCTACCAAACTAGGTTAATAGAGAAAGCTCAAGAAAAATTGTTAAATTATCATAACAGATATAGAATGTTGGGTCAAGATATGTCAAATAATTCCATATAATATGCACATATGATACATGAAGGAGCTATAACTGGATATTTTGGTACTCAAAAGACAGTAAAAATATTATAAGAGAATTTCTATTGGTCATGCATGATTAAGGGTGTACAACTTATAGTATAGTGATATGTTAGTAAAAAGAGTAAAAGTTTTTTTTTTCTTCACAAAGGTTTATATGCATATTACCTGTATCTAGTCAACCATGGAAAAGAGTTAGTATGGACTTTATGTGAGGGTTGTCTAGAGCACAATGAGCTAAGTATTCTATTATGGTTGTGGTAGATACATTTTCTAAAATGGCTCATTTTATTCCATGTAATAAAATTGATGATGCTACACATGTTGTTGATTTATATGTAAAAATAAAAAATAAAAAAATTTCTAAAATTGGTACTTCACATCATCCTCAAACTGACGGACAAATTGAAGTCACAGTACTTTTGGCACTTTGTTAAGATGATTGGTAAGTAAAAGTACTAAAGATTAGGATACTAAATTAGCTCATGAAGATTTTACTTACAATAGAAGTCCTTCAAGTATTACTTGCTCAAGTCTATTCAAGATTGTGTATGGGGTGAATCAATAAATGGCAATTAACATGGTACCCTTGAAAAAAAGGTGAGTTTAAAATTTATGAGTCCAAGGAACACGTTGAATTCTTTCATAAGCATCATCAAAAAATCAAGGGGAACATAGAACGAGCCAACAAAAAGTATGAAAAGAAAGCTAACAAACATCACACTTTAAAGTTATTTTCTCCTGGTGATTTAGTTTAGTTACATTTGTGAAAAGAAATATTTCCTAATCTAAGAAAACATAAACTGATGCCAAGAGTAGATGGACCATTTAAAATCCTTAGAAAATTATGATAAAGTGCTTATGAACTTGAACTTCCATAATTTTATGGTGATGTTTAGAAAAATTCTTCTCAAGTTGGAGAGAATGATGCACGAACATCTATGGTTTCTCAAGATAATGAGGATTTGACATACTTAGTAATGGAGCCTATTAAAATATACATCATTGATGATAATATTAATAATATGAGTAACTATAACAAGTGTACTTTGAGTAATTCTTACTGGTATGTAATATATTTGTAAGGAGAAGATTCATGTACTTTAATATGTCAACTCGCTTAAGCTTTCATATTTTACAAGTCATTACAAGTCAAAAAGAGCTATTATGCGTGGAAGTTAAACTTACAAGTCAAGAAGTTATAGTTATCATTATTATTTAAATTATGGCTTTTGTTAGCTATTTCCATCTAATAATCAGCTTTGTTTGTTTGTAATAATTTTTTGTTTGATTCATGTATTATATAGGTTAGTGATATGTTGCTATTACTAGTTAGCGTGCTAGTTAGCCGTGTGTATATTACCTTGGTTACCTTTGTGTGCTATTTGACAAAGTGTGAGTACCTATATAAGGCATGGTTGACACATCTTGTAACATGTGAATCGATTATATTAAGTCTAATACAATTATTACACTTGGCTATATTTTCTCTCTTTTGTGAGGAAAAAATTTCTAACTTAGACTACTTGGTGTAATATTAGATAGAGTACTTTGAATATGTTCTTGTATAAACATTCAAATTTATCTACTTGAATTCTCGTTAAATCTTGATTGAAGATTCATACCTTTTTTTAAAAATATTGTTTGAATCTTGCCCAAAGATTCTCCTTATCCTTCCTCATATTTAAACCATTGATCCCTTCCTTTTTATAGCTTTTGAATATTCCTTCTCCTAAGAAGATTCACACCACACGAGATGATGAAGAATGGAAACATAAGGGTGGTAGAGCTTAAAGTATCTTATTGGCTGAAATAAAGTGAAGGAGAAAGGGTGTTAGAATTGTTTACATACAAAGGATCGGTTAAGAAATGAAGGAGAGAGGTGCAACAGATTGAAATCTCAATTGTCTTGCTTAACATCAGACCATATAGGGCTAATTATTAGGAACATGGATGACTTTTTATTTGATAGCCCAAATGGTTGAACATAAGGAGGGAAATAGGTAAATCAGCTTAGGAAACAAATATCCTAGGTGTGTAGTGAATCATTTGGAAAGGATTATCCGCCTAAACTTATATAAAAGAGAGGAAGAAGAAAATAAAGGGATGCGGTCATCTTCCCCCTTTCTTGTCAATTTTAGCCTTTGAACCTAGTTTAGGCAAGGATAAAGTTGGGACAAATGATGAAAAGAGTCAAATATTACTCATAAACAAATCAAAGTTGGATTACCAAAGTCCCAAGTCATTAGAAAAATTTCTCCTAGAAAAAAAATTAGGTTAAATAATCATATAGTTTTACAAACTGATCAATTAGTTTGGTCAACCAGTAGACTATTTAAAGATAGGTCGATTGGTTTCATCAGTCTAAAGTCCTCACTAAAAACAACAAAATAGTCGATTGATTTATAGAAGCAATAAATTGGTGAGATAAAAAAACTTATTTCTTCTCCAATTCTATGAACTTTTCCCATTCCTTCACTAATCAAATCTAAAACATATTTCCAAATCAAGATAAAAAATCATTAAAAATTTATTAAATAGAAGAACTTCACACTGTATAAATCTCAAATTTATGAGGTATTATAGTCCTACCCCCTTAAAAGATATTGTGACCCTGAAGCCTACTTAATAAAATCACTTCACATTATCTACTAACATAGAAGGCACATATCTTATTTAATAAAATAAGTTAAAAAGGGTTACTACCCCTTATAAGAAAGGGGTTACACCAAGTGGTAACACATTAAGAAAAAATGGGGGTGTTTTGTGTAAATCTCCTCCTCGACCTCCCAAGTTGCCTCCTTGACACTATGTCTTGACCAAAGGACCTTCACTAGATGAATGGTCTTTGTTTATGTCTCTTTGATATTTGTGACTAAATGCTCACTGGTTGTTCTTCATCGGTTAGAATGTAACACCCTCATATTTCACTATTGATTTTTTTTTTGGAAAACAATGTAGAAGTAGAAAGCTACTATACACTTGGGGAAAGCACAGGGTGGTACTGCCGCATCTAACATAGGATAGGCATTAGATGTTCATCCCATATTAGATATAAGGTTGAGAATCAAATGACACAAACCAATGTAGATTGTGCCAAAAATATATTATATAAATATTGAAGGAAAGATTTTCAAGTACAGGACCTTGTCGGTCTGTGAATATTCAAATACTTGAGGGAAAATTAGGGCAAAGTATGTCATTTTTTATTATAAAAACACAAATAGGGCATAACTCGAAACTCTGATCCATCAAAGACTATACAAAAGGCTTCAGATAACCACGCTTTTAGAATGTATGCCCTACATGAGGTGAGCCTACTGCTGTCCATCCTTGAAAAATTGCACATGACCCTCTACTTGTGGGAATGAGCAAACGATGAAGCAAAGGAGCACACTAATATGCTTTATACTGAGTGTGCCAAGTTAACTCCTCAATGGTAGTCACAAGCACACAAAGTTCGAACATAATGTGGAGATCATACTAACGTACCTCATGCCTATTCCATACAAATAGATATACATGGTCTATCATGGTTATAATGCATCAAAACTCACACTATACATGTCTTATCATTCTTATCAACATAACAAGACATCATAGATGACAACAATCTAATAAGAAGATTGTCCAGCTATTATTAAGGCTTCTACCATCCATGCAAATAGTTTCCCAATAAGTCCATTTCTCTAACTTACATAATCCATTAGGTCATTTATTTATAAGCCCTTATCTCTTTTATCATCCTTTTCCTTTTCCTTTTCCTTATTATTATTATTATTATTATTATTGTTTTTGTTGTTGTTGTTGTTGTTGTTGTTGTTGTTGTTGTTGTTATTATTATTATTATTATTATTATTATTATTATCATTTAGCCACATTCTTATTCCACATTCTTATCAAGAGATGGATTGTGCACCACCACATGGTCTTACATATCATGGAAGTCTATCCAACCAAAGGACATAAAGTACAACCAAAGCCAAGTAACCACCAATAGGCATAAGTTAGGGCTGAAGCCAAGTAACCACAAATGAACATAAGTCCAGGCCAAAGCCAAGAAAAACCACCTAGTTAACAAGACACTTTAGTATTGATACCTCTTAATACATCATCACTTTCTAGAGTAAGTAAGGCATTGGGATATGCTAGGATCTTGCTCGAAGATGAATCCTAAAGGCACTAATAAATGCCTGAAGGTAAACTAACCCCCAATAGATAATCAAGGATTTTGTAACCTAGACCCATACACAACTTAATCATCTTTTACTTTAAGTGGTTAGTACGTTATTTATCAAGGTTATGTGATCATACAAGGTCCATACAACATGCAAGTAAGATATCCACATACTTATTCCATTTTAACCATTTTTATTCCCTGCACCATGTGGGGGGATTTCCATGAGTGCTTCACTAATATTAATCAATCAATCAGATTAATCCATTTTAGGCTGATAATGCAAATTACATTACCCTTTAAAGTCATAAAATACTTATTCAAGTTTTTCCACTAAGGCCTTTGCAAATACCTATTAAATATTCCATAAATTAAGATCCATTTAATCCATTAATTAGGTTGTCAATTCATGCCAAAATATGCATTTCCATAATTAAATAATCATATAGAAACATTAGGCATAGTTTAAAGCATATCCAAGCTAAAAGATTGAAGTCACATAATCTGGTCTAGCTAGTCGAGCAATTTGGCCCAACTGGTTGATCAGTTTCACCAACTAGTTGATCCATATGGGCCAACCAATTGATTGGTTTGGCTCAACCAAACCCAGGTTTCCTTCGGATCGGTCAATCGGTTTTGCCAAAATAGTCGACTATTCCAAGATCAACCAATAGGTTCTATCAAACAAGTGAATGGATTTAAGTAAAGAGCAACCAAGGTCATCACAGACCCATCGGTCAATCGATTTGGGCCAACCAATTAATTATTCTAAGGTCCAATCAATCAGTTTGACCTAACTAGTCCATTGGTTGGGGCCAACTAATTAACTATTCTAAGTACAATTGATTGGTTTGACCTAACCAGTCGATGGATTTTCCCCCATATAGTACAAAACATAT
Source organism: Tamarix austromongolica (assembly GCA_039764185.1). Classification (NCBI taxonomy): domain Eukaryota; kingdom Viridiplantae; phylum Streptophyta; class Magnoliopsida; order Caryophyllales; family Tamaricaceae; genus Tamarix; species Tamarix austromongolica. The sequence goes on along the minus strand of CM077819.1, from coordinate 103,796,618 downwards.
ATTTTTCATGCAAATCACACTCTAAAATCCTACCAAATCCAAAATAAAACATATCATAGCATCTTGCCAACATTTTACCAACTCATAAACTAAAACATGCTGCACATTCATGTAAATTGACCCCATTTTCTCACAAATCATGCATTTTCTCAGAATTTACAGACACTTCATGATGCATCAATTTGAAGACAGACTCTCATGGAAGCCTATAAAATTTACACCTTATAGGATATGCCATGTCATATTATTATTCTAGCTACATTTTAGAGGTAATAATGACTTACCTAATGTAAGACAAATTTGTCCACAAATAGAAAAATTCAACCTAGAAGATTTTCAAATTTTAAACCTTTATAAAAGAAAGTTAAAGCTTTAGAAATCAATGATTAGTTTTCATAGATACAATTTCAAATTAGAAGGAAACATACTCATCAAACTTAAGAGAAAATAGAGGGAATTTATGCTAAGAGAGACTCACCTTCCTCATAACTCTAACCCTCCCTTGCTTAAAGAAAAACAAGAAGGAGCTAAAGAAAGGATTATAAGAGTGGAAAGAAATCAATATTAAGCTCGAAATGGGGATGAAGAACAAATGTGCGAAAGATATGGGATATCTTAGAGGTTGAAATAAAAGTGGGTAGTAGGGGTGATTAGGGTTATTTATAGCTACGAATCAGTTTAAGAATGAGTGAGGTTATGCAACAGATTGAAATGGTCAATTTTTATCATTTGAATTGAAGCTCAATGAGTAGATTTTGTCAAAGAAATGTTAACTTCCCTTCCAGAGATGAAATGGTAATTTTTTGGAGAATGTTAGTTGAATTTTCCTATAAAATATCAAACACAAGAAGGGCAATGGAAGATTAGTGTGGGAAGTAATCTCCTGGCTTAGTGGAGACAAATTTGGAATCAAAGTAATGATTTTAGAGGTTTGGTGAGGAGAGTGGTAAAATAGGACAAGGCTGAGGTCATCCTCTACCTTAATTGTCCAAATCAAACCCTCAAATTAGTTTGAGGCAACAACTAGAGCCGAATACTTGATAAAAAGGGATGAGAATCTCTAAATAGCAGCTTAGAGTGGGATTATCAAGGTTCTATTTTAGTATAACATTTTTTTTCTTGAAAAATTGAGTTTCAAAATATATTTTGCTGAATCGATGAGTTAATCAGTTTGGCATACCAGTTGATTATTCTATAGACTAATTGATTGGTTCCACAAACCAATAGAATGGTTTGGTGGAGAAAAACCCTATAGCTAGAATGATAAACTATTTGATTGGTTCATAGCTTTAGTCAATCAATTAGCTTAAAAAATCATTTTATTAAATCTCCACAACTTATTCCAATCCAACTTTTCCTCAAACTCAATTGTAGTTCCAAATCAAAATCTCACGTTATCAAATTTTAATAAACACCATAACTTTCCATTCAACAAACCTTATAAAAATATAGGGTATTACAACACTACCCCCTTATAGAGGTTGTGTCCCAGAAGCCTACTAACCAAGGTCTAGGCACACTACATAACACATAATAATTCACAAAGTAAACCTTAAAATAAAGACCACACCAACAAACATCACAATAGGAGAATAACTTTGGACACTTCACTAAAATCTCCTCCTCAACCTCTCAAGTGGCCTCCTCGGTGCCATGTCATGACAAAAGGACATTTACTAGTGGAACACTCTTTATGCACGTTGCTTGGGTCTTCATGTCTAGGATACTTACTGGTTGTTCCTTGTAAGTTAGAGACTCATCAAGCTCTAATGAATTCGGTATGATATGCGAAGGATCTCCTACTTACTTCCTCAACCAAGATATGTGAAAGACATTATGCATATCCGATAATTCCATTGGTAGGTATAGATGATAAGCAACCTCACTAACTCGAGCCACAATCTCGTATGGTCCAATGTACTTTTGATTGAGCTTATCCTTTCTACTAAATCTTATTACTCCATTAGTGGAAGAGATGCTACTATTGCCCACCTCATAACCATCAGTCTGCCTTTTCAAATCCATGTAGCTCTTCTATCGATCTTAGGCTATTCTCATCCATTCCTAAATAAGTTAGATTTGCCTCATCGTATCCTTAATAATTTTTGGTCCTAACTCCCACTGTGTAAAAATATAATTGAGGCTCTTTTGATTGGTGCAAAATTTGCATTGAACCCTAAAGGGGTAATGCCTCCAAATTATAAATGCTAACACAATTGTGATAAGCTCTTAGTTGTATGCCGGGTAGTTCTGCTCACATTCCTTCAGTTGTTGGGAAGCATAGACCACCACTTTCCCATGCTGCATTATCATGTAACCTAACCCATGTTAAGAAGCATCGCTGTATACTTTACAACTATAAAATCTACTTGGTAACATGAGAATTGTGGTGATAGTCAAATGCTTCTTCAACTCGTCAAAAGCTTCACCCCACTTCTCATCCCATTGAAATCATGTATCCTTCTTCATCAAACTAGTTAATAGATAATGTATTTTAGAGAATTTCACTATAAACCTATGGTATTAGCCAACCAATCCTAGAAGTTGGTGCTAGCTACTCAAAAATTTCTCGAACATTGGAATGATCCATTACCACACCACTGGTTTAAGAGTAGTGGTTTTTCTAAACTCAAAATAAACAAATAAAAATAGAAATTATTATTTTTGAATAAAATGACTATTTAATTGGTTGGTAGTAGCCTTCGTGCGTACTTGTGTTTGGTATTATGCCTTTGATTCTTACTTGTGGTGTCATGGATATTACTAGTTTTGATATTGAAGTAAGAGATATATTTTGAAGGTGATGGCTATTATGTTGAGAATAGTCCTAATAATTATTTTAGAGAGTATCTCTTGGATGATTAGTTTATATATTTCATTATGTTCTAAATGAATGAATATGAGCAGTATGTGACTTTTTGGATATTTGTTTAATTTGACATGATTATAGTATTTCGATCATCATATATATAGTTACATTTTTTATATCACGTATTGTGGTGATGCCTTTTATGTATTCGATGTGGGATTTTCTTACTAGTTTTGCATAATGCATTACTCAGTACCATTTTACTTAAGGGTTTCTTTTCATATGCCCCTACTTATTCAATGGGTAGTTGCCTTTACTGGTTAGCTTGCAATATTAGTTAAGGTTATTATTTAGGTTAAAAGTTTAAGGCTATCAGGTGTTCTACTCGATATCTTTTGATCAGATAATTCTATACTCTTATGTTTCCTTTGTATTTCTTTTCACTAAAATTTATAAACATTGATAATTTGTTTTATTTGGAATGATGTTAAATTGCTTTGAATCTCTCTCTAATTTGATTTTATAATTGTGTTATTAAATTAAGTGAAGTAACATTTTAGCCTTAGCACTTAGTATCAGAATTGTAGAGGAAATCAAACATATACCAAGTATGGTGGTAACACCCTATGTTTTATTGTTTTATCTTCCACAACTAACTCTTTAAAAACAATTTTTAGGTTCAAAAATTTAAGGGTGTAACAATTTTTTACTTAATAAATTAGAGTTTAAAATAAAAATAATACAAGCCTCTCCGGTAATGGAGCAAAATTTTGATAGTATGTCATTATCACTATCAAATTAAACATATTCCTAACCTAAATAATGATTAAAAATTTAGTATAGGGTAAGAAAGAACAGTTCCCATGAGGATAATGTGATTCTAAACTCAAAAATATTAAGTGAAAGAATTAAATTATTTAATTACATAAAATACAATAATAATAAATAAAAATTAAAATAAGAAAATAAAACTATTATTTATAATATTAACAATGATTGTGGGTTTATGTGAGAAAAATTAAAATAAAATCAATTACTAAATTAATAAATAAACTACTTGATAGGTGCATATGTTATGAAATTAATTGACGTATATTGACTCATGTGTATATGTTTCTCATGAAAAGTTAACCCATTTCATCGAGTTTTCTTTATTGACTTAATTTTGTAGGAAAAGATAAAATCAAGGTAATTAGGGTAGATAACTAAGGAAAAAAAGCACAATATGAAGAGTAAATCTTAGAGTCATTAAAAGTTGGATGTACCATCATGCAATAAACTAAAATAGAAGTTATTTGTAGAAAAATGAAGCTAAGATAATGAATGATCAAGAAATACGTTTGCTTAGTATTTATGAGTAGGAAATATAGCCCCCTATTTAAGAAATACATACCATAGTTCTCTGCTCTCCCCCCACATGCTTCATTAACTAATATCACATGCATATATATATGCCAAACATATTGGTGCCTTGTATTTACTAATACATACTATATTTTTACCATATTTTAGATATGTTCCATATGATCTTTTGTCTATATATATAACATATATTAGGTGGAATAGAGAGATTGAAGAGCACCACCATTATACCTTTGACTTTGTTTTCATAATTTCTAAACCATCATGGTTCTTTTGTTAGATTTAGTTAGTTTATTGCTATAATTGAAGGATTGGAGATTATATGGTGTTTGTGATTCAACAATCTCCTGAGTTCTTTCTTCCCTTTATCTTGTTTATTTATTTTATTCTTTTTATTATGTTTAATCTAATGCTAATTATTAGTTTAATTATTCAAGTTTGTGATTTTTTGTAGTTTAATTTAACCTTTTTTATTTTTTTAATCTATATCAAATAAAGTTATGATTTTTATTTGTTTAGATTATGCATTTTCTAGTTTTATCAATATGCTATGCTAGATTAGTAGGGTAGGAGGATAATTGAATGTTATGAGATAATTAACCGTGAGATGTGAATTGGACTTAATTGTCGTGAATATTTTTAGTTAGATTAATAAATCAAGTTTAATGATCATTGATTTGAGATTAGGACTTTATTATCTAGCTTGGTCACTAGTTAATTTGAGTGCTAGTTGTATGATAGGATAGTGTAGTTAATATGTAATTTTTAACCTACACATCTACAAGTAGAAAATAGGTTATTGATTTAATATATGTTTATTGATCTTTAGAAATACATAATTCTAGCTAAATATAATTATGGTTCTAGCTAGTTGTTCCCTAATTTTTAATGTTACCATTTATTAAATATAGAGATCTTATCCTAGGCTAATAATTTTTTAGACAATAAATTATAAGAAGATCTTCATATATTTTTATAAAGCGATGCTAGGAAGGGGATGCATGGGGGCTTCTATAGATTAACATAAAAAACTACTACATGACCATTTTATTGAATGATAGGTTGATATCCCCATGCTGAATATCTCCTATGACCCATATTATCCCAATATTTTTATTTAGTTATTTTCTATTCTTTTTGTTATTAGTGATTAGTTTTTCCTAATTTGATAATTAGGGGAGTGTATTAAATAAAATAAATCCACAAATTAAATTACAATTTTCATGGGGTTTATTCCTACTTAATACTTATTAATTGTTTGAATGTTTAGGGTTTAATTTGGAGTGTTTATGACATTATATTACTATTCTAGTAACTAAGATAATTAATAAGATAAATAATTAAGATCAAAATAAAAAATATAACTTAATTTAATTAATAATTAAAGTAATATATGTATATATACCATTCTCCATCCCAATATCCATATTAAATTAGTATACCTAATATTTATGTTGAGTGTCTAATATATAAATAATAAATTTTGATAGGCTAATGGTAAAAAATTAACATAGTACCTCTCTCGGTTTCTATTTTTATATAACTAGGCTAACTCCCACATTTTTCCTAATACTAGTTAACCTCTAAATTAATTATTTCTATTCAATTAATCTATAGAAAAATTAATTATACTATGTTCTATGAAAACTCATTAGCCCTAGCCAAATTAAGAACCTTTCATTTTTAACACAACTAGAATAAATCATGTTTTAATTTAATTCAGTTAATTTCAAACATTTTGGATTAAATTAATTGCTATTTAAAATTATAACACCCCGAATCGATACGACCAAGCGAGGACTACCTTGGAACGCTTTCGGATTGATTGGTTGGCCCTACAGATCAACACAAGTCCTTTTAGCACGCTTTGTCCTCACTCACACACTTCCACTAAAATTTTTAGAAAATTTTCTAAACTTTCTAGGAGGGTCACCTATCCTAAAAATTACTCCACGGCCAGCATGCTTAATTGTGAAGTTTTTAGGATGGAATCACCAAAAGGATGGTATACCATGTTAATATAAGTAGGTAGATCAATCCTTATAACACTCTACTCAAATTGGGATATTACAAATATAATTAATTACTAACTTGCTAAATATAACCCTTAATCCTAGATTTTAAATTGATTAGGTTTCATATAATGGACATGAATTTAAACATTAATCACAAATATGATTTATATATGAAAACCATATTTTTGAAAATTGGATTAGGCTGGCCAGTCCGACCGATGAACTGACAAACCAATCAAGTCACTCGCTAGATTGCATGTACCAGTTCTTAGAATCTTAAAACTAGTAAAAACCGATTGGACCGGCAAAAAAATTGGCTAGTCGAATAGGTCAAAAATTGGTTGGAAGCCAGACAAATTCATGTATAGTGTATTTTTTTTATATGTATTTCACATTTTTTGAATTAATATATGCCATTGGTTCGACCGGTCCACACCACCTGTTCGACTTCTAAACCAGTGAATCGCTTATGATACTAGTTTGATTACTAGTTTGGTTTTTAAAACTATGATGTAAACATAATAATTTATAATACGTAATATTCAGCTATGATAAAAATCAATACTTAATAAAATATTTCTAAAGAAAATTAATACATATTACATTTATAATTATGAATATATAAAAATTAATTATATGATTATATAAAAAGAAAGAAATTAATAATAATAATTAAAAATTTCAATTGAAGCGTACTTATGAAGATTCCTCCCACTGGTTAATTACTCTTTACAATATTACAAACATGATCTCTTACTATAGCTATTCCATTTAATTGTATAATCCTAACATATAATTTAATAGTTTCTTAATTTACTTGAGGGGTGGAGCAGGGACAATGAAAATAAAATACACTTGTGCTTTTTGTTTATTCAACTTGCTTTTTTTCCTTTTAAGTGGCATTGTGCTCTCTTCGAACAGACCACCCTCCTTCTACCTGATGTGCATGTGTATATGCGCGTGGGTGCATGCGTGCGTGTATGTATTCACACACATGCAAAGCCTCTTATGTAGCATTGACTGCGTCTCATGTAAAGTCAGTATATTTTGCTACAAGTTTGAAGGGCCAATAAATTTTGTTTTCTTTTCTCTTCAACTTTTTCCTTTTATTTTCTTTTTATATTTTCTCTATGGGTGCATGATTCATATGTTGTGCATGTAGTCCTGATGTAGTTGATTTTGTACCTACACAACAAAACAAAATAGTAAATAAAGTTTCAAACTTCCCTAACAATTCTCAAATAATTGTACCTATAACTTTAGCTTAATTTTTTTTTACTATAATATAATTCTATTTAGGGAAAATGGTTATAAATAAAATTTCTAAACCTAATTTTTGTATTTCCATAGAAATTTGAATCACTCAAATATGAATTTGTACAAAAAATTTATGCATAAAATACAATTAATAATCTAATTCGCTACGAATTATGTCTCTTGGCTGAAAATTAATTAAAATTGTGAGATTATTGTCATTTAGTCATGTAATTATATATAATTTAACTAACCTCAAATATAACTTAAATAAATAACCAAAAAAAAATAAATTATTATGGCGTAAAATATATAAAAATATGTATTCATCATGCACATCTTTAACAAATGTTAGTGCTTTCCACTAGAAAACTGGCCTAATATTAAAAGGATCAACTACTGCACTATTCTTTGAGATCACATGTCCAAGGAAAGCTACTTGATATAGCCATAATTTATACTTTGAAAGCTTGAAATACAATTAGTGTGCTCTCAATAATGAAAATATCTATCTTACATGTTGTTTGTATTCCTCATGACTACCAGAGTATATAAGAGTATTGTCAATGAATACTACAATGAATTGATCTAAAAATTGCTTGAATATCTTGTTCATTAGAGTGATAAATGTTGTTGTTGCATTAGTGAGTTTCAAAGGCATCACTGCAAACTCATAATGGCCATATCTAACCTAAAATCTCGTCTTTAGAATATCCTATTTAACGATCCTCTACTATTGGCAACTTGACAAAGACTAATCTTTTAAAATACTATAGCTCCTTTGAGCTGGTCAAATAGGTCATTCATCCAAGGCAAACGATAAAGATTCTTTACCATAACCTTATTCAATCCTCAGTAGTAGATGCACAATCTTAGACTTCCATCCTTCTTCTTGATGAAGAGGGCAGGTGTTCCCTAAAGCAATACACTTGGTTGAATGTAGCCTTTATCTAACAATTACTTGATTTGATCCTTAAACTATCATCTTTATAGGTGCCATATGATATAGCGATTTAGATATTGGCTCTGTCCTTTGCATCAAGTTGATGGTCAACTCAACATCTCTAACTAGTGGCATACTTAGGATCTTATAGCAAAACAAATTAGGATACTCTCAAATCACCAAAATATGCTCTAATGGCATCTCATCGACCCGGATATCATGAACGCTACTAAATAAAAGTAGTTGAACTTTCTTAAAGAGGGTACTCAACACAATGGATGGACTTAAAATTTTGATATGAGACTCTAATACCCTTCATGCGAAGAATTGCACGCTCTTGTGAGCAGTCTATCAACTCCGCGTACTTCCTTAGAACGTTCACTAATTTTTCACTACTAAAAAATTTTGTTTTAAAAACCTTGTGGGAGCATAAAACTAATAAATACTTAGAAAAAATGGGGTGTTACAACCACACCTAACATACGATAGGAGCCAACCTCTTGTCCCATCCTAGATACAATGTTGAGAAACCAATCTAACCAAACCCAATGTGAAGTGTGCTAAAACATGTTATACAAATATTGAAAGGAAAGCTTCCAAGTATAAGACCTCAACGGTCCAAAATATTCAAATACATGAAGAAAATTTAAACTAAAGTGCAAGGTTCAAATTATAGAAAACCAAAGTACAATGTAATTCTAAACTATAGTCCATCAAGGACTACTCAAGTCTCCGGATGTCCGCACTGTTAGAACCCATGCCCCATATGAGGTTGGCCAACTATTGACCACCCCTGAAAACCTACACATGACCCTCTACTCATGAGAATAAGCATGTAACTAGAAAATAGGTACATCAACATATTTTGTACTGAGTGAGCCAAGCTACCTTATCAATGGATTAGCTAACACATAAGGTTCTAGTATAATACACAATTCATATTAACATTTCCATGCATATTTCATATAAACAGGTTTTATGCTTTAGCATGGTCACATCAGGCATATGAATTCTATACCATAAGTGATTCATCATGATTGACACCATAGACATACATCATAGATGATGGTATGAATGTTGCAAGCAGAATGTCTAGCTAATAGTAAGGCTTCATTCATCTAGACACATAATTTCTCCACTAGCCACTTTCTATGTCCCTAATTTTTATTAGGTCATTAATATATAAGCCATTATCTCTATTACCTTTCTTTTCCTTTTAATCTATTTTCCTCTTCAACCACATTCTTATTTCTAAATTCACATTTGAAATAATTATTCAAATTATTATCAAATACTTTTCCAAGTCATCATCCAAATACTCATTCTAATTATTATCTAAATACTCATTCTAATTATTATCAAAAATACTCATTCCAATTATTATCAAAATAAGCATTCCAATTATTATCAAAATACTAATTCCAATTACTATCGAAATACTCATTCTAATTACTATCCAAATAGTTATTCCAATTGTTATCGAAACAGTTATTTCAATTATTATCCAAATACTCATTGTAATTATTATCAAAATACACATTCAAATTATTATCCAAATACTCATTCCAATTATTACTGAGCGATGGACTATGAACCACCCTATAGTCTCACACACCATGGAAGTTTATCCAAACCAAAGAATATAATGTCCAAGGTGAAGCCAAGTAACCACCAATGGACATAAGTCCAGGCCGAAGCTAATTAACCACCAATGGATATAAGTCCTGGCTAAAGCCAAATCTACCTAGGTAACCATACCCTTTAGTATTGATACCCCCTAATACATCCTCATTGTGTAGAGTAGGTAAGGAACTAGGATCCTACCTGAATGTAAAGCCTGAAGGCACCGATAACGCTCAAAGGTAGAGTAATTCCCGATAGCTAATTGAGGATGGGGTAACCTAGACCCATAAATAGCTCGATTTCCTTTTGGTTTAAGTGATTATTACATTCTTCTTGAGGATACGTGATCATGAAATTCCCACACAATAATTAAACAAGATATTCACATACTTAATCAGGTCTACCCATCAAGGCCTTTATAATACCCATTGAGTTTGTTATGAGTCATGATCCATTTAATCAATTCGTTAGGTTATTAATCCATGTCAATAGATGCATTTCACTCATTAAATAGCCATATATAGGGCTGTAAATGAGCTGAGCTAGTTCGATATTCGGCTCGGCTCAACTCGTTAAAAGCTTAGTTTGGTTCGTTCGTTTAGTTAAATGAGCTGAGCCCGAGCTCGAAAAAGATCAACTTGGTTCATTTTTTGGCTTTGGCTCATGAGCTCAGCTCAGCTTGGCTCGTTAAAAGTTTGGTTCGGCTCATTTGTTTAGTTAAATGAGCTAAGCCCAAACATTATTTTAGGCTCATTTAGTTAAATGATCCGAGCCCAAGCCCAAGGGTATTTGGCTCTACTCGACTCGTTTACAACCCTTGCTACATAGAAGTGTTATGTATATTTTCAAAGCATAGCTAATCCAAAAGATCAAAATCACACAACTTAGCCAAACTAGTAGATTAGTTTAACCTAACTAGTTGATCGGTTGTACCAAACAATTAATTGGTTGGGCTAACCACTCGATTGGTTTAGGATGACCAATTGAATGGTTTGGTTTAGCTAAACCTATTGTTCCTTTAAACCAATCTATTGATTTAACCAAACTAGTAGACTATTTAGAGACTAATTGATCAGTTATGCCAAATTGATCAATGGGTTTAAGTAGAGAACAAGATAAAGGTCACCACAGACCTATCAGTTGATGGATTGGGTTAAATAGTTGACTATTTTAAGGACTTGTCAATCAGTTTGACTTAATCAGTCAATCAACTTATATTAGGCATGGGTTAAGTGATGATTGAGTTCATTTGCCTGGTGCATCTTCCTAGTTATTATAGAATATTTTTTCCCTATTACCTTCTATCCTTCCATGGATTCAGCTATAATAGGAAAGCTATCAGTTTAGTGTTGGTGATTTATATGATTTCTTGAGAATTAAGGCTCCAACAGTACCTTGGTGGAGGACTATTTGGCTTAGTCCTACATGCCATCTTCTAGCTTACTGTTCACTCTCGATTGCCTTCTAAAGATAATCTATCTAAGTACATTCCTTCTCATAATGTTCAATGCTACTTTTGTGACCAGAAAGAGAGAATGCTACATTTGACTCTCCAATTTCCTATAATAAGCCATGTTTGGAATTGTGTTAGGAAGATAATGGGTGGCCATAGGCTTGGTAACAATTAGTGTGGTGTACTCAGAGATTTGTCCCATCCAAGAAGGATAGGTGGTGTGAAACTTCAACTATCATGTGCTCTTTATGCCAATGGTCTTTATGAGATCTGGAAATCTAGAAATGCTTATTTATTTTTGAATATCGATTGGGATTGTCGTAGAACCATTAGAAAAATTTCTTATGCTTTGTCCTCAATTTGTAATCACCTAGATAGGATGGCTAAGTTTGGTGGGTATTTATGGTATATAGTTAAATTTTGTAGGATTGGTTGTAACCTTCCTTCAAGATTATAAAGTCTTAGTGCTTTGGTGTAAAAAAAAAGAGTGAGATCTAAAAAAAATCCCTAGATTTTTCTTTTTAAATTATTCCGCATTATCTTCAAATAAAAATTTTTGGTTCATAAATTACGGTGGTTATATTCATGATTAAAATGTTGTAATTTATTAGTAAAGCTAAGATCAAACTTTCAAAGGAAGATTAATAATTAATAAATAAACATGGTTCCCACAGATTAAACTAGTTGATTTTTTTCCTTATGACCATTCAATTAGTCTTGTCACACCAGACTTGAAAAAAAAACTAAATACACAACAAAACAATTGATTATTTAGGCAAAAAAAAATAATTTTCATAGAAACAATTCAATGGGTTCGGCTAGACAAGTCGATGTGCTTATATTAAGACCAAAACCACTCTAGTTGCAAAATAAATAGTTGATGGGTTTGGAAAACCAATTAATTGTGCATGGGAACTATGAGCTTTGAGTGAGTATTTAAGCACAACATAATATTGTGTTGGTTCGTGTAGGTATCGGAGAATTTTAGTATGGTATGGAGAATTATGTGAGAAACATGAGGGTCTCGTATTAATAAACATGGTCCGTGTTTTAACGATAAACCTTTGATTTGTTTTGCGTAAAATTTGAGAGTAAAGAAATAAGCATAGGGTCATGTAATTCCTAAACATGAATCATATTTTTTCTTTATTTTCTAAATACATTGTTTTGCCCCGTAAGGCTTTTCTTCTATAAAAGGATACATATGAAACCCTAGCCATCGAGAGTTATGCACCTCGAATTATTCTTTGTCTCTATAGAATTCTCCATTAAAAAATAATTATAGATTTATGTAATTAATTAATTAATTAGTTTAATCATCTTGTAATTACACAAGAGTATGAATAAAGATATCTGCTTTTTCCTCAATTGTTATATTTTGTGATTAAATCTTGAATTGTGCATAATCTTGTTAATTTCAATTTAGTTTAAATCTCCTTAAATCCAAGCTAATTCCATAACAATTTGGTATTAGAGTTGCATTGTTAAAAATATCAGGTTATCAGGATGGCTAAAAGATTTGATATTAAGAAGTTAAATCTATCCATCAATTTTAGATTATAGAAATTGAAGATGTAGGTGATTCTAATTCATAACGGATTGTAAAATACTTTATATGGTCATTTAAAGAAGCTAGAATCAATGATGCATGAGAGATTTAAAGAATTAGATCTAAAGGCCTTCTCTAACATGCAATCATGTTTATCAACCAAGGTATTGTGGGAAGTGCTAAAAAAATCAACATTGGATGCCTTGTGGTTGAAGCTTGAGTTATTGTATATGACAAAATTAGTAGCAAATCAGCCACCGATGAAGAGTCACCTTTATAACCTGAAATTAGGGGAGGGTTAATCCTTAAAAAGTCACATGGGTGAGTTTTCCTCTATGGTTATCGATTTGCATAATGGAGATGTTAAATTAGACGATGAAAACTTGGCTATTATGTTGTTATATTCTTTATCTACAAGTTTTGAACATTTTTGTGAGACTATTTTTTATGGGAAGGAGAAGTTAGTCCCTGAGGCTGTAAAATCTACCCTGTTACAATGGTAGTTGATTGATAGTTAGTTGAATGGAAGTGGTACTTCAAGGGACTCACATAGTGAGGGATTGGTAACAAAGGAGAGTACATAGGAGTAGAGGTCTGGTGACCTTAAAAAGTCTAAATCTAAATCAAAGAGTTTGTAGAAGAGTGTGACATGCTATGGGTGTCATAATAAGGGGTATGTTAGGAGATTTTGTTCTAACATGGAGCTAGATGCTACGTCTAGTGAGTCTTTCGGTACAAAGGATAAAGCTGTAGTTGTCCATGGTGATAGTGATGGAGGTGTGTTGTTGGCTATTGATATATTTCCTAAATGGAGTTAATTTTAGATGTTAAAGGTGATTCAGGGCGAAAGTTTCTTGATGGGCAATGATGCTGCTTGCATAGTTGCTGGTATTTAAACAATGAAGGTTAAGATGTGAGATAGTGTAGTTAGAGCACTATCTAATGTGATATATGCCCCATAGATGACCAAGAACCTTATCTCTTTGAGTTCCTTGGATTGTAATGGGTACTAGTATGTTATTGAGGATGGTAATATGAGGGTTACAAAGGGGCTCTAGTTGTAATGAAAGGGAAGTGGGTTAGGACATTGTATGAGTTGGCGGGTTCCAAAGTTGAGGTGATAACTATTGTGATATTATTGAGGTTGCTAGAGCTAGATGTTATGAAACTTTGGTACATGAGACTTGGACACATGTGTGCCAAAGGTTTGACCAAGCTCTCTAATAGGGGGCTATTGGATGGATAGATTATAGGTACTATAGACTTCTTTGAGCATAGTGTGTTTTGCAACCATAAGAGGGTTAGATTTTCAACAACTAGACATAGTACTTGAGGGCCTCTTGAGTACATCCATTCAGGTTTGTAGGGTCCAAAGAGATTGGTTTCCAAAAGTGGTTTCTAGTATTTGTTGGCATTCATTGATGACTTCTATAGAAATGTATGGTTTTATTTTTTAAAGCATAATAATTATGTGTTTGGTTTTTTCAAATGCTGGAAGACTTTGATACAAAGGTAGACTAGGAAGCAACTTAAGTGTATCAAGACATATAATGGTCTTGAGTTTATTGAGTAGAGTTTCATTAACTTCTACCTAGACCATGGGATATAGAGATATTGCACCTGTGTTGGTAAACCACAACAAAATGGGGTTGCTGAGCATATGAAAAAAAATTTATTGGAGAAGTTTCAATTCATATTATCACAGGGAGGGTTAGATTGAGAGTTTTAGGGTAAGGCGGTTCGCATGGTAGCATACCTGGTGAACTTGTCACCAAATCTGTCCATTGGTTTGAAGACATATAAGGATTTGTCTTTTGGTAAGCCAACTAATTACTTTAATTTGCATGTCTTTTGTTTCCCTACTTATGATTTTGCGAATGATGGTTAATTTAATCTAAGATCTAATAAGTGTATCTTTCTTTGCTTTATATCTAGAGTAAAGGGGTACAAGTTATGGGACCTAGCTACATCTAAGTACTTAACTAGTAAGGATGTTACCTTCAATGAGTCTGTATTCCTCTAAAAGACTGATTTTTTTTACGGTGTCACAATGAAGTTGAAGAAGGATAGTACTTCAGGCTAGGTCGAGGTTGAGGTTGAGTTGGATGTCAAAGTCCCTTATAATAAATCCACTATTCCTAAAGTGGGTGAATCCAGGTAGTAGGTGGAGCAAAGGGCATTGATTTAAGTAGAGCATGAAGGATTGTCAAGCCTCCAGTTTGGTATGAATATGAAGAATTAGTTGCCTATGCTTTATCTAGTGTAGAGACCATTGTTGATGTGCATGTGCCATCATCATTCTCAAAGGCTATTGAGAGTGCTGATTCTATTGAGTGGTGTGCTGCTATGGAGGAAAAGATGGATTCCTTATTGAAGAATCAGACATGGGAACTTTTGAAGGCACTAAAGAATAAAAAGATTGATGATTGCGTGTGCGTGTACAAGTTCAGATAGGGAGATCCAGGGGTTGAGAGACCAAGGTACAAGGATTGTTTAGTTACACGTGGATTTAGTTAGATTTGAAGCATGGACTATGATGAGGTATTCTCTCCTGTGGTTAGACATAATTCTATTTGTACTTTACTTGCACTAGTGGCTATGCATAATTTTGAGTTGGAGTAGTTAGATGTTAACACTGAATTTTTGCATGGTAAGCTCAATGAGGAGATTTACATGCAATATCTTGATGGGTTTTGGTTGAGAGGATGTGTGATCATATGTGCCTATTGAAGAGGTCACTATATGGTTCGAAGTAGTCTCTAAGACAGTGGTATAAATGATTTTATTAGCTTATGCTTGAGCATGGTTTCTCCAAGAGTGAGTATGATGGATGTGTGTTCTTGAAGGAGATGTAGGGTGGCTTTTTTGTGTATCTCTTACTATATGTTTATGACATGCTTGTGGTAGAAAAAGATATGTATAATATTGATAAGGCAAAGATAATGCAAAAGAGTGAGTTTGAGATGAAGGATTTTGGTACTGCGAAGAGGATCTTTGGTATTGAGATCATTAGAAACTATGAGTAGAAGCTTTTGTACATGTGACGTAAATCCTATGTGAAAAGGTATTGGAGAGATTTCATATGATGGATGCCAAGATAGTGAGTACTTTATTGGCTACTCACTTTAAAGTATCTGCTTTAGATTGTCCTAAATCTAAAGAGGAAGAGGAATTCATGGTGACTATTCTATATTATAATGTCGTTGGTTATATTATGTACGCTATGGTGTTTACCTAGCCTATTTCTCTAAAGCTCAAGCTGATAGTGTTGTGAGTTGATATATGGAAAATTCGGGAAAGGCTTATTGGCAAGCACTAAAGTGGATCCTTAGGTACTTAAAGGGAATTACAGTGGATACTTTGTTAAAAGGAGATTCACTGATGGATATGTTTTCTATTTTGGTTTTTCATCCATTAGCTAGAGGTCTTTAATATGGAAGATAGTTAATGATTACCCTTTCCCAATGTAAGACCTTTTATCTTGTGTTTTGGGTAGAAAATTATAGTTCTAAGGTATTGGAAATGTCAACTTTAGATTAAGGTTTTTGATAATTTGATATGTTGATTTTGATCTACTCAAATATCAACTCAATTAAATAGAAAAATCACTTAGTTTTCTCTAAAGAACAATCTTCAACTTCTTAAGACAAGTCTCACTTGATGAAGAAGAAAAGGAGACTTGAAAGTATAGCTCTCAATGTCAACTATTATTATTCACTTCTTATTGTTATGAATGTAAAAGGAAACCTATATATATACATGCAAGCCTAGCTTACTCTTTATTAACCAGGCCCATGTAACTGACCTAATTAACAAAGATTAACTGTAGTGCACACCTACATTACATATATAATGGTTACAGTTTCAAATTACAAACATTAAAAAGTATACATTATCATAACAAAGATACACAAAACCTTAAGTATATAATATATTTAATAATCATATATAATCAAGATTTGTGCTTCTTAGCCTTGTCTTCCATGTAACTTTGTAATTCTTGTAATGCCATTATCTTTTACACTAGATATCTTTGGTGGATTGATCTTGAAAACATATGTAATACCGGTAAGAGCTACTTACCAAAATATTAGAATTATTAAGATCTCCAAGAACAATTGGTGCCATATCTAAGTATGCTAACTCTTATTCTTCAATACTAGAAGAGTGAGATTGAGATTCTCCTGCATTATTCTCCTCTTGTAAAGAAGAATTTGACCTCAAATTAGCATCTCTGTAGTAAGAAGATAAATTACCAATATTGAAAGTGTTAAAAATTCCCCCACATTATTCAAGTAATTTCAATTCATAAGGATTATTTTCAAATTTCCTTCAGATTTTAAATGGTACATAAACTCTTTGCATAAGTTTTTTTTCTTAAGTTTGGCAATCTTTCTTTTCTTAAGTGGAACAAAAAATAAATCTCATGGTGAAAACACTTGTTAAATTTAATTTTTGTTTGCTTGAGTTTGGTATTTAGTATTAGATTTCTCAATGTTATTTTTTATTTGCTCTAGAAGTTTTTTTTTTAAAGAATTCAATTTTTTTAGCATCATAATTCTTAATATTACCTTTTTTTAATGACAAAATATCAATAGGTAAATATGGATTAAATCCATAGACAACTTCAAATGGACTCAAATGACTTGAACTAAAAGGACTCATATTATACACAAATTCAACATGTGCAAGTTTTATATCTCAATCTTTACAGCTTTTATTGAACAATCCTGATAGGAAATTTTCTAAGGTTCTAGTAGTCACTTTAGTTTAACCATCCATTTGTAGATAATGATATGTACAAACAACAACTTAGTACCTAACATATTTTAAAGTCTTACAAAAGTATCTTAGAAAATTTACATCTCTATCCGATACTATACTTTTGGGAATACCATGTAATCTTACTATCTCTTTGAAATATAAATATGCTACTTGAGTTGCATCTTATATTTTATTACAAGGTATGAAATATTTCATTTTAGGAAACCTATATAATACCACTAGAATAGAATCATTTTTCCTTTTTGTCCTTGGTTACTCTAAGGTAAAGTCCATACTAACAATATCCTATGGTTAACTAGGAATTGGTAAAAAATTATACAAACATTTATAGAAGAAAATTTTACTTTTTGGACAAATCATACATATCCCAATAATAGTTTGTACCAATTTTATCATTCGTGTCCCGTAGGAATTTTCTTGTAAAATTTCCATTGTTTTATGAAGACCAAAATGGCTAGCTATAACCCCTCATGTACTTCCTTAATAAGTAAATAACATACACTAGAGCAAGGTATAAATAACTTAGTTTGAAAATAAAGTCATTGTGTAGCATATAATTACCAAAACTATTATTATTTTTACACGAATTATGAATTTCAGAAAAATATTCATCTTTTGCATATCATTCCTTCAACATTTCATAAGCTAATAACTTATCATCCAACATGACACGTATCATAAATCTCCTAGATAAGGCATCTTCAATGACATTTTCCTTACCATCAACATGTTTGATAAAAAACACAAATGATTATAAGAAACTAACCCATTTTACATGTCTAGGACTAACCTTCTTTTACCTATGTATATGTTTTAAACTTTCACAGTCTAAATGAAAAATAAATGGCTTAGGTCTCAAATAATGGATCCATGTTTCTAAACTTCTTATAATGGAATATAAGTCTTTATTGTATGTAGAATAATTTAATTTGGCACTTAGCTTATTTTGCATCTTAGGTGGATCCAAGTGAAGAATTGAAGATTCATCATATTCATTTAGGTTTTAATACTAGATTTTTGGGAGTTATTGATGGGAGCCACACTTTAAGACTTACACTCCATGCATAAGAAAGTGCTTGAGGGAGCACATGAGCTTTAAATCTAAGGTTCGGTGGTAGGAAAGAAATGAGGGGGAGGGGGGGTAAAATATGCATCCTCATGGAAGAAAGAGGGTTCAAACCTATGGAAACTAGTAGAGAGGATCTACATTCTGATATGAGTTAAGCCATTTAAGGAGGCACTACCTCTATAAGAAATGTATGAAAGACTAACCAGGAAGAGATTGTCATGGAGATTAGGTTTGTTGTTATAGTTGTGGTATATGGGGGCATAGGCAATTCTATTTTCATTGCACCAAGAATGGTATCTAGGGTATCAAGCCTGAGGTAAATCTCTAGGATCCTTATTCTTTTGAGCCTTCCATTTTCACTCCGTGTCTTCTCACACTTCCTTCTCCTTGATATACAATCCTTATACATTTTGCTAAGACCATCAAATGTGACTTTACTTGCAGTTTGGAATGAATTTCTTTTAATTGTTTAATTAGGTAGTAACCCCATTATTTTGGTTATTCTTAATGGTCTCCCCTTCTTCTGTATGTATTCTCCGTTGGACCTTTTCTTATTAGCACTAGTTTTGAGCATCCTTGATGGGTTACCCTTATTATCAATATCCTTTTTTGTGATTAAATTAGTGCCCATTTCTGATTAATTGTCATACTTTAACCTTGTTTGAATCTTCTTTTATATTATTCTTCATTATTATCCATTTGCTAGCAACACCTGTTGTTTGACACTATCACATTATATTATAACCCTTATCATTACTTGCTTTGAAATGGTTGCTTAGTCCCTTAAGACTGTCTTATCTTCTTATTAGTTCATTGCACCCTTAACCATTGTTTCCCCTTCATTAAGGTTTACCAAATCTACCATACCTTTTTGAACTATGGTACTCTCACTAAGATTTCCCTTTACTAAAAAATCCATTATGTGGTAACATCATTCCCTTGCATGAGGAATGATATATATCTCCTTACCTTATTAATCACTGTATTCTTGGGAGTGTTGCTTCCTATTGAATGGATGTAATCCTTTATTAATATTTATACTCATTTTTTTGACACCACTGATCTTGGATGCTTGTTGAACCTTCATTTCTAATGCAACCTCTTGACCGTCGTGCATGTTGTAATTTCCATGTCTTCACTACCATACTAGTTTTCATTTCCATTGTGTGATGCAAGCTAATCATGACTAACCCCTCAAAGTAATGGTAACCTTGTTGTTATTAGAAGATTTTTGTAACACCCCAATATTCACTACTTTTTTTTATAAAAAAAAGCGAAAGCAATTAAAATAGAAATACTTAAAGCTTGTGAATTCTGGGGATGTTACCACCACACTTAGTACCAAATCGGTTCTCTCCGACCGTTTCAGTACCAAGTGCTAAGGCTAAGAAAATATTTACATTAAACTCAACCAATAGTTTATAAAAGACTCAAAAGATCATACGTTAAAAATCAGAGAACACATAAACGTTTATGAACTATAATAAGATAGAAATCAGAGTGCGAAATCAAAGAGGATAAATACTCAATATAAGGTAATAAATCAAAGAGGATAAATCCGATACAAAAGAAATAATAAAAGAAAATAAAATCATATAAATGTTGAAATATGGCCACAACTCTCTCGAACTTCGAGCCAAACATGCTCAACACTCAGCCCCAACTGATATCTCGCCCACCTGCACAAAACAGAAGGGCATACTACTCGTGGGAATGAGCAACACCCGTGAAAAGGGTGATCAGTACGCTATGTACTGAGTAAGGTAACCGAACACTAAGGCCAACACATAAGCACATAAAATCATGCATAAGAATAAAAGATCATAAGAACCATCATCATATCATAATATCGACCAATCATTTAGGTACATACATAAAGGCCCAATCATAGTCCAGATTAATTATTTAATTAACCTTTTATCGGAAGTCGATACACATCATGCCTTTTATCAAATCCATGTAAGTACAGGAACACCCCACTATTATTGCCGATGGGACGATCACTTGCGGGACAAAGTCCACACCACTATTATTCGCCGGTGGATCGGTCACTTGCGGGAAAAAGTCCACACCACTATTCCTGACCGGTGGATCGGTCTGGTTCCTACTCACATGGTGTTCCACTGTAAGTAATTAGTATCTTTTAAATATTTTGGCAAACTCTGGTTTACATTTATTGAGCTCGAGTCACCACACTATTATTTCCGGTGGGCCGGAAACGCACAGGTACAAAGCCTGACCACTATTATTACCGGTAGATCGGTTACACATAGGACATCATATCCTAACCACTATTTCTGACCGGTGGATCGGTCTGGACCCGAATCAATAATCTTCCACTTTAAATGATTAGTGTCTTAAGTATCTTATTCAAAGGCTTTCACCATGGTCATGCATGAATAATAAATCATAAATTCCATATTCATCATCATACTTACACTTTAATCCCCACATACATATGATAACACAAAAACCCTAATCAGCCACACCAAACCCTAATTAACCACAACAACCCATAGTTAATCATTTCAAACCCTAATTCAGTCTCCTCTGTACCCTTAATTTGTTCCACGTGCTATTTTTCATCCCAAGTGCTCAAAAACTCAAACAACACTTACATTACCTTCCTTACATCCCAAATTAACTTTCCACCCGTAAATTTCATACCCATGCAGACATTAATCTCCCCATGCAAACCTTCGAACCTTTTTCATGCAAACCCTAAAGTTCCACGTGAAACCCTAAATTCAACCATGCAAACCCTAATACCACCATTCAACCATCAATGCCACCATGTAAACCCTAATACCACCATACAACCATCAATGCCACCATGTAAACCCTAATACCACCATACAACCATAAATATCACCATACAAACCCTAATACCATCATGTAAACCCTAATACCACCATACGACCATTAATACCGCCATGCAAACCATAGATTCCGTCATACAAAACTCTAAATTCAATCCACACAAAACCCAAAGATTTGTCCATACCAAACCCTAAATTCAATCCACACCAACCAAATATTCATCCTTACCAAACCCTAGATTCAAACCACATAAAACCGAAGATTCATCCTTACCTTACAATTGATTAGATTCTCTCACATAAAATCATAAATTAGAATTTCCCAAGCAAAACCATAAATTGGATTCCCCCAAACAAATCATAAATTAAATTCTCCCATATAATATCATAAATGACATTCTCCCAAAAAACATCATACATTAGATTCTCCCAAACAAATCATAAATTAGATTCTCTCCCACGAAACCCTACATTTCCCATTTTATTTTTCCACCCATAAATCATTAAGATACTTAGGTCAACTCACATCTCTTTGTCAACTTCTTTCTCCATCCTCATTTTTCATCCTTTTCCCCCGCACAAATCATATCAACATCCTCACATGCATGTCTTACACACATATTATCATACATAAATAATACACATGCCATAAAAAACATACTTCAACTCCACGTCATATCATATACGACATAATTAATAATCATAAATATAGAATGCATAGCATATGAAGCACATAATGCATATACGCACACAATGGCCTTAGTAAACCCTTACTTGAATCGACACCGGTCTTGGAGCACGTTCCTACGCCCCCTTAGGGCTTTGACCAAATAATAACATACTAATAAAATAACCTTAACAAAATTCTAACTTTGCTAAATAAAAATAATATAGATATTATAAACCTTGATAATATAGGGTTAAAGACTTTACCTTAATAATAATGATGATACTAAAATAATAATATCAAGGACAATAAAACTAATATCAATGAGAATATAAATAATAATAACAATAATAATAATAATAATAATAATCATAATAATAACAATAGTAATAACAATAATAACATTATTAACAATAATAATGGTAAAATATTTGCATTAATAATAATGGAATAAGAATAATAGAAAGTCGAAATATAAAATAATGATAATTATTATATTTATAACATATTAATATTAATAATAGTAGAAATAGAAATAATAAGGTGAATAATAATAAAATCGAATTAAAATACAATAAGGCTTCAACCCTCTACATAAATAATAATAAAACAATAATACTACTACTACTAATAATAAAACATATTAAGAACATAAATATTAAGATTAATAATAATGGTATTTATATGCAAATAATTGAAATAAATTAAATCAAGGCTTATAATAATATGGAAAATGGTTGAGAGGGTCTAGGGTTCAACCTTAGGCTGGTGGGGAAAGGTGGCACCGACGGTGGTGCACAGCAGCAGACGGTGGTTTAAGGTTTCGGGGTAAAATTCTGGCGAGATGAGCAGCAAGAAGAATCGAAGGTTGAAAATGGTTTGGTTAACTAGAGGGCGTTGCAGGGAAGAATTTAGGATGTGGTGGTGGCGTTGAAATTGGCTAACGGCGGCGGAAAACACGTTTGAAGTTGCGGTGGTGGGCGGTTCTCACTTAGGGTTTTGAGGAAGAAAAAGCTCCAAAAACTCCTACCATTAGGCTATTTATAGATGGTAGATGAGATAATAGGGTGTTGAAGCTCGACAAGGAGGTATTAAGTGCAAGGATATGGGTGGCCGGTGGTAGTAATGGCTCGATGTCCGTTTTGGGGCGGTTCAAATTTCGCACGCCAGGAGAGAGAAAACGGGCAAGATTTAACGTCCAATAATTATGCCAATTTATTCCTGGAGTTAAGAGAAAGACAATGAGGCAAGAAACGGCCAGTGTTAATCACAGTATCCGGAGTGGCCATTGATGGCAGCCAGCGTTGCAGCGTCGTCGACGACGGGGAAAGGAGGAAGAAGAAAGAAAAAAGAAGGCGGACCGGTCGGCCGGGAAAAAGAAAAGAAAAGGGAAGAACCAGGTGGTCAGCGGGAGGAAGGTAAGACTTAAATGAAACAACGCATTTCAGGGATTAATGGGACTAAACACAGCGTGTCTAAGGATGGAAGAAGGGTGATGGACGCGCGGGATCAACGAAGGAAAATGCGTAAATGAAACGATGAGTTTTGGTGGAAATGAGGAATGGAACGCTGCAGAGAGAGGGGCGGAAGAAAGGTTCATGGCGTGGGCTAGGGCGCGTGAAGAAAAGGAAGAAAAGAAAAAGAAGAACCGGGCCGCGGCTGGCCCAGTTGGGGAAAAGAAGAGGGAAAAAAGAAAAAGAAGAAAAGAAAGAAAAAGGAAAGGAAAAAGGAAGAAAGAAAAGAAAAAGGGAAAAAGGAAAGGAGAAAAATAATTAGGTTAGGGCCAATCAAATTAATCTGAATATTTAGGATATTTAAATAATAATATTTGAATAAAATCATATTTAAATCCCTTTTTAGGCCAAAATAGGATTTTTAAAATATTTCCATAAATTCTATTTTAATTAGTAAAACACCCTAATTTTCTTCAATTAAATTATTTAAAAACTTAATATTAATTTGGAACTATTTCCTCCTTCTTATTTTAAATAAAAATAATTTATTTAGTTAATTTCTAAAATGAAATCCTTAAGTAGCTAAAATACCCAAATTCTCTCTTAATAAAAATAGTTATAAATTTCTTCTTGATTTGCCCTAATTAATTCAATTTATTTTAATAAAAATAATTTATTTAAATAATTTTTCTTATAAATATCATTTGAAGGTAATTTATATAATTAGAAATTTTCGGGCATTTCAATTTTCAAGAATGCATTGTACACTATTGATGTTTAAGGTCTAAGAAATTTCTTAAGCTACGAGGATGCTGCATCATTTATGAGGCTAATGTTATAATACCCAAATTTTTAGGGTCTATAATTTGTATAAATCTATGCATTTGATGGTGATCTAAGTGTGTTTGATCTTTTTTTAGAGGTATGTTATTATTGGAATGTTTTCATTGAGCTTGGTTTGGATTTTGGAAGATAATTGGTTTTATCGGAGAACCAAGTGACTGGTTCGAGATATTGATGGCTAGTTTGTTCATTAAATTTGAGTGTTGAAACCCGATGAACCTATCGATTGGTTTAGGATACCAATCAATAGATTCAACTTAACCGGTTATCCTATTAACTCAATTTTGACTTTGAATCTTTCCCCAAAACTTTTCTAGCTTTGAGTTTATGTTTTGAATAAGTTTTTTTTATACAATTTTTACAAAGATTTTGAGCATGCGTGACCTATTCTTATCAATTTGCGACACATTAATGATGAAGTAATTTAAGAGTAGTCACCTTCTGACTTCATCTCATTTATCTTCTTCTTCATTGTTTTCTTTTAGTAGTGTAAGATTCCTGAGCACATTATTTGCTCCTACAACTTGTGCAGATTACTAAAATTTGATTCCCTTCATTTCTTGTCATTATTCCTTTCTTAAGTTTGATATTTCTAAAGAACATTACCTGTGTAGATTATTGAAATTTGATTCCCTTCCTTTCTTGTCATTATTCCTTTCTTATGTTTGATATTTCTAAAGAACATTACTTAAAATGCTATAGTTTCACCAACTAAGATCAACGGAAAAAAAATGCCAGCTTTGAACCTTTGCAGCTTGTACATTGAAGCTTAGATTAGGGAGAGGGTTTGGGGTCTCAATTTTTATACTCCTTTACCCTTCTTCTTTCAACAGAAACCCTTAGTAATTTAAACCTAAAGGCTTCATTTTCTCTCTACTTCCCTAACCTCCAAACTCTCCTATTTTTCTTATACTTATTTTTCGACATATCTCTACTTGAGTTTATTTTTGATATTCCTTTCCTCTTTTAATTCTTTCTCTAGCTCCTTTTTTCTTGGATCTTCTACAAGAGGGGGTTAGATTTAGGAAAGAAGTGAGGGCTTAGTTTCCATCTCTAGCATTCTCTATTTTCTCCTTTTGAAGGTGGGTTTTCTTTAAATTCCTCTCCTAAGTGTTTGATTTTACTAGATCTTCTTTGCATGATTAGAAAAGTTTTAATTAGTTTTAATTTGGATTATTGAAATGTGTTTTAGTGTGTGAAAGGGGTTTGCATTTATAAATTCTTTTTCTCCTTTTAGTGTGTTGCTAGACTCTTTTGAGGTAAACCATTTGCTTCCCTATTTTTTGTAGAAAATGGTATGGGTAAGTATATTACATATTCAATGAGTATGTGATAACCTGAATATTATAGATGATAATGTGTCTAAACTTGTTATATGGAATGAATGAAAGAAGTGGTAGGAAGCTTAGCTTAAATTCTTGTATGCACAAGCCTCATGAATATGATTTTAGATTTGTAATTATTGCTAATATTTTGGGTGTATTAAGTGATAATTGTATGTGTGATATAATGGATAGATTGTTGCATGATGACCTAGCAAGAAGAGAACGTGATGCATGATTTTCTAATTTTTATTAAGTTCATAAAGTGCAAGCATGATTTTAATAATATTTATAGCTTGATTTTCCTATTTTTCATGTAAATTCATGAATATTGATTATTAAAACCATAAATGACCTTAGATTTATGCTTGAATTGATAGAACAAAGATTATGGACTTTAATTGTGTGTAAGTGTGTTTTTTAGGGCTATTTTTGCCCTAATAGATTGACTAATCCCTAAGATTGATCAATTAGCTTGGTAAAGCCATTAATTGGTTGGCTTGTGACTTTAGTGTTCTTAGCCTTAGGGTAAACTCATCAACTGATTTAAGAAAACTCATTGACTCTTTCCTTGAATAGTCAACTTGTTGGGTCAACTGATTGATCGATTAGTCTGCGACCCTAGTATTCTTAGCCATGGGAATTGGTTTACCAAAACTAATTAACTGGTTCTTACAATAGTAAACCAGTGAGTTTGACTGTAACACCCCCAAAAATTATAGTTGAAATTTTTTGTTTAATTAAAACTAGACACAAGGATCGGGGTGCTACTGTCGTGATCATCATAAGCCTAGCCCCCAGCTAGTCTTGTACCAACCACTCTTGGGACCTCATGGTAATTCTAATGGGTCATCACTCAGCCCCGCCTGACGCATCAAATGCATCATAGGCATCAAACATAACATCTCCTACCTGCACCAACTCAGAAAGGACCTCTACTTGTGGGAATGAGAAGCACCCATGAAATAGGTGATCAGTATGCTATGTACTGAACAAGGTAACCATGCAGCTAAGGCCATGTATAAAAAATAGATAATACAGATAGGTAACCATGTAGCTAAAGTTATACATAAAAGATAGATAGTACAAGAAGTGATTCAGTCCAGTTAGACATAACCATTAGATCTCGTCATGATTCCCATTTAACACCATTTTCATTTTAAGTCTATGCGAGTATGGGAACCCCACTATTATAACTAGTGGATCGAAAACATCTAGGGTAGAACGCTCCTAGCCACTATTATTCGTCGATGGATCGGTCTCTAGGGAAACCTTCACCTGGCCACTATTATGCTGGTGGATCGGTCTAGGCGCAACTCAATAATCTTCCACTTTAAATGGTTAGTGTCTTATCCATGTCTTATTAGATAAATAATTCCACCCTAGACATACATTGCCCTTGGAGTTCTCGCTCACAGACCTCGTCCACACCTACTCTCATGAGAAGCCCCATCCTATATCTTGGGACTTCTACACCTCCTAGTACGTCTAGACATCCTTTCTTCCTTTCCCCACTTACCATGAATCCCCAAACTCCTATGTGTGTGGGTCGAGGCCCACCTTCCCATATCTCCGGGTTAACTCACCATTGCCCTCTAGGTTTTCCCCTTGGAAACCCTAATATGGCCTATGTGGCCTACCCTCTCTTTATTATACACAGCCTACGCTCCCTTTGCTCCCAACTCATCACCCCACTCGATCAAAACCCAACATGCCAACTTTACTTTCCATTTTGTGTGTGTGGCCACAAAACCCTAGTTGGCCACCTCAAACCCTAGCACCTCTCCTTTCTTACATGTCGTCCCTTCGTCACCATCACTTACCAACTCCTTTTCTCCATGACACACATTTACTTCTTTATGTGACACTCTCCCACTCTGACCCCATACTCCAACCTCTTCCAATATTTCTCCCTTCCATAGCTTCCCCACTTAGGGTTTTCCTCCCAAACCCTAGCCAAGTCCCCCATGTGCCTTTATACCCACCTACGTACTATTTTTCACATATGGACTCCAATCACCCCAATTACTCTTTCCCTACCTTACTCAACCCTGGAGTCAACTTTTCCCACGTAAAAGTCATCGCTGTGCACAGATTAGCCACCCCATGCAACCCTAACACTCCCCATGCATATTTTAGTCCTTCCTCTTAATTTGTTCACATTATTCCTTATCTACCCATAATTCATGAGATCTTTACGCCATTCTTATTACCCTCTAGTCAACTCACTTCTCTTACTCCTTTTCTCTTCTCATAACCACATCACACCACTTAAATCTTCCTAGTATGCATGTCATAAAGGGGAAATTTTACACAAGCACAATACAAGTACAAGTCACATTACATAATACATATGCCATAAAAGCACATACACTTACCTTAGCTCCATACTTTGTAAGCTGCGCTACAAGTGCATAGTTTATAACCACATAAAGTACACACATATAACTAATACTCATATCACATAATACACATAACACACTTGTTAGGCCTTAACAACATCCTTACCTAAAATGATACCCATCTTGGAGCATGCTCCTATGCCTCCTTAGGGGTTAGACTTGGTTCACCTATAAGAGGGAAATACTAGGGTTAACTTCCCTATTATTACTTTCATTATTCCCTACTTTACCTTTAGCAAAACTAGTATTATTGGTAGTAATAATAATAATAATAATTATTATAATAATAATAATAGTTTTAGTAGTAATAATAAGGGTATTATCCTTAAAGTGGTTAACAATACTATTAAGGGTAATATTAGCCAAAATAGGGTTAGGTAGTCATAATAGTCATGGAAGAACATTAATAACAATATCAGTCATAATAATGATAATAACTTTAATAATAATAATAATAATGATGATGATGATGATGATGATGATGATGATGATGATGATGATCATCATCATCATCATCATCATCATCATAATAAGGCTAAAATAATAATTATACCAAAATAATTCATACTTAAGTAATATCAAGGGTTAGGGCATAACCTAAGTGAAGGCGGCGCACAATGGCAGTAGCGTCGGCAATGGTGGATGTGGTGGTGATCTTGGGAAAGGGTGGCCTTTTAGGGTCGGAAGAGAGAGGAGGAGGTGATGGTTATGAGCTTGTAGACTCTTTAGATTGAGAGGGTTGCAGTGGTGGTGACGGCGCAGTAGGGTGGCAGGGTAGGTGGTGGCGGCGTGGGTGGCCGAGAGTGGTGGAGAAGGAGGGAGGTGGAAGAAGGCAGATAAAGGGAAAAGGAAAGGTAGGGGGAGGTAGAGGAGGGTTTTCTGGGTCAAGTTGGTGGTAGGGGAAGTGGTGATTATGGCGAAGGAGGTGGCGCAAGACTGCAAGAGGGGGGACGATGAGGTGCAAAGGGCAGCTCAAGCTGCCCACTTTACACTATTAGAGTGGGTTGTGTAGGGGGAGTTCAGGGCAAAGACTGGCTCAATTTTTTGGAGGGTGAGGTAGGGAGGGGGTTGGGTGGTGTTTCGGGAAGTGGTATTGCATGGTGGTGCCATCTAAGGTCGCGGTGGCGAAGATGGTGAAACTTTTATGAGTAGAGCAAACGAGGGAAAATGGGGGAAGGTAAAGGGGTATTTATAGGTCAAGGGAGGGAGAAGAGGACAAAGAGGGAAGAGGACAATGGTGCAAGGGTGGTAGGAGCTCACCGGCCGGCGATGGTAGGCCGGTACGAGCCTGTGAAGGTGCAGGGGTGCAGGGTCATAGGTCGAGGAAAAAAGGAAGGGAATGGCTACACGAGGGAGGCAGGTGTAGGGTGGGTTTGGCTCAAATTGGGAAGGAAAGGGACGGGGGAGAGAGAGGAGAGCAGCTCGGGGCGTACAATGGCAAGGGGAGGGAGGACGGTGGTAGGTTGCAAGCGCAACCTACAATGTGAGGAAGGGAGAAAGGAGGAGTAGGAACAAGGGGTTGGGATGGCTGGTTGGGGGAAAAGAAAAGAAAGTAAATAGAGGGGAGAACCGGGCGGATGAGGGAGGAAAAAAAAGAAAGGGAAGGCGGGCTGGGCTCCACGCGAGGGAGAGAAGAGAGGAGAGGGGGGATATGGGCCGCATGGTGAGGCCCAACCAGATGGAGAGGAAGAGAAAAAGAAAAAGGAGAAAGGAGAAAAAGAAAGAAAGAAAAAGGAAAAAAAGGAAAAAAAAGGAAAATAGGGTAGTTGGGGTATTTAGATTATTTTTAGTATTTTTAAATATTTAAAAATAATAAAATTAGTAAAATAATAATTAAATTCCTTTTTATATTAATTTAATTTTTTGGGATAAATCTTGCTAAATTCTATTTTAGTTAGCAAGTTACACTATTCTTCGCTAATTAAATTCTATATTACTTCCCAATTTTTTTGTCTTATTTACTCCCATTATTTTATAAAAAATATTATATTTAATTAGTCTCACAAATAAATTCTTATTTTATTATAATTTCGTAAATTAGGGTGTTGGGGTTTTACATTGACCAATTGGCTAGTCTATGAAACCAATTGACTGGTTAACAAGACCCATCAATTGGTTCTGCAAGCTAATCGACAGGTCTCTGCTAGTTTTGCTTTCTTGCCTATTTTTTGTGGAATGTGTTGTTTTGAGTTTTCTCATGCTTGGATAATTACCTAAGATGCTATTAGCTCTAAATTTACCTAGATTAATGATGTTTGAATAATGAATTAAATTAAGTAAAGAGAAATTTTATCCTAGTTGACCATTATTGGCATCAACTTAGCATTTTAGCCTTTCTTTTGATCATAAGATGAGTAGCTAATTAGATGGATATACATGGACTCTTCCTATGGTTAGTATTTATGTAATAAAACAAAATGATAGATAATAGACACCTAATGACTTACATCATGGCCTTAAAAATGTGAAACCTTATACGTTAAATGAATTAGGAAGAATAAAAGAAAATAATATGGACATACATGTTGGCCTTATGTTAACCTTATCTATAAACAATGACTTTCACTTAGCTATATAAATGATTGGATAAATAATCATGAGCTTAGGTTTGGACTATAGTTGACCTCCTAGTAGAACTTCATCTTTGGATTTAAGGATTAAATTGGAATGAATGGTAAGGCTATGGTCAAGAAATGAACTATGGCTTTGACCTTAGACCTAAGACCTAAGACCTAGGATATAACCTAGATTTATATTGTGAAAAAAAATGAATAGATGGAAATCAAATGTTGGATGGGACATTTATGGATGATGTAAACATTATATAATTCCACCACTTAGCATAAATGATCACATAATGGGATGATCACTTGAAGATACCCTAAATGGGAACACTTGATGATGTGAGAATCTTATATGATGATTGAATTGAATTGGCTTATTATTTGGTGTGATATTGTTTGTGGGACTTAATATGATGTGATATCTTGATCTAACAAGATAATAATAACTTATAGTGGAATGAGAATTATGATAGGTTTGGATTATTTGATCCTTGATTAGCTACTGGAGGCTAATCTGCCTTTGGGCAATTTACCTTTAGGTTCCTTTGGGAAAGATCCTAGTTTATCTCGAGATCATCATTCACAAATCTATTATGTGGTAACATTATTCCCTTTCACGAGGAATGATCTATATCTCCTTTCTTTCCCAACTGCCATATTATTGGGAGTGTTGTATCCTACTAAACTAAAGTAAACCTTTATTGATACTTATTGTTTTAACACTATTTATCTTTAATGCTCATTGACCCTTCATGTCAAACCTAAGTTCATGACCCTTATAGTTATTGGAATTTCAACACCATCACTACCATGCTAGCTATTATTTCCATAGCATGATCGAGCTTAGCATACCTAATCCCTTGAGGAAATGGTAAACTTTTAATTATTAAATGACTTTCATAAATGCATTATAGACTATTAATATTTAAGGCCTAATAATTTTGTTAGGCTACGAGGACAAATCCTCTTTTAAGGGGGTAATGTTGTAATACCCTAATTTTTAGGGTTTATAATGTGTACTAATTTATACATTTGATTATGATATAGTGTGTTTGATCTTGTTTCAAAGCTGTGTTTAGTATTGGTATGGTTTTCATTGAGCTTGGTTTGGATTTTCAAAGACTTTTGCTCTTTTTAGTGTGCGGCTTGACTCTTTTGAGGTAAATCATTATCTTCCCTATTTTTTTGTAGAAGATGGTATGGGTAAGTATAGTGAATTTTCTATGAGTATATGATGATTAGAATATTAGAGATAACTATTTCTATGAACTTGTTAACAGTGAATTAATGAAAGAAGTGGTAGGAAGCTTAGCTTAAAGTCTTGTATGCACAAACCTCATAAATATGATTTTATATTTGTAATTACCTTTGATATTATAGGTGTCTTAACTAAAAGTGGTATGTGTGATATAATGGATATATTTTTCCATGATGGCCAATCAAGAAGAGTGATGCGTGTTTTTCTAATTTTTTTATTAAGTTCTTAAATTGTAAGAATGATTTTACCAAGATTTCCAGCATGATTTTGGTATTATGCATGTAAATTTGTGAATATTGATTTTTAAGTATCATGAATGACCTTAGATTTATGTTTGAATTCATAAAACATAGATTATGGAATTTAATTGTGTATAAGTGTGTTTTTTTAGGGATATTTTCACCTCAATCGATCGAATGACCCCCAAACTAATCAATTAGTTAAGTAGAGCCAACGACTTGTTGACTTGTGACTTTAGTGGTATTGGCCTTTGGTTAAAACTATCAGCTAGTTTAACAAAACACATCAAATCGTTCCTAAGATAGTTGATTGGTTGGGTCAATCGATCAGCTACTTAGTTTGTGACCCCAGTGGTCTTAGCCTCGGGTTACACACATCGATTGGTTTAACCAAAACAATCAACTGGTTAATAGAATAGTATACCATTGAGGTTGACTAATTGGTTGTTATAAAAAACCTATTGATTGGTCAAGTTGACCTATCAATTTGTTTTTGACACCAATTGACTGGTCTCAGCTAGTTTTACTTTCTCACCTATTTCTTGTAGAATGTGATGTTTTGAGTTTTCTCATGCTTTTATAATGATCTAAGATACTAGTAGCTATGAATTTACCTAGATTAATGAAATCTAAATAATGAAGTAAAGAATAATTGTATCCTAGTTAACCAAATTTGACCTCAATTTAGCATTTGGGCCTTTGTTTTGACCATAACATGAGCAGATGATTAGATGATTAGATGGATAAAAATGAAATCTTCATATGATTAGTATTTATGTAATGAAAAAAAATGATGGATAATATACCCCTAATTACTTATATCATGGCCTTAAAAAAATAAAACCTTATATGTTAAATGAATTAGGAAGAATAGAAGAAAATGACATGGATATATAGAGTGGCTTTAAGTTAACCATATCTATAAACAATAGATTTCACATACCTATGAAAATGAATGGATAAATAATCATGAGTTTAGGGTTGGACTATAGTTAACCTTCCAGTGGAACTTCATATTTGGATTTAGGGATTAAATTGGAACATCCTTAAATGAATGGTAATATTGTGGTTAAGAAATTAACTA
The DNA here is from genome assembly GCA_039764185.1 of Tamarix austromongolica. Taxonomy (NCBI): domain Eukaryota; kingdom Viridiplantae; phylum Streptophyta; class Magnoliopsida; order Caryophyllales; family Tamaricaceae; genus Tamarix; species Tamarix austromongolica. The sequence continues at coordinate 103,763,104 of CM077819.1, read as the reverse complement.
TAGCTTTGACCATTGCCCTAGGTTTTGACCTATATTTGAATTGTAAACAAAAATGAATAGATGGAAATCAAATGTTAGCTTAGACACTTATGGATGATGTTAACATTATATAATTCCACCTCTTGGCATAATTGATCATGTAATGGAATGACCACTTGAAGATACTCAAAATGGGAACACTTCATAATATGAGAACCTTTATGGTGCATCAAATTAAAATGGCTTTTTATTTGGTGTGATATCTTTTTGTGAGCCTTTATGTGATATGACATCTAGATACAATAAGATTATATTAACTTAAAGTGGAATGAGCAATATGATAGGTTTTGATTATTTGATCCTTGATTAGCTATTGGAGGTTAGCCTACCTTTTAGCATTTTACCAACAGGTACCTTTGGGTTGGATCCTAGTTGATCCCAGGATCCTTATTGATCTCGGTGCCTTTCCTACCCTAGACATTGATGATGTACTTGGGGTATAGATATTACAGGATTTTATCACCAAATGATGGTTAATATAAGCCAGGATTTATATCCACTAAGTTGCTTTAGCATGAGCTAGGAATTATGTCCACTAGGTTACTTCGGCATGAGCCGGGTCATTATGTCATTTTGTTTGGTTTGAATTCTATGGTATAGAGAGACCATGGGGAATAATCCCATCTATTGCTCAATAACTTGGGGTAAAATAATTGTGTAATCAATTATTGCTCAAAAATTACGCAAAGAAGTTCTATATACACCTAATGCAAAAAAATAACATGAATGAAATGTAATGAAGTATTGAATTTCCTTATCTTATTTATGCTTGATCTTGATATGGTTATTTTTCTTACATGATACTTGCTTTTCCTTATAATAAATTAAAGAGCTCACACTTGACCTAAGAATGAATATGTTGTGTAACTCATGTTTACCTTCCTTAAATTCTATGTTAATCATATGCTTCCCTTGAATGCCCTATTGTGGTATAATTATGTGTTTCCATAATATCTCTATGAATAATCGCATGATCTATTACTATCATAATCATGATATACCTATCATAAACTCCATGAGTGAAAATTCATATATGTAATTATGAATTTATATTAAACTCCAAGTTATACTCTAAACACTGCTGTATAGATAATCTAATTAATCCATGTTCCTTAAGAATGCGGTATGTATGTTATAATCTTTATACCTTTATATGCTAGTTTGATTATAATTAATCATGCTTTAGTAAATCCAATTATGTATTTTATGGTATGCGTGATTTTATGTGGATGACATTGTAGGGGAATAAAATGAACATTTTGGTAGTTTATATCGTGAGCATGTAGTGTGATTCTTGCTTGTACTATGACCTTCATGATAGTGGTAGATTGATCTGCTTAGTAAGTCTACATACATATAGGGTTGTTATTATAATCTCCTATTCAATCCCATGAGTAGGAGGTTCCATGTAGTTTTCCTGAGGATAACCAGTGAGATGCCCATCCTTCTCTCAACATCATTTGGTTGATGAGCATATGCATCCCTCGAGACTCTCTTTTTTGTCCTTGAGTGATCAAGGCACTTCTCATTTGATAATGATTTATTCTAGTTAGTGTTTTCCCCTAATATATTTTTGTATAGATTTTGGGCCTACATAGCCTTGTGCTGTAAACCTTGATTTTTCCTATCTCAAAATATTTTCTTTCACACTCTAGTTTTTCATAGTGTTTGGTTGGTTGGATATTTAACCTTGTGTTTAATGTAAAGCAGGTGGTGAGGTGCCTATCTTTTATGATATATAGCGGTAACACCCTATTTTTCATAGGTTGGACTTGTATTCTTCCGTGATGTTTTTAAATAAAAATATTTAGTAGTGAAAAGTGTGACAAGTTTTGAGAAAAGATTCTATGTCCAAAAATCAAGGGTGAATTTGCTTAATCATAGGAATAGCAATTCCAAGTATTTTTATGCCATTATGAAGAAAAGACAATGGTCAAATTTTATCCTGTCATTTACCCGCTTGGTAATATCAAAATACCCTATAAGGTATGTTTCATGCTTTCCATGACTTATACCAACAACTCCAAGGTACCCCTTCTATTACCATAGTGTGCTTCTCACACAATATTTTAGGCACTATTCCTTCTTTGTTTGAAGAATATTGTTATAATATTTTGAATACTTTTGCTACACAAGAAGTTAAGCATGCTCAATTTTCAATAGGGAATAAAATGGTCCTAGGACTTGACGACTATAATGTATATGTTTTCAATTCCACTTGGAACATTATATGAGAGGATATATGGCTTTTAGTTCAAGAATTTTTCCTTATAGGGGTCCTTCATTTTTCCCTTAACATCAATAATCTTATTTTGATTCCTAATATTCCTAATGTTGAAAGACCTAAAGATTGTTTGCCTATAACATGTTCTAAACCCTACATAAACTCATTACAAAGGTCTGAACCAATAAAATGGAACCTTGGCTATCTTATTTGGTGGGAGAGGCTCAAGCTTCTCTTATACTAGGAAGATGTATAGCGGTCAACATTCTCATGGCTATTGAACTTTTTTATGACTATAAAAACAAAAAAATGTCCCCTAGATATATGTTAAAACTAGATATGAAAAAATCTTATGAATCTATGAGTTGGGAATTCCTAGAGAAGATGCTTCTAACCTTAAAGATTCCATTTCACTTTGTAAAGCTTCTGATTTTCTATGTTAATACTATAATCTACTCCTTATTTTTAAATAATGTGCTGCATCCCTTATTTAAAGCACACAAGCGCCTCAAATAGAGTGATCCTATATCACCCTACTTTTTAGAGTATCTTAACCAAATTCTTGGCAAATTTTGGAATCACCCATTCTTCAGCCTCATCCAAAGTGAAATAAGGTTAAAGAAATTTGCTAACTCCTTGATGATGACCAAATATTCTTTAGTAGAGATGAAGTGACTTATGTTCTTACTTTTTATGATAATTTCCTTAAGTATTTTGAGGTCTATAAAATATGACTCAATTCTAGTAAGAGTTCTAGTTACTATGGTGGTGTTGTTGACGATCTCACTAAGCAAACCTTGGTTTATCAGCTACACATACGGACAAGAACCAAGCTAGTCAAGTGCTTGGGGTTTCCTCTTGTAGCACTCTCAAAGTAGCAGAATACCAAGAGTTATTTCACAATTTTAGTGTCAGATTTGATGCTTGAAGTACTCAATTTCTCAACTATGTAGGAAGAATTCAAATAGAGAAGACAGTTGTAATAGCCCTAATTTTACGACTAAAAAAATTCATTTGAGAGGAATCATACTAACAATATAAATAAGTGTTGCCATCATACTTTACATAAGTCTAGCTTACCATACCAACCTTATATCAAATATAAGGGAAATAAGTTAGAGCATAAAACATGATAAATAAATAATGAGAGAGCTTTCATAAACATAGATAAGAGTTGATATTAACTCCAAGTATAGTATCAAAATATATTAAAAGGAATTCCATGGAACTAATAGTCCCAAAAGGTATTTGGACAAAAAACTACTAACTGAATAACATGACTTGATGTCTAACCCCAAGGATAAAATGGTTATTCATCCTCATGCAAAGCGTCATATGTAGAAAATGCATGTAAGAGGTCCTCATTGACCTATACAAATCACTTGGGTCATCTACTCATCGTAATTATTATGCTAAAAACCAAGTGAGAGAATAGTAAATTCATAACAAGCTTACATGATGTCATTGGTCCATAAGAGAGAATAGACATGCAAATAAATTATATAATGTGATTCAAGATAAGAAATGTAACACTCCCCTCAAAATTTAGACTTATAAAATTTATTTCAAAGCATTAATTGTGGAATCCAAAACAAAAATATAGAGGTGTTAAGCTACATCCAACATAGAAGAGGCATTTGTTATGCCTATTCTATGTTAGGTACATGGAAAAAGCAATCTCGTACCTAAGAATCAACTAAGGGAAGCATTTGATTCCATAGTGACATAAGAAATAGAATAAGGAGAAGGAAAATGTATGATGAAAACTATGAGCTTTGACTGGGTATCTGATGCACAACATAACATGGTGGTTTTTTGTGCGAGTGGTGGAGAAGTTTAAGTGGGATTGTGTTTTCCAACTATAGACCGTGCTTTTCCTTAATTTTTAAAACACATTGTTTTACCTCATAGGGCTTTATAAAATATTTTTGAGATAATTCTGTCCGTCAAGTCACACAAGATAATTTCTTCATCTTCTCCATAACATTCTCCATTATTATAGGATTATAGATTTTTATGACTGGTTAATTAATTTGTTTAAACATTTTGTAATTACACAAGAGCACAAATAAATCTATGTATATATTTTTTCTCAATTATTCTATTTTATGTTTGAACTATCAACTATTCATTATCTTAGTAATTCTAATTTTGATTAGGCTCCATTTAATCCATAACATTTTGGTATTAGAGCTGTAGTTCTTGAAGAAATCTAATAATTGAGAGTTGTATAAGATTTGATATTTATAAGTTCAATTGATTGTTTAATTTTAGAATATGGAGCTAATAGAAAAAAGCACAATTCAGTCATTTGAATAAGCCAACTTTGATGATGGATGAGATATTTGAAGAGGCAGATGTGAAATCCCTCTCTGTGACAAAAATATTCTTGTTGAATGAGGTATTGTGGAAATGGAAAATAAATTAATAATGGTTGTCTTATGGTTAAAGCTTGAGTCATTATATTTTATGAAATCATTAGAAAATCAACTACTATTGAAGAGTCGGCTTCATGAACTAAAATAGAAGTGAGGCCCAATCTTTGAAAGTTCATTTGGATGAGTTTGATTCTATTGTGATGTATCTACATAAAATAGAGGTCAACCTTTATGATGAAGATTTATCCATTATGCTTTTATGTTCTTTACCCAATAGTTTTAACCATTTTGTGGGACTATCTTATCTAAAAAGGATGAGTTAGTCCTTGAGGATTTGAAATCTGTGATGCTATAACAACTTTTGATTAATAGTCATTTGACAAGTACCGGTGCTTCTGGAGACCCACATAATAATGGACTGGTAACTAGGGGGAGTTTACATGAATGAGGATAGGTCTGGTGGCCATAAAAAGTCCATATATAAGTCAAAGAGTTATAGAAGATAAATATGTCTTGCTATACGTGTCAAAATAAGGGGCATATTAGGATGTTTTATTTTAATAGGAGGCCTGGTGATCAATCTAGTGAGTCATCTAGTACAAAGGATGCTTCTACTATAGCCTAAAGTGATAGTGATAGAGAAGTTTTAACGGTTACTGATAGACATATCAAGATCACTAGTATATGGATCATGAATTATGGGTGTTCTTACTATATATATCCCAACTAGAGTTTGTTTTAGGAGTTCAAGGAAACTGAAGGTCATGTTGTTTTGATGGGTAATGATGTTATTTGTAAAGTTTATAGGATTGGGAAGGTGATAGTGAGGATGCATGATGGTGGGATCAAGGCACTATCCAATGTGAGGCATGTCCTTGAGATGACCAACAATGTCATCTCTTTGAGTTCCTTAGATTACATTAGGTACAATTGTGTTATTGAGGATGGTACCCTGAAAATTATAAAAGAGACTCTGGTGGTGATAAAGGGGAAGCAAGTTGGGGCATTATATGAGTTGGTGGGTTCTAGTATTGTGGGGACAACTACTATAACATCACTAAAGGAGACAAACTCAGATGTTACCAGACTTCAGCATATAAGATTAGGACAAATGAGTGTTAGGGGACTTATTGAGCTCTCTAAGAGAGGGTTGCTGGAAAGATAGAGTATAGGTACTATAAATTTCAATGAGAACTATGTGTTTTGAAAGAAAAACTAGGTTAGCTTTTTGACAGCTAAGAATAGTACAAGAGCACCTCTTATGTATATCAATTCATATTTATAGGGTCCAGTGAAAATGGTTTTTAAAGGCCATTCAAAGTACTTGCTCACATTTATTAAGGTCTTGTTTAGAAAAATATGAGTGTATTTCTTAAAGCATAAGAATGAAGTGTTTTATGTTTTCAAATGTTGGAAGACCTTAATAGAAAAGCATAATAAGAAGCTAGTTAAGGATTTGATGATTGATAATGGTCTTGAGTTTGTTGAGTAGTGTTTCATTGGTTTCTTCTAAGATCATGAGATATAAAGGTATTGCACTTATGTTGGGATACCACAACAAAATGGGATTGGTGAGTGGATGAATGGTTATAATTTATAGACCCCGCTCCATCTAATTTCTTGACTTGCAGGGACATTATCTTCAATGATTCCATGCTCCACAAGAAGACTAAGTCTTATGATGGTGTATCTTAAAAGGTAGAGCAATATTGTGCTTTAGAAAAGGTAGAGGATAAGGTTGAGTTAGACATAGAGTTCATTTTGATAGACCATTTATTTATGAAGTGGGTGGATCCATGCTATAAGTGGTGCAAATGAGCATTGCTCTAAGCATAACATAGATGATTAGTAAGTGTTCGATAAGGTATGGTTTCGAAGAATTTTATCATGGTTCCATGCTCTCAGTATCACTTAAATTCCAAACCCTTTGGTTATGACATTCTCTAGTAAAATGACCATATCCCTTACATTTAAAACATTACTTATTAGACATATTATTCACTTTATTTTTACCTATTACATTTTAAACAAGGATTGGTTTAAGAACCTTATTCTCAATGAGTGATTAACTGCTGATATATGTATTAATATTTGAATATCAAAGTAATATTCAAAGATAGTTGGATAATTGGATGATTTTCATGCTTGAACCAAGTCTATCAAGGTGTAAGGAATGGCATTCAAATTTGGAATAGTTGTTTAAACTAAAGTTGGGAAACAAAAGAGATCACTAAGAGAGAAAGATGATGGATACTCTTGGCTAGAATTATTTAATTTGAGGGGATTGAATATTTAAAGAAAAGTTTGAATAAAGGCTGATATATGTTGGGGAAGATTTGTTAGGAAAGTCAAATAAAAGAAATATAGATTTGAAAGAGTCTACATCCAATACTCAAATGTATTGTGTTGTAGAAATAGGTGATCTTCAAAATTGATTTTGAAGATTCAAAGAGAGGGATGAAGATGTATTAGAGGTTTGTTGAAGATGTTTTTTCAAAGGGGTAATAAAGAATATCATTTGATGTTGAAGATCAACTTACATGTAGGGGCATGTAAGGGAGTGGCCAGAAGAAAACACTTGCATGGAAGTAAGATGAAGGAATTGTTGGAAACTCAATTTTGGTGGAGAGCCAACATGGCTTTGATATCAAAAAATGGTACTAATCTTCTTATGGAATTGGAGATTCAAATGAATGAAGAAGATAGAAGGGTTAGTGGCTGTAATGGAAGAAGGAGAAAGAGGATATTCAAGTAAAAATTGATAAAAAAAAGTTCAACTAGAAGTTTAAAATTTGAATGTTTCCTTCTAAGCACCCTATCTACGATTACTTCAAGTATTTTTAGTTAGGATTAATCACTCACAAAAGAGATAAATAGCCAATTTCTATGCTTGTATTAGATTTCTAGTGATTCAACCTTGTTATAAATATTGATAATCATGCCTTATATAAGAAGACATACATTGCTAACTAGTACACTAATATAGCAAAGAGACACACACTTTGCTAGCATATAAACTAGTAATAATAACATAGCTATATCCTATATAATACATTAATCAACAAAGAATAATACAAAAAATAAAGCTAATTAGTACATGAAAACAACTAAGAAGAACCCTAATCAAAATAAGGATGATGACTAGGTCTCTTAACTCGAGGAGCTAACTTTCATGTATAATAGATCCTTTTGAATTTGAATAGCTTGTAACACAAAAACTCTTATGTAAATTTATATCTTTAAGTGGATTGTTATTTTTCATTCAAATATGTTACATACCTACAAGAAAGAGTTAAAGTAAACTCATTAGGGTTAGATACATTATTAATATCATTATCAAATACATATAATATGATTGGTTCCATAATCAAGTACGCCAAATCTTTATCATCTTGAGAATCTATAGATGCTATTGCATCATTGCCATTACCAAATACACCACAAAACATCCACCGACATCATTTGTCATGCCTCCTCCATTAGCATCGGCCATTTTCACGGAAACCGCATTACAACCCCTACTAAACTTACCAAAGCACTCTCTTAGGTTTGGAAAAACCATCGAAGCCCTTATCCTCTATTTGAAAATAACAACCAAACATATCTCACAACTAAGAAACATAGCTCACTTCAAAAGCTACACTACTTTGGACCAGCCAAAACTATCATTACATACCCTAACCACCAACCAAATTAATTATTTCCCACTCATCTTGCTTCTATGGAAAAAAAACCCTCCACTTCCATTCATCCTTTTACACTAATGCATAGCCCCCACCTTTGGCCTCCTCCACTATTCCCCTACTACTAGCAATAGATGCTTATGTCATTGCCACACCCTTGGCTTCAACACTTGTTGTCATTCCTCCCTCTTTTGTTGCACAAGTTCCCCAATCACACCTTTAAGCCTTGTTTTGGTTTGACTCCAATCCTTCCACTCTTTATTTCCTTTACTTTTCCTTAATAATATAATTAATTTCTTATAGTGTTTTATTAAAATTTATAAGGTAAATTTTCAAAGGAGGTAGGACAAGATATATGTGCTTAGAGACCAATCCATTTTTCTTTAACGATACTAGTCGTAGTTAGAGCTTTATGCTAAATGCCTTGTATGATTTTCTTTAATTATTATGTGGTTTCTCTTATGTTGTTAATTTCATGTTGATAAATATTTTGATGTGGTAATACGATATTATATGCTAAAAGTTGGGAAGTTAAGAAGCATGTAATATCATTATAATAGTTTTTATATTGAAAACCTTGAGAGAATTGGTATAATACATAGGATTAAATTTTAGATTGAATAAGTATGATAAGTGAAAAATTAATAGTTAAGATGTATGGTGATAAATGAAGGATTTGGAAACAATGATACCAAACGTATAAGAATTTCATGAAATAAGAACATTTGGTTATCCTTAAAGGTAATTTTATCAATATGGGTCTAATATGTAAACCTCATTATTTTAATGTTTAGATGGTTTAAAATATGCTAATAATATCCCGTCAAATATTTGGAGTAATTATGAATGAGCTAGTTTTAATAAAATAAAAAATGCTTATATTAGGAATAGTAACCGTAAAAAGGGTGATTTTATTATCGCATGTGCGTAGCTTTAGAGTTCAACCATGATTTTTTTTTATATTGTTAAATATGGAATTTTAGGAGTGTATGTTGAATTTAGTGATTTTATGAGCCTTAGGAGAAAAATTTTGACTTACGTGTGAATAGTAACGTTTGAGGTAAGGTTATTATCATATGTGTAAGACTTTAGAATTAGATCTTATTTTTTGGGTATATTGATAATATTCTATGTGAAGAAGAGATACTAAATTTGGTAAATAAGAGAACACCAGTGAAGAATTTATTCCTAAAATTTAAAATTTGGGTGTTCTAAGAAGTAAATGGACCTAAATCCTTGAGAATGGAATTGATATCTATGTGGTTATGTCAGGTATGACGATACCACACTATTTTGACTAAGTGTTTTATGCTTTCGCAACTTTCTTTAACAAAAAATTTTAGTAGTGAAAAATGGGGATGTTACAGGTTGGTATCAGATCCTAGTTCTTAAAAGAGTATCACTTAGGATAAAAATAGAGTTGATACCGTAGTTTTACTAAAGTGTTTTGGTAAAAAATACACTAATTTTGAAAATGAGTTAATTGATACCCCAAGCTTTGTTAAAGCATTTTACTTTGCAAATAATTTTAAGCTGATACCATTGGAAGGTATCATTCTTGATGTGAAATTCTTTTCCTAATTTTCTGACAAGTCTAATTATTTCAAAAATTGGATGTCCGTGAGTGAGAGATAGGTTGGGAATATGTTCTATTTAGCTTATGCTTGTTGTGCGAGTCTTTATACTCAGTGGCCTAAATTTTATCCCTAACTTCTTTTAGTCTTTAGGACGTGATGGATGCTAAGCACTGCTATGAGTGGATCAAATCCTTCATGGATACTGTAGAAGCTTACATGGAGGGCCAAATCTGAGCACCTCAATCTCCATTGGTTCTTGTAAGTGCGCCAGCTCTAGAGGACTAGCTCAAGAGGGTGACACATCATCACCCACCCATCTTCAAAGGTTAAGAGGATCCCAACATCATGGAATGGTGAGTCCAAGACATGGAGATTACCTTTACCACCTGTGGTTTCTCATGGTGTAGAAGGGTAGACGTGGTCATCTACTATATAAAAGGAAGGGCAGAAGCATGGTAGTGGAGCATCCATTGTAAGGGTAGAGAACCTACAAGTTAGGGGCCATTCTTAAACCCACTACGGGTTAGAGTATACCCGAATCATCTACTTATGAATAAGTAGAATGAGTTTATGGCACTTTGGTAGTGGTTCATGTCCATAGAAGAGTATTATACTCACTTTATGGACTTGTTCTAATTCACCCCAGAAGTAGAGGCCAATGTGGTGATGCAAATTCACTGCTTTAAGATTAGAATGGGAATCCGATACCAAGAGCTACTAGTGAGAGTCACTCACTAGATATGGTCGAGATATATGAGAAAGCTTTGGAGGTGTCCCAAGTTATTCAGGCTTACAGTGCTCAATCAAGGGACAAGAGGAATATCAGAAGACGAATTTCTTTAGGGGTAGCTTGTCGCCGAGGTTTGGTTAGAGCATAGGGTCAACACCCCGATCTAGAGGATTTTTTGGGGGTCGTGCCAAAAATGGCACTACCACTGCAAGAGATGCGGGCTAGATCGTCTAGGGGTCAACTGAAGAGGTAACAAAGTGACATGTCCTGGGTGTGGCATGGGGAGACATATAGCATTTGAATGCTAGGTTGGTAGTGGCAACATTTAGAGGAGCCAGACAAGAACTCAAAGCATGAGACTTATCCAATAGCTATAGCCTCAGATATCGAGAGTAACTTTATACGCAAGGGATATCAGCTCTACCTATGCATTATTAAATACATTAAAGCAAGTGAGATCCCATTGGAGAAGATGGTAGTAGTTCATGAGTTTCCCAATGTTTTCCCTAAGGAGATCGCAAGAATGCATCCAATTCGAGAAGTTAAGTTCACCATAGATATGTTGCTAGGAATTGAGCTAGAGTCTAAGGCTTTGTACTAAATGGCACCTACAGAGACAAAAGAGCTCAGAGCTCAATTGGAAGAGCTTTTGGAGAAAGGCTAGATCCAACCAAGCATATCACTGAGGGGAGCACAAATGTTGTTCATGAAGAAGAAAGATGGCATCCTGAGATTGTGTATCGACTACTGTGGACTGAACAAGGTAATGTTGAAGAACCATTATCCATTGCCAAAAATTAACGACCTATTTAATCATCTCAAGGGAACCAAGGTGTTCTCCAAGATTGATCTTCGATTAGGCTATCATTAGTTGAGGATCGTAGAATAGGACATTCCTAACATTGCTTTTAAGATAAAGTATGGCTATTATGAGTTCACAGTAATACCCTTCAAACTCACTAATGTGCCTACTGCTTTCACATCCCTAATGAACCCAATTTTCTTCCCTTTATAGACCAGATCATCATGGTATTTATCTATAATATTCTCATCTACTCTAGTGACTCAGAGATGCATGAGTAACATTTAAGGCAGACTTTGGCCTTCCTTAGATCACACCAATTGTATGCCAAGCTCTCAAAGTGTGAGTTCTAGTTATATTAAGTGGCCTTGCTTGGTCATGTGAACTCTAAGGATGGTGTGGCAGTAGATCCTATCAACATCAAAGCTATTTATGAATGGCTAGCGTGCACTTCTGTGAAGGAGGTAATCAGTTTCCTAGGGTTAGGCGGTTATTAACATTGGTTAGTAGCCAACTTTTCTAAGAGACCATTGACCTAACTTTTGAAGAAGGCTAAATGATTCTAATGGAATGAGAAATATAGTGAAGATTTGGAGGACTTAAAGAGGCATTTGACTTCAACCGCATTGCTCACATTACCAATTGGGACTGGTGGTTTTGAAGTGAACCACGATGCTTCCAAGCCTTAGATAGGATGCATGTTAATGCAATATGGAAGAGTGGTGGCTTATGCCTCACAAAACTAAAGTTAAATGAATAAAAATACCCAAAACATGACCTAGAACTTGTTGTGGTAGTGTTCATTCTCAAGATTTGGAGGCACTATCTCTATGGAGTTCAGTGCGAATTCTACTCTAGCTATAAGAGCCTCAAGTATATCTTCACTTAGTGGGATTTGAACGTGAGATAATGCAGATGCTTGGAATTAGTCAAAGACTATGACTTGTAATTAACTTAGCATAATGGTAAAGCTAATTATCACGTTCTTTGTGCACAATTGTATTACTAGATCATATGTGCCAAGAGATTAGGAAGATGGAGATTAAATTTATCACAATTGGAAGTCCAGAGGTAAGAATGAGCACACGTACCATCACACTTTCAATCTTTGAGGATATCCGAGCTAACCAAGTGGGTGATGTCAAGCTCGAGAGAATCCATATTGGTGTTGGAGAAGGCAGAGTTGAAGGATTCTAGATCCATGAGAATGACAGTATTAGATATTGTGGCAAATAGTGTGAGCTACAACGGTGTGTAGGACTTAAGAAGAAGATCTTTGAGGAAGGACATTTCACTCCTTACTCTGTTGACCTAGGAGGGGATAAGTTGCACATGGATCTGAACAAAGTATAACGGTTGCTTTGTATGAAGCATGAAGTGGAAGAGTTTGTTCCTCGATGTATAACCTTTTAGAAGGTTAAGATTGAACGTAAGAGACCGGCAGGATTAGTACAACCACTAGAAGTTCTCAAGTGGAAGTGGGATAGCATATCAATGGACTTTGTGGTTGATCTTCCGAGGACCCAGAGCAATTTTGATCTTTATGGATCATTTGACTAAGTCGCCCATGTTCATACTAATGAAGGTGACATGGAGCACTGAACAAATAGTCAATGCCTACAGAAAGCATGTGGTGGGACTTCATGGAGTTCCTAAAGTCATTTTGTCTGATCGAGACTTTAGGTTCTTGTCACACTTTTGGAAGAAATTACAAGCCACATTTGGTACTCAACTAAAGATGAGTATAGATTTCCATCCAACTATAGATGGTTAGGTATAGAGAACAATTCAGACTCTGGAAGACATGCTTTGAAAGTGTGTGCTAGATTTTGGGGGAATTTGGGAAGACCATCTAGACTTGATCAAGTTCTCCTACAAAAAAAATTATCATGTTAGTATCAAGATGGTTTCTTTTGAAGCCTTTTACGGAAGGAAGTATCATAATCCCTCGTTTTGGAACGACATTAGTAAGACACTTGTGCTAGGACCGAAGATGATTGATGAGATGACTAGGCATATCCATTAAATTCAAGATTGGATGAGAGCTATGCAGGATTGGAGAAAGAGTTACACAAATCTGAAGAGATTTAGCGATGGCTACAAGGTGGGTGATAGAGTCCTTTTGAAGGGCCTATCCCACCAAAGAAGTCAAGAGGTTTGGTAAGAAGGGTAAGCTTAGTTGAGATACATTGGACCATACGAGATTCTAGATTGTGTCTGTGAAGTCGCTTATCACTTAGCTATACCAATGGAGTTTCCACGTATACACAACGTCTTTCACTCATCTCAGTTGCTAAAGTATGTAGCAAATCCTTAACACATTATCCAACCAGAGTTGCTAGAGTTCGATGAGTCTTTGAGTTAGGAGGAGCTACCATAGGGTAATCTGGGCACCCAGATGAGAGAGAAGCATAAAAATACCATTTCCTTGCTGAAAGTTCTTTGGTCATAACATGATACAGAGAAGGCTACTTGGGAGGCTGAGGAAGAATTTGAGCCAAATATCCATAATTGTTTTCATAGTTATTATCATATGTGTAAACATTTTTATTTAAGGGGATGGGACCCTTTTTCCTTAACTGTGAGTATGATGTGTGTACAACCTTATATGTAATGTGTAGCTTGATTATTATAGGCTTCGGGGACACATGCTTTTTAAGGGGGAAGTGCTATAATCCCCACATTTTTTATATAATGGTTGAATGAGAATTTTAGGTTTTGATTTTGATTTAATGTTATAATTTGGTTTAAGATAAAATTTGATTTGAAATCATGTTTGAAAATGAATTTTATTGAGTTTTACAGACAAACCAATTGGTTGGTTCTATGAACCGATCAATTGGTTTTCTATTTTAGCCAAAATGAGTTCCTCGATTAAACCAATCGACTGGTTGTAGGAAAACTATCAGCTGGTGGATGAACAGCCGATTGGTAGACCCAAATGCATTGACTGGTCTGTTGATCTATTTACATTTTTGAGTTTTATATTTTTGTGAAATCCCTTACAGTAAATTGAAACCTTACCAACCCATGTGAGATTGTTCCTAAGAAATTTCTAACTATTTTCATAATGCTTTTAATCCAAAATATTGCCTTAATTTAATCTAGGGATCAATTGGGAGAAAAGAGGGAAGGAGTATGGGCTTAGGTTACTCAATCATCAATTAGCTACTAGGGGTTAATCTGCATTCGGGCATTTTTAGTGCCTTCCAACATTGCATTCAGTCTGGATCCTAAGAGGTTCTTGTGCCTTACCTACTCTAAACACTAATAATGTATTAGGGGGTATTAATACAAAAGGGTCTGGTCACCTAGGTGGTGCTTCGACTTGGACTTATGTCCATATTAGTTAGCTTTGGCCTAGTGTTATGCCCATTATGGTGGTTGACTTTAGCTTAGACTTATATCCACTCAGTGATTGGGTTTAGCCTAGACTTTATGTTCCTTATTGGATAGGCTTCCATTGTATGTGGGACCATACGGTGGTGTACGGTCCATCCCTCGGTGATAATAAAATATGGTTTGTAAATATTCATTAAATAATTATGAAAGATAACGAAATGAATGGTTGATAACATGATAGGAAATGGAAGTAATGATATAATTGATCAAAATGATGTAAGCTGGTGTTTGCCTTGACTAATTGGTTATGGAATGGAATATTAATTGAGTAATTATCCTATCTCTTATATGGATAAATGAATGCAATATCTTAAAGGATATGGATGATGGGAATAACACTAGGGATTGATTGGATACTCTTTGAATTGTTTATGTAAGCATTATGTAAAGTGTTATGACTCATGAGCATGATGTATTTTACTTTAACACCCATAATTTTACTACTAAAATTTTTTATTTTTTACCAAAAGTATATAAGTAAAATACTTAAAGTTACTACCATAATTGATATAAGTTTAGTTTATACAACCATCTTTCATTTATCGTAACATAAGGAAATTTAACATGAAAGAAATATTTATAATATAATGTGAGTTTAGACATTAACTCTAAGTTACAATAAACAAAATACAAAATAGGGATAGCATGGATCAAGAGTCCAAAAAGGATCTTCTGAGACCTTCATACAAGAATCAAGGTCTCCTACTCATGGGAATGAGAAGCACCCATAAAAAGGATGGACAATACGCTATGTACTAAGTAAGGAAACAATACTAATGAAATAGGGGAAAAAATAACACATACATTGACAACAGGTGATAATTATATAGTCAAATAAATGAAACATCTGATATGATAAATAAAGATCTAGATAAATTTATTAGATATAATCCATTTTCATCCTTTTATTTATGTTGAGTGCAGGAACCCCATTATTCTTAAAAGGGTCGAATGGTCTCAAACAACTTCTCAGGAACAATACACCTCAACCACTATTATCATTTGGCGGAATAGATATAAAAACACCACCTTCTCAGGCAGAACACTCCCAAACCACTATTCTCTCCAGTGGAACAGATATAAAGACAATAACATGGTCTTGATTCACGTACTCTTCGACTTTAAATCATTAATGTCTTTTCTATAGGTTATATGGTTATATTTTCACTTCACAATGAGCAAGGGCCTCACTATTCTTAATCCGGTGGAATAGATTGAAACACCTTCTCGAGGAAAAACACTCTTTAGCCACTATTCTCTGCGATGGAACAGATATTAAAAACATCATCTTCTTGGAGCAGATATTAAAAACAATGCTCTTGAGCCACTATTGTCTTTGGCCGAATGGAATATAAAAACATCACCTTAGACCTACTCACGTGCTCTGTCACTTTAAGTGGTTAGTATCTTATTCATGATTGATTCATAGTCATCGAACACATTAAAGCAGATAAATACATAACACATGTTAAAGTCCTTAATCTCTTCAAACCCTAATTTCACACTCCTAGCTTTCATTAGCTAGTATTGATTATTAACCCACAAATTATAATATATCATTCTCAAATATCATCATTATTATCATACTCACAATTTATAGTATAACTCCCATGTCATCTACATACATTAATAATCTTATCTAAGGTACTAGTCATAGAACTACAAAAAACCTAATTTCATAAGTAGTCATAATTATTCCCACAAGATTCATATGATCACCACATTTAATCTATATTTCCCATAATGCCAACCATTAGCAATATCCATAATTTTAGATTAACTCTATAGTTTTATATATGAAATAATACTATTATCATGTTAAGTTATTATGTCTTAATTAGGCCATTAGTTCATTTTGAAGAACCTTAAAACAAACAATAATACTTCCAAACATTTCTCAGGATATTATTATCATATTTTAATCCACCTAACACAAAAAATACTAAAATATCCTTATTATCCCATAATGAACAAAATACCCTTAAGGATAACCACGAGTCTTTATTTTACAAAATCTTGTATCTTCCACAATCGTTATTGTTCCCAAATTCACCATTTATCATCATACTCCTTAAATATGCATCTTCTACTTATCATGACTTATTTTGGCCTATATTTCATATCATACAATATATTTCCCACAAATATGACATTATCATAATAAAATCATATCCATGCCTCTTACCCATTATCACTTTCTTGCAAACATATATTCCACATAATTACAACATAACATCAACAACATACATTAAATCATATAGCAACAATATCATAAAAAGTACACACAACCATACAAGCAAGTAACACAAAAACCCTAAAACATTGATTAGTATCCTTACCAACTAGGACATTAAGCTCTAAGCACATAAATTCTAGAACTTCTCCTCTATGATCATGGGAACACCGCCTATGAAAAATAACATAATACATGATTAGGCTTAAAGAGGATAACCAAGGGAGAAATTAAGGTAAAGAGGATAAAAATGGAAGTAATTGAAGTCAAATGGAAGCTTGAGATGTGTGGATGTGTGGTGGAATGTGCGATGGAAATATGGTAAAAATTTGGTGGTGTTTGGATAAGGTTTGGGGGTGAAAATAGTGTTGAATAGCTAAAATGGGTGGTTGTATGGGCATGTTGCAGGAAGTGCAACCTAGGTTAACAGTTAGAATCATGTGGGCTAGGTGATGCAAAACAACATGGCTATGCTCGATCACTAGGAAAATAGGCGTAAGTTGAATGGAGGCACAAAATAAAGAGGAAGGAAGGATAGTGAAGTGTGTGTGTGTGTGTGTGGTGAGAACGGGGAAAAGGAAAATAAGGGGAAGAAAGGAATGCTAGCATGAGGGTTAGAAGGGAGATGATGGTTGAGTGTTGGGAAGATGGCAGGGGGTGCAGGTAGCTGATGGTGATGGTGAGTGTGATTGAATGTTGCATGAAGAAGGAAAAAGAAAAAAAATGGCAGGGGAGTTGTTGATGTGTGTGTGCAGGTCATGAAAGAGGAGATAAGAAGATGGGTGATGGATGAGGGTGGTTACAGAGGTGATGGGAGATGGCTGAGGCAGTTACAACTTGTAAGATGCAAGTTGCAAAAACTAAGTCAAATGTTACAATTAACTTAATGGGGGAAAGGAGGAAGAAAAGTGAAAAGACAAAGGTTGGTGATTAGTTTAGATGATTTTAGATTAGCCAAAATAGGTCGAATTAGTGATAAATTTTAGTAGATTTGAGATTAAGTTACAAAATACGGTTTATATGGGATAAATATTCCTATTCGGTTAGGGATTTAGGATTAAGAAATTTGGTTAAGGCTAATAACAAGATTTTCCTGATATTATAATCAAATTATTGTATTAATGATATGGGATTAGGTTAAGTAAAATTTCCAAGTATTATATAACTACCCCCTTAAAAGAGACTTGGTTCCCGAAGTCAAAAAGTCTAGGTTAGGGAAGAAAAGTAAAAAGAATGTAAGGAAAACGATCTCAGTGGTCAAATCAATTGAAGTTACTCATATACTACTAGGGACTACCCCCTTAAAAGAGAAAACCCCCAAAACCTAATACACCTAAGCTAAAAAGCTTGGGATATGTATAATGCATGTCCTTCTTGGTCTCCCAAGTAGCTTCTTCTACTCCATGATGGCTCTAAAGAATCTTCACAAGTGAAACTAAACTCATTCAGGTTCGTCGAATCTTGGTGTCAAGAATCAAGAAAAGTCCTCTCATTTTAAAACAATGAATCGTTGAGCTTGATCACATTAGATCTGTCTAACGTACTTCTTTAGCTAAAAAATGTGAAAGATATTGTGAACTCGGGCCAACTCTGGTGGAAGCTCTAGGTGGTATGAAACCTCTCTAACCTTATCAAGAATCTCATATGGACCAATAAACCTTGGGCTCAACTTATCTTTCCGACTAAATCTCTACACTCCCTTAGTAGGTGAAACCCTCAATACAACTCTATCCCCTTCCTTAAAACCCTCACTACTACATCTCTGATCTATGTAGCTCTTCTGACTACTATGAGCTTCTCTCATCCTATCCTAAATCAACCAAACCTGCTAAGTTGTCTCCTCAATCAACTTCGGTCTAAGTACAACAGTCTCATTAATGTCATTCTAACTCAAGGGTGGTTGACATTTATGTCCATAAAATTCCTTAAAGGGTGTCATCCCTATGCCATTATAATAACTGTTATTGTACAAGAACTCAACCAAATGAAGACAATCTTCCCAACTATCTCAAAAATTCAAAACACAAGCCCATAACATATCCTCTAAAGTATAAATCATCCTCTCAATTTATCAGTCCATAGCTAGGTGAAATGCGGTACTCATCCTCAATATAGTGCCTATAGCCTCTTGCAATTTCCCCCAGAAGTGTGAAAGGAATCTCAAATCTCAATAAAAGACTATGTTGGTAGGTGTATCATGTCTACTCACCACAAATATCAAATATGCATCGGCTAGCTGATCCATACTCTAAGTCGACTTCATTGGCACAAATACAGTACACTTAGTCAACCTATTGATGATAACCCAAATCATGTCACAATCACTATGAGCCCTCGGTATCCCAACCAAAAAATCCATCGAGATGGAGTCCCACTTCCACCTCAAAACATTTGAAGGCTAAACCAACCCTACAAGTCTCAGATGCTCAATCTTGACCTTTTGGTAGGTCAGATATCTCAACATGAACTCTACTACCTCTCGCTTCATGTGAGGCCACTAGAAGATCCTCTTAAGGTCCTTATACAACTTATCCCCTCCTGGTTGGATAGAATATGGAGTATAGTGACCTTCTTCCAAAATTTGGTGCTTCAGATCAGCACATCTCTGAGGTACATACCAACAACCTCTGTAGCAAATGCTACCATCCTCATAAATTTGGAAACCCTTAGCTCTACTGTCCTGCATCTTCTGTCGGATTCTCTAGAGCTTAACATCCCTAAGTTGTCCTACTTGAATCTCATAAAAAACCATCGATGTAATCGTCAAAACACACATATGGACTTTTAAGTTACCCTGTTGGATTATTTCCATTTGCATCTCACCAAAATCCTCTAGCAAACGACTAGACACCACAATAGAACA
Source organism: Tamarix austromongolica (assembly GCA_039764185.1). Lineage (NCBI taxonomy): Eukaryota > Viridiplantae > Streptophyta > Magnoliopsida > Caryophyllales > Tamaricaceae > Tamarix > Tamarix austromongolica. Next base: position 103,743,173 of record CM077819.1, on the reverse strand, counting down.
CAAAGAATGTGATGTCTTCTAACTCAAGGCATCTACAATGATGTTGGCCTTACCCTTATATAGTATGTCAACTTGACATCATAGTCCTTCACCAACTCTAGCCATCTCCTCTACCTCATATTCAACTCTTTCTGAGTGAATATATACTTGAGGCTCTTATGTTCATTATAGAATCTACATTTAGTCCTACACAAATAATGTGTCCAAATCTTTAACTTAAAAACAATAGTTGCTAAATCTAGATCATGCGTCGGATAGTTTTTCTCATGCTGCTTCAACTAACAAGAAGTTTACACCACTACCTTACCATGTTGCATCATAACACAACCTAATATGTGCTTCAATGCATCACTCTAGACCTCAAATCGATCATTACTTGAAGGAAAAGTGATAACTTGTGCTATAGTTAACCATTGTTTCAACTCCAAAAATACTCCCTCGCGAGCATCATCGCACTAAAATCTAATTGACTTCATCAGAAGGTTCATCAAGGGATAAGATTTCTTCGAGAAATACTAAACATAGCATCTGTAATACTTGGCCAAACTTAGGAGACTATGTACCTTGGGGATTCTAGTTGGTGCCTTCAACTCAATCACTACTAGAATCTTTGCCAGATCCATGAGGACTCCACTTACTGACACACGTGTCCCAAAAATGCAACCTCTTAAAGTCAAAATCTGTATTTAGAGAGTTTGTTATACAACTTATGCTCTCTAAGGAGTGAAAAAATTATTCGTACATGCCGTGCATGCTCCTCTATACTCCAAGAGTAAACCAAAATGTCATTATTGAAACCCACAAAAAAATGATCGAGGAATAGAAAGAACATCCTAGTTATCAAGTCTATAAAGATTGTGGGTGCATTAGTGAGCCCAAAAGGTATCACAGTAAACTCGTAGTGCCTATACCATGTCCTAAATTCTGTCTTCATGATATTTGTTTGGTTGCACAACTGATGATAACCCGACCTCGATCCTCAAAAGCAGATAGTGGCTCTTTATCGTCAACTAATTCAAAACCCGATAGTCTATGCACAGGCAAAGGCTCTTGCCCTTCTTCTTCACAAGCAACATTTGTCCTCCCCATGGAGACAAACTCGGGTAGATATACCCATTAGCCAACAAGTCCTCTAACTACTTCTTCAAATTCCTGAACTCTACCTTTCCCATCCGGTAGGGTACCTTAGAAACAGATTCAGCCCCCGATACCAACTTAATGGTGAAATATATCTCTTCTACTAACGGCATACCTAAAATCTCCTTAGGAAATATGTTTGGAAACTCTCAAGCAACCAAAATGCCCTAAAATGTTGACACATCCTATTTCAGCTCTTAAACTCTACATAAAAACATAGGGTAACCTCTCTGCACCAAAGAATACAATGTATAAGAAGATATGACCTTCATCGTAGGCCTAGGCTTACATCTATTCTAAGAGACCCTAACAGCCTAAGGTCCCCGCAACATGACTTGCTTCTACAAAAAATCTATCACTACCTTGTATCTCCCCAACATATCCATCCCAAGGATAATGTCAAAATTCTAAAGGTCCATCTCAACTAGATCTATTAGGAAGTCTACCCCACCTATCACTAAGGCAACATCCAAGTAGAGCCTAGTACAACCCAATCTATCCCCCAAAAGGCAAGAGCACAAATATAGGCACAAAAGAAGATGAAGTCAACACAACTTTAGCAACAAATGAAGAAGACACAAAAAATAGAGATACTTTCAAATCAAACAATACATAAAGTTGCAGTGAGAGGATTGAGATTGTACTAGTAACCAAATCCAACTACCTATTGGTCTTTCCTGGCTGATAATAATCAGGCATCTTGCTGACTGTACTCTCTAGTATCCTCCACAATACCCTCTAGAACCCTAAGTTTATCCTCCTCCCTTTTGAAGGAAAAGGCAAGGCACCTATGGTCTCCCTGAATCTCTCTAGGTTGTCCATTGGGTGGGGCAGATCCTCTCAACTAAAACTACTGTTGAGGTTGTTGGTAGGTTCGCTGCTGAAAATTTTGCTGCTACAGAATCAATAGTGCCTACTACTAATACTGACACTAATGATGTTAATACTCAAAAGATTGGTGGCCCAGCTGATCACACGACCTGCACCAATTTGGAGTACTCCAATAACTCTACCCTAGATGATCTTATCCACAAAAATGCTATGAGAATTGCCTCAATTGACCCCAAGATCTGCCTTGACCTCTTAACTGACTCTGATGCAGGTCCTTACCTCCTTAAGACAGGTTCTGACCTCTCTGCTAAAACCCTGGAGGTCCGTCTCCCCACTACTGGATCTTACCTTTAAAACCCAACGTCTCCTACTTAATCTTACCTAGATTGGAAGCTTGTTCTTGAACAAAAGTAGAGGCGATACATACTCTTTCATAAAACATGGCTAATTCATGAAAAGCTACAACATCCATCATCCTCCGAATGTTAAAGTGGAGCCCCTACTTAAACTGATAAACCACAGTTGACTTACTAGCTGCAATTTCCGGTGCGAACATCAGCAACTCCATAAACTGGGTAAGGTATTATCTCACTGTCATGCTCCCCTAAGTCAACTGCATGAACTCCTTTAGCTTATCTCTCTTAAGACTCTTAGGGTAAAACTTAGCACAAATTGCCACCTTGAAGTTCTCCCTATACATCTATAGCCCATTCTGTACACGATAACCTACCCACCACGTGTTGGGAACTCCACGCTAACAGAAGGTTGCAATCTCTTCCTTCTAAGTAGGTGTGCAATCAACTACCTCAAATATCCTATATAAGTCTCGAATCCATCCCTCCAAGATGACTTGGTCCTATCTTCATTGTAGATAGGCGGGAGATGTCCCTTACCCAACCAAAGCCAATCTTCTCTTATACCATCTTGTGGGTAATGTGAAAGTATTGGCGGCGGCTGAGGTAATTGTCGGAAAAACTCAACGAACGCCTCGAATGTCTCCTCAAAACGACCTACATAACCATTAAGTGCCATGACAGCTAGCTAATTGCAAGACAAAAATTGTATTAGGACAAAGCCTTCCTAGCTTACAAACATAAATCGCAAATAATCATAATTCAAGGCCACGTAGGCTACTTGCCCTCGATTCTTCAAAAGTTAATCTAGGTTTTTGAAAGGAAATTAGGTTTTTATAAAATTTAAAATAGACCATTAAAAATTATATGAGGGATCTTTGAAAATAATATTTGAAAACAAAAACACGATACTCAAAACTAAAGCTTTGATAGCAACTTGTAACATCTAATTTTTACTACTAAAAAAATTCATTTCACAGTAGAAGTATATAAGTAAAATATTGGTGGTTACTACCATAATTGAAATAAGTCTAGTTTATATAACCATCCTTACATAAATAACAAGGCTAAAATCATTTATAGTAATACAAGGAAATTAGAAACGAAAAAAAATTAATAATACACTATGAGTTTAGAGATTGACTCCGAGTTATAAGAAACAAAATACAAAATGGTGATACCATGGATTAAGAGTCCAAAAAGGGTATCCGGGTAAATACATTTACCACATAACATTACTCTTTACCCAAGAACCCAATACATATAAGATCACTCATCTCAACAAAGTGCATTAATGGTAGCATAGTCATCTAGAGGATCTTCTAAGACCTGCATACAAGAATCAGAGACTCCTACCAATGGGAATAAGCAGTACCTAAAAAAAGGTGGTCAGTATGCTACATATTGAGTAAGGAAACAATATTAATGAATCAGGGGTAAAATTATACAATCAAATAAATGAAACATCCCATATTAATAGTAATGATCCAGATCTCTTTATTAGATATAATCCACTATCATTATTTTATATATGTTGACTATAGGAATCCCACAATTCTTAAACTGGTGGAACGATCTGAAATACCTTCTTAGGGATATCACACATGAGCTACTACTGTCATTCGGTGGAATGAATCTTAAAACATCACCTTCTCGGGTTAGAACGCTCTTGAGCCATTATTCTCTTTAGTGGAACGAATATAAAAATAATACCTTGGTCCCGACTTACGTACTCTTCCACTTTAAATCATTGGTATCTTTTCCATAGGTTATATTTTCATTTTACAATGATTAGGAGGCCCACTATTCTTAATCCGATGGAATAGACTAAAACACCTTCTTGGGACAAAATGCTCCCAAGCCACTATTCTCTCAGGTGGAATGAATATTAAAAACATCATCTTCTAAGGGGAAAATGCTCCTGAGCCACTATTATCTCCTATAGAACAAAATATAAAAAATCACATTAGCCCTACTCATATGCACTTTCACTTTAAATGGTTAGTATCTTATTCATGATTGATTCACAAGCATCACACACATTGAAGCAGAAAAACACATAACATAGGTTAAAGTCCTTAATATCTGCAAACCCTAATTACACATTCGTAGCATTTATTATCCCATATTGATTATTTAACAACAAATTATAATATATCATCCATGAATATTATCATCATTATCATATCCGTAATTCACGATCCAACTCCCACATCATCCACATACATTAATAATCTTATCCAAGGTACTATTTATAGAATTACCAAAACCCTAATTACATAAGTAACCATAATTATTCCTATAACACTCATATGATCACAACATTCAATGTATATTTCCCACAATGCCATCCATTAGAAATATCTAGAATTTTGAATTAACTCTAGGTATTTACACATGGAATAATAATATTAACATTTTAAGTTATTATGTCCTAATCATACCATTATTTCATTTTTCAAAACCCCAATGCAAAAGATAATACTTCTAAACATTTCTCAGGATATCATTATCATATTTTGATCTACCTAACACATAAAATACTAAAAAAAAATTATTATCCTATAGTGACCAAAATGCCCATAAGGATAACCAAGAGTCTTTATTTTATAAATTCTTATATCTCCTACAATCATTATTTTTCCCAAATCCACCATTTATCATCATACTCCTAAAATATGAATATTCCACTTATCATGACTTATTTTAGCAAATATTTCATGCCATAAAATATATTTTCCACAAATATGACATTATCATAACAAAATCATATACATACCTCTTACCTATTATCAATTTATTTCAAATATATACTTCATATAATCACAAAAAATATCAATTAGTATCCTTACCAAATAGGACACTAGGCTCTAAGCACGTAAATCCAATACCTCCTTCTCCAAGATCACCGAAGTATCACCTACGAGAAGTAACATAATACACGGTTAGGCTTGAAGAGTATAGCCAAGGAAAAAATTAATGTAAAGAGGGTAAAAATAGAAATAATAAAAGTCAAATGGAAGCTTGAGATGTGTGGATGTGTGGTGGAATGTATGGTGGAGCTATGGTAAAAATTTGGTGGTGTTTGTATAAGGCTTGGGGTAAAAATAGGGGTATATGACCAAAATAGATGGTTGCATGAGCATGATGCAGGCAATGCACACCCAAATGGAGAGTTAGAATCATGCACAACAAAGTGGTGCAAAGTGGCACAGTTGTGCTCCATCATTGGGCAAATAGGTGTAAGTCAAACAGATATGCACGAGCATGTGATAAGGTCATTTGCAGGCTGTGTGAGGGTGCACAAGTAAGCTGTGTTGGGCTACACAGGCTTGCAATAGGGAATTTTAGTGTTACATAACTGTTCTTGAGGCCATTCATAGGCCGTGTGTTTTGTAAAAACATGATGGACATGAGGGAAAATAAGGAAAAAAAAGTAGTGGTGTGAGGCGATGATCTGTAAAGGTTCTAGGGAAGGATGGGGCAACCCTAGGTGGTCAGTCCATTAATGTTGGGCTTTGCGTGGTGGATCACGGTGGTGTTAGTGGTGATAGATGTGGCTTGATCGTGCAAAATAGGGCACATCTATGTAGGAAGAAGAAAAGAAGAAGGGAAGAAGAAGAAAAAGAAAGGAAAAGGACTTTATGTAATGGATTCTTGACACAAAAATGGGTAGAAAGGAGGTAAAACAAAGAGGAAGGAAGGAGAGTGAAATGTGTGTGTGTGTGTGTGTGTGGTGCAAACGGGGAAAAGGAAAATAAGAGGAGAAAGGTGTGCGAGCATGAGGGATGGAAGGGAGATGATGGTTAAGAGTTGGGAAGATGGTAGGGGGTGTAGACAAGTGATGGTGATAGTAAGTGTGAGTGTATGTTGTGTGAAGAAGGAAAAAGGAAAAGAAAAAGGCAGGGAGGTGATGGTGTGAAAGTGTAGGTCAGGAAATAGGAGAGAAGAAGATGGGTGATAGATGATGGATGAGGGCGATTGTAGAGCTTATGGGAGATGGTTGAGGTAGGTGCAAGTTGCAAGATGCAATTACCAAAAACCAAGTCAAATGTTACGGCTAATTTTATAGGAGAAAGGAAGAAAAGAAAAGGAAAAAGTGAAAAGGTTGGGGATTAGTTTAGATGATACTGGATTAGCTAAATAGGTAGGATTAATGATAAATTTTAGTGGATTTGAGATTGGGTTACAACATATGGTTTAATAGGGTCAAAAGTTTGTATTTGGTTAGAATTTCAGGATTAAGAAATTTGATTAAGGCTAATAATAAGATTTTCTCAAGATTAGAATTGAATTAGTGAAATGCCCCAAAAATTCTAATTTTAAAAATTATAGTTAAATAATATTTTATTAGGAAAATTATTTAAATAAATTATTTTTATTAAAATAAAAGGAAATTAATTAGGGTAAATCAAGAAGAAATTTATAAGTATTTTAATTAGGAGAAATTTGGGTATTTTAGCTAATTAAGGATTTTATTTTGTAAATTAATTAAATAAATTATTTTACTTAAAATAAGAAAGAGAAAATATTTCCAAATTAATATTAATTTTATAAATAATTTAATTGGAGAAAATAAGGGTGTCTTGCTAATTAAAATAGAATTTATGAAAAATCTTTCAAAAATCCTAAATTAGCTTAAAAAGGGATTTAAATATTATTTTATTTAAATATTATTATTGTTAAATATCCCAAATATCCCAATAAATTTAATTAACCTAACCCATTATTTTCTCCTTTTTTCCCTTTTCCTTTTTCTTTTTCTTTCTTCCTTTTTCCTTTCTTTTTCTTTCTTTTTCTTTCTTCTTCTTTTCCTTTTCTTCCTCCCCTCCCTCGACCTAGGCCAACCCATGGCCTATTCCTTTCTCCCCTTTCCTTCCTATGACGCGGGTTGTTTCCTTCCCAAGGCCTAGACCCTCTTCTTTTCCTTCTTCCTCTGGCGGCCCAGAATGCCGCACTGTGCATTGCTTCTTCCTCCCCCAAAACGCAACGTTTTATTAAAATGCATCCTCACCGACCGACCCAGTCCGCCTTTCTTTTCTTTTATTTCTTTCTTCCCTGAACTGCTCGGTTCCCCCCCCACCTTTATTTCTTCTTCTTCCTTTGCACCTATCACTCCGACGCCGACCTGCACCTGCAACTCCTCCGCCTTTTTGCCGTCAACCTCGCCATTGATCCAGGCAACGTCTCCTCCCTCTCTCCTGCTGACTCGTCGACCTTTTTTCCCAACTAACTCCCCCTCTCCTCGCATGTTTCCCCTTCTCCCATCTAGCCACACCTTGCCACGTCTTCTTGATTTTTGCTGGCAATCTCGCCGTCGGCGACCAAAACCCTACCTGCCTTACCCCCTAGCCGACCCACAAAACCCTACCCTTTCTTCTTTTCTCTATAAATACCCCCGACAATCAGTAAGGGTCAACCTTTTGATTCTTACCCATAATGTCTCAACCTTGCCACCGCCGCCCCTTTAGAGGCCTTTCCTCTGCTGTCGGCCAACTACACTGCTCTCTCTGCCCACAAAACTCATCCTTACATCGCCCTCTAACTACCTAAACATTCCTCATCCCTCAATTTTTCCTGCACAATCCACCCCGGTTGTGCAAAGTAGCTCTCTCGATCAACCCTCTCTTCAACCTCCACTGCCCTTCGAACCACCATTAGCCACCACTTCTACTGCTACTGCCGCTTCTTTCACCTCCCATAATATTCTGCAGACCCTCCTCTACCTTCCCCTACCTTTCTTTTCCTCTTCCTCCCTCTCCTTCTCCCTTTCTCTTCTTCTTCCCTATTCGGCCACCACCACCGCTGTCGTGCACCTCCGTCTTTGGTTGCGCCACCACCTTCATTCTACTCCTCTCCCTCTAGAAAGTCTTAAACACCCCAACCCCCCACCTTCATTCTCCCTATTTTGTTTCCAGCCTTCAACTTTTCCCCTTTTCTTCTCTTTTTTCGGCTGCCGGTGTCGCCCCCGTGCACTACCGCTGGTGCCACCCCTCACCACCAGCCTAAGGTTGAACCCTAGACCCTCTCAACCCTTTTTCTATATTTTTACAAGCTTTATTTTATTTTATTTTATTTATGTAAAATATATTACTATTATTATTATTATTATTTATATTATTATTGTTGTTATTATTATTATTATTACTAATGTTTTTATTATTATTTCTATTGAAGGTCGAAGCCCTATTATATTTTTATTTCGGTTTTATTATTATTATTCTTATTATTGCTATTATCTTTATTATTAATATTAATATGTTATTGTTATTATTATTACTATTTTGAATTAAAATTATTATTATTCCATTATTATTACTACAACTACTTTACTATTAGTTTTGCTATTATAATTATTATTATTATAGTTATGCAATTATTATTATTATTATTATTATTATTATTATTATTATTATTATTATTATTATTATTATTATTATTATTTTAATGTTAGTATTATTATTCTATATAGGGATGAAACCCTATTGTGCCTATTTTAAATTTTAGTAGTAGTATATCAAGCCTTATTATTAATAATATTAATAATAATTTTATCATTAGCATTTATTATTATTATTATTATTATTATTATTATTATTTATTAAGTTTATTATTTTTCAATGTAGGGTCGAAACCCTACTTCATTTTATGTTCAATTATTATCATTACTATTATTGCCATTATCAATATTATTATTTTTGTATTATTATTATTATTATTATTATTATTATTACTACTATTAGTACTTTTAGTATTAGTATTAACGTTATGATTACTATTATTTTTGCAATATTATTATGGTTTTTATCATTTATATTATTTCTATTTCTATTATTATTATTTTTCGTGTTATTTTTATTATCATTATTATTATTTTGGTAAAGTGGCTAAAAACTTTATTTCACCTTATTTTTGAGTAATGCCCTTTTTATTATTATTGTTACTATTATTATTATTATTATTATTATTATTATTATTATTATTATTATTCATATTAATATTAACATTGTTATTATTTTCTTATTATTTTGGTATCATCATTATTATTATTATTAGGGTAAAGTCTTCAACCTTATATTATCAAATTTTATAATATTACTATTATTTCTTATATCTTTAGCAAGATAGTAATTAGTTAATGTCATTTTTATTAATATGTTATTATTTTATTAAAAGCCTAGTCTTAGAATAAGTTAGTATTTTAATAGTATTTTTGGTAGGAGGGAATCTAATTTTAGCTTTTTCCTCATATAGGTGAGACCAGTCAAAGCTCTAAGGAGGCGTAGGAGCGTGTTCCAAGACCGATGTCATTTTAGGTAAGGGTGTTACTAAGGACTTATGTGTGTTTATATGTATTATGTGCTTCGTATGCTATGTATTCTATGTTTATCATTATTAAATTTTTCGTATGTGGTATGACGTAGAGTTGAAGTATATTTTTTTTGTATTTACATGGCATGTGTATTATGTATATGTGGTGAATGGTTTGTGACCCTTTAGACATGCATATGAGGATGTTAATATGGTTTGTGTGAGGGAAAGGATGAAAAAGGAGAACAGAGAAATAAGTTAACCAAGGGATGTGAGTTGACCTAAGTATTTTAATGATCCATGAGTGGAGGAATAAGATGGGAAATTTAGGGTTTTGTGGGGAGAATCTAATTTATGGTTTTATATAGGAGAATCTAATTTATGGTTTTGTATGGGAGAATCTAATCTATGGTGTTACATGGGAGAATCTAATTTATGGTTTTATATAGGAGAATCTAATTTATGGTTTTGTGTGGGAAAATATAATTTATGGTTTTATATGGGAGAATCTAATCTATGATTTTGTATGGGAGAATTTAATCTATGGTGTAACATGGGAGGATCTAATCTATGGCTTGTATGGGTTGAATTTAGGGTTTTGTATGGAGAAACCTTGGATTTTGTGTGAATTGAATTTAGGGTTTTGTATGAAGGAATCTTGGGTTTTGCATGAAAGAATTTAGGGTTTTGCATGGCAAATTTTATGGTGCTGCATGGGAGAATCTAATCTAGGGTTTTGTACGGATGGATCTAGGGTTTGCATGGTTGATTCTAAGGTTTTTACATGGGATTTCTAGGGTTTCGCATGAAAGATTCGAATGGTTGCATGGGATGTGTAAAGTATGCATGGGCATAAAATTTATGTATGGAACGTTGATTTAGGATGTGAGGAAGGTAATGTAAGCATTGTTTGGGTGTTTGAACAATTTGGATGGAAAATAGTACGTGGAGAATTATAAGGGTACGTAGGAGACTGAGTTAGGGTTTGGAGTGGCTAATTATGTTTTGTTGTGATTAACTAGGGTTTGGAGTGGTTAACTATGGTTAGTTGTGGACAACTAGGGTTTTGAGTGATTAACTATGGTTTGTTGTGGTTATCTAAGGTTTTGATATGGTTAAATAGGGTTCGGTTGGTAGCATGTGTGTACTTCGTGAATAAAATATAATGATGAATATGGAATCTATGGGTTGTTATGTGTGGAGTGTTTAAATGATTTGGGTTGTGTGAGGTGGATTAGGACGGGCCACTTAGGCCTAAATTAAGGTTTCGGGATAAAACCCTAAAGTGAGATGTGGAGTGGACCTAGAGGTGTGTAGTAGTGGGCCTTTACCCACATATTTCGGTGTTGGAGTTCTAATGTGAATTTGAGTATAGAGGAAAGGTTATTGGCAAGTTAAGAGGTGTAGGGTTCTCATGGTATGATATGGGTTAGTTGGAGGATAAGTGTAAAGGGAGTGAGTCATGCATGTCTAGGGTGAAAGCTTCTAAATAAGATACGTAAAACATTAATCATGTAAAGTGGAAGATATTGAGGCGGGCCCAGACCAATCTACCGGCATAATACTAGCTAGGTACTGCAGTATCCTGGAGACCGATCCACCGGCGTATAATAGTAGTAGGGTATGTTACCCTAGGCGACCGCTCCACTGGCTATAATAATGGGGGATCCCGATCTCGATAAACCAAACCCTATAGTTGTGCTAAGTCGTAAAAGACACTAATACTTACAATGGAACATCGTGCGAGAAGGGGCCAGACCAATCCACCGGCATAAAATAGTGGTAGGGTATATTACCCTAAATGACCGATCCACCAGCTAAAATAGTGGCCAGGCGCCGGAGTGCTCTAGAGACTAATCCACCGGCTAAATAGTGGGGTTCTCATACTCGTATGGACTTGATATAAAGCATGGTGTGAAAATATTTCAATAAAGGATTAATTAAGTAATTAATTTGGATTATATTGGATCTTGGTGTATTCACCTGAATGTTAATATGCCTTTATGTTATTATGTTGGATTATGCTCTTTTTATTATCCTGCATGGTTTATGTGAATTTTGTGTGTTGGCCTTAGTGCACGGTTACCTTACTCAGTACGTAGCGTACTGATCACTCTTTTTATGGGTGCTACTCATTCCCACGAGTAGTAGGCCCTTCTGACTTTGTGCAGGTGGGTGAGACATCCGGCGGGGCTGAGTGTTGAGCTTGTGGTTGACTCAAAATTCAGGAGTGGCATAGCCAGATTTTCTCTCCATGATATTTTATTTCCTTCTGATATTTCTTTTCTGTAGTGGATTTTCCTTAATTAGATATTAATGTTTGTAGAGATTATTCCCTCCGAGGAATTTTGATTTCGTACTCTGATTTCTACTGTAGGAATAAGCTAATAAAATTTTGGGGTATTACATCTACTGTGCTAAAATTGTATATGTCAGTATGTTATTACACTGTTACTTATATATATAGTCTTATTATGATGCATGCTATAATTTATACCCGTATATGGTAAGTTGGCATACTTGTGTTACATTGAGGGAGCAACTTACCTTATCTAGTATGTAGCATACTGATATACCCATTTTCTTGATCACTTGTTTATTCCCATGAGCAGAGGATCATGTGTAGGGCTTTAGGGATGGCCAGTAAAGGGCTTACCTAAGTTGGGTCGGGGCTTGTGAGTGAGGACATCTGGAAGGTTTTGGTGGAATCAGTGGCAGACCATGGTTTGATTTGAGTATCATGCTCTAATTATGTTTTGTAACCCATACTCATTAGTATGTATTTGTAATGATTTGATCGGAACTCGTTAGGGTTGTCCGATGTAAACACCTTTAAAGTTGTTTAATTAAATTGTTATTTACGCACTCTATTGATTTAAGTGTTTGAAAGGTTTAGCCTTATATATAATATGGAATAGACGGCGAATGTCTATCCTATGCTAGGTATGATAGTAACACTCTAATTTTCCTAAGTATTTTCTTCTTTTGCAACTTATTTTAATAAAAAAAAATTTGGTAGTAAAAAATAAGGATGTTACACTAATAGATAATATATTAATTATTTAAAGTGGAAGATCACTTGATTCAGGATCGAGCAATTGGGTCTGTTACTCTAGACAATAATAATGGCTAAAGTGTGTTGTCCCTAAGAGGTACTCCAAACTGTTTCACATGTTTGATAATAGTGGCTTAGATATATGTTGTCCTAAGATGTGTCAGGTCTGTTCCACTAAAAGATAATAGTGACTTAGGTATGCCGTCCTTGAGAGGTGTTTTAGTCTATTCCATAGGATTAAGAACAGTAAGGTCCTTGAACTTAATTTAAATAAAAGAATGAAATATTTCATATATAATAATGATATCTGGATTAGATTTTACTTGGAATCATTTTGTGTTAACATACTTGTATGCTTATTGCTTTATGTGGACCAATGCAACTCTTTATATCCCTATTCGAATGTATTATTAGCTTACTCAGTACGAAGTATACTAACCATCATTTTCATGGATATTATTCATTATTTAAAATAGATTTGCCTTTTTTGTAGGTGCTTGATTATTATTAACTTGCTTTCCTTTTGGTGAACGTCAATCGAATTGGTATAGGGTATGGTTATCAGGATCTCTCTATTTCTCTATAGGCTCTTAGTTCTCTCTTTTCAATATATATATTTCCTTCTCTATTTCATACCATGTATTGTGGTAGAATCATGTGATTCCCACACTTGATTCCTAAGTATGAGGCTTCTTTTGCCTTGCACCAGACATAGACTTGGCATAGGAAGTGCTTGATGTAGGAGCATCCCAAAATGAAAGATATCTACTTAATAATTTTTCCAAAGTTAAAGACTTCAAAACCTTTCACATTTGGGTTAATACATAACAAGATTATCTAGCAGCCATGCAAACACCAAACACTATCTATCAACCAACGTAAATCTAGCTCCATTTTGGTTGAAACATGGCTTCACAAATTTGCTCATTAATGAGTCTAATATGGCTCCATTTTAACCCAACAAAGCCATGATCTTATACACCTTTACACTCCATAAATTTTTGGTCGAAGTGACTTGCATTGTCATCCCTTTTTGTGTGTAAGAGTTAGGGACATTGGGAGGATAATTTAGCAAGATCAAGATGTTTAAAGCTAAGCTTAAATCAAGGAGAAGAAACTTTCATAACCTTGGCAACATGCAACCAGCTACCGAGAAGATCCTTCCCTTTTTCCTATTTCCTTTATTAGATAATAGTAGTTAAAGTATATTGTTAGACTTTCCTAATATGTAGTTTATGTTTTATAAGCCATGTCATAGGGTGTAATGACAGCTATCATGTGATGGATGGCTAGGTAGTGTCGAAACAAATTAGCACTAAATGATTGTAATCTTATAACCTTAGTTAGCTTCTATTGGTACCAACTATGGCTGAGGGTGTAACCAATCTACCCATTATGGGTTAAACTTGATTGTATCTCTTAAAGGTCGACTAATACTCCTATATAGAGTGGGAGAGTCTGGAAGGGAAGGGTAAATTTTGAATGAAAAAACTCTCCCTAGTTGTCGAACCAAACAAAATTCTCAAGATTAAGTGTGATCTTTTGGATTATCAAAAATTCTTACACAATTTTGACTAAGAGTTGAAAGCTTAGTTGGTTGATTTAAGTACTTGATTTTAAAGGTCTCAATTTTAAGTATCCTCTCAGATTTTCTTCTTTCTTCTCCATTCATTTTTGGTTTTTTTTTGAAAAGTTCCTACTTTGAGCACTAACACTTAGCATGGTTCTATTTGTTTAGAAATTTGCATCAAATTGGTATCAAAGCTCAAGGTTGGTAACCTTAAGGTATTACTCGTGTTGTCTCCTTATGCCCTAAACCATTATCCTTCTCGGTCATTCGTAATTTTTTTTCTTTAACCATTTATCCTATAAAAATCATGCCTTACACTACCATGTTTTTCCTTTGCCTCATCTTAGGTTGTAGTAGCCTTGTGCATGCAGGCTAAGAAAAACATGGAAAATCAGCCTATTTCAAGGGGTTGAGTCTTGAAGAAGCCCATAACTTAAGAAGGGATAGGGCCATCGAAGCATTATAAATGCACATGACAAGAGTGTTGGGCATGTTAGAGTCTTTGGTGCCAAATGCCAACATTCTTAGAGTAAGTAATCCTTTACCCTAAGGAGAGGAATGGGCGAATGGTGTAGGGGATGAACCAAATGACTATAGCTCATCTTTTATCAATTCCCCTATATTAAATCAAAGGAGAAGGGTCATTAGAGAGTCTTTTAATGATATTATTTTGGAGATCTCAGAGTCTGATGGATCCTATAATGCAAAGGAGTTTTTGGAGTGGGAAATAAGGTGCAACCTAATATTTGAGGATAGGTCTTTAGATGATGAAAAATCCTTTAAGGTTGTTGTCCTCTAGTTGAAAGGACATGCATCCTTATGGTGGGATAATTTAGTGCAACATCAAGGGAGGAAGGGCAACTCCAAAGTTAGGAGTTGGGAAAAAAATAAAAAGATTGATGAGGGGGAGGTTTTTACCACCTTTTGATATAGAATACCTATACAAGAAAATATTTGCCTTAAGATAAGGTTCATTGAGTGTGTAAGAGTATATTTGAGAGGTTTAGAGGCTTATCATGAAGCTTGGATTGGTGGATGTTAAATAACACACCATATCTGGGTTTATAGGTGGGTTGAGGGGTAATATTGCTAGGAAAGTGGAGCTCTACATATATTCAACCTTGGATGAGTTGTTCTATTTGGCCATCAAAGTGGAGAAGCATAAGAAGGAGAAAAGGAGCTCAATGGTTGGGGGTTTGAGGCTAAATTATTACCCACCCAAGGAGGCCCCAAGGTTAAACCCTAACCATAAGACATTTGCTGTTAAGGGTAAAGGAAGGATAAAAGTGGGTGAGACTAGTAGAAATAAGGGTGTTTGGTGCTTTAAGTGCCAAGGAATGAGACACTATTAAAGTGAGTGTCCAAATAAGAAGATTATGACATTTCTACACCTAGATGAGAGAGAAATGGAGGGAGATGACGTCGAAGAGCAATTGGCTATGGAGGGAGGGGTCGAGATTGAGAAGGTACCATCGAATGTAAGGGAGTCATTAATGGTAATGAGGGGGTTGTAAAAAAGGGAGGCTGTGGAAGACGAGTCCCAAAAAGAGAAAATATTTTATACCAAGTGCACCATACTTGGTAAAATATGATCCCTCATTGTTGATGGATGTAGTTGTGCAAATGTGGCTTCCATCACATTGGTGGACAAGCTTAACTTGCCAACCACAACATATGCTAAGCCTTATAAGCTTAAATGGCTTAATAATGACTCAATGTTTGAAGTCACTAAGAAAATGGTTGTGCCATTTTCCATAGGGAAGACTTATCAAGATTGTATTTTTTTGTGATGTCATTCCCGTGGATTCTTGTCATTTGTTATTAGGAAGACTATGGCAATTTGATAGGAGTGATAAATATGAAGGGTGAAAAATATGTACATCTTGATCTTTATTACCAAGTACATTGTACTCACACCCCATAGTATTCGGTCCTCACTTATTAAGGGGAATACCTAATGTAGTAATGCTTTATTTGTTGACTAGAAGGGGTTGGAAAGGGCTATAAGGAAAAGAAAGGTCATGCACTTGTTATTAATACTTGAACCTAATAAGAAGAGACATGCACTCTACCCTTGGGTCAAACACTTGCTAGGAGAGTTTGGGTATGTTTTCCCAAACAAGTTGCCAAGTGAATTGCCACCCATAAGAGGCATCAAACACCAAATCAATTTTGTTCCTGATAGTACACTCCCAAACAAGCCGGCTTATAAGTGCAATCCTAAAGAAGCCATGGAAAAGAAAAGTTGAGGAGTTGTGTAGTTTCGACCCTATTAGTGTAACACCCCCAAATTTACTACTGAAAAATTTCGTTTAAATCAAAAGGTTTAGCAGAAGCGAAAGAATTAAAACCGTAAACTTGGGGGTATTACCGCCACACTTAATACCAGACCGGTTCACTCCTACCATTCCAGTACTAAGTGCTAAGGCTAAATCCGATCAACCTTTAGTACGAAGTATCAAAAAATGCAAGACAACATTTAGAATAAATCCTTAATAAGTGGTAAGTCAAACAGAAGTTAGAATACGATTTGGAATTACAACCTCAGAATATGTTTCTCAAAACAAGAACATAATACAAAATATAGCTAAACAAAAATAAATCCCGAAGGATCAATATCCGAATTGCCTACTCACTCAAGTCAAGGCTTCCACCCCAAAATAGTATCCAATCTTAAACCTGCACAAGAGGTCTGCTCCCCACCATCGATGGATCATCACAGGACCCATTCAACCAGTGTAGTATCAGTACGGGTCCAATACTGAGTAAGTCTCGCTACCCTACCTTATAGGAGATATATCATCAAGTGTGTATTAAATTATAGTACAATACGTTAATACAATATCCTACATACTCACAACCCACAGCATGAATCTTGCCATACACTCATAGTAACATATAAAACATATGCAACATCCCATTTAACATATAAGCGTGGTATAACCGAAATATAAAGTGACTCATTATGCACATAAGCAGCATGTGGTAACACATATAATAAAAGTTGGTCATGGTCCAATTAGACTTGTTCTTTATTCTCATTAATAATATGTTCAGTCAACACATATTCTTTAATAGTACATGTGAGTGCGGGAGCCCCACTATTATAGCCGGTGGACCGGAAGTAAACACACAGGGCAGGACGCCTCTGACCACTATTATAGCCGGTGGACCGGAACGAAACACACAGGGCAGAACGCCTCTGACCACTATTCTAACCAGTGGACCGGACTGGCCCCGACTCACATGGTGTTTCACTATAAGTATTTAGTATTTTTCCCATGGATTAACTTATTTATTTAGGTCTGTCGAGCCGAGATCCCCCACTATTATAACCGGTGGACCGGATGTACACACACAGGGCAGAACGCCTCTGACCACTATTATAGCCGGTGGACCGGAACGA
This sequence comes from Tamarix austromongolica, assembly GCA_039764185.1. Classification (NCBI taxonomy): domain Eukaryota; kingdom Viridiplantae; phylum Streptophyta; class Magnoliopsida; order Caryophyllales; family Tamaricaceae; genus Tamarix; species Tamarix austromongolica. The sequence continues at coordinate 103,725,510 of CM077819.1, read as the reverse complement.
AACGCACAGGCCAGAACGCCTCTGACCACTATTCTAACCGGTGGACCGGACTGGGCTCGGCTCAACATCTTTCGCTTTACGTGATTAATGTCTTATCCGTGTCTTATTAAACCACGCTTCACCCTTAACATGCATGCCAACAATGGATAATCATGCGTTACACAACACAACATGATATATAAAGCATACAAGTCACGTAACACATAGGGGCCTTAGCTACATCCTTACTAAACACTCATAAGTAGAGGTAAGTAGAGACTTACCTGGATCCGAAGCTAGCTAAGCGAGATAAGAGGGAGAGAGATCACTAGCTCGTGGATCCACGAGAAAGCTTTCCTAGATCCGATAGAAATCGAAAAACTAAATTAGAAACTATCTTATCAATCAATAATTCACATACTCTAATTAAATAAACACAAACAACCCAAATGATCTTTCTTAGAAAATGTGACCAAAAATTAGAACTTAAAAGCGTAGATTTATTAATATTTAAGGTTAAAACTAAATTAAAACGGATTAATACAAATATCACTTGGGACATTTTAACTTAATTTGGAAAGCCCGAGAAAGAATAATCGATCATAAGTTAATTTATCGAAAATAACTTATTTACTAGGTTTTACAACTAAATAGGTAGCCTAATAATTTACATAGAACCAAATCCAAACCGACTAAGTTAAAACAAAATTTAAATGATTTAAAACCCAAAGATAGAATTCGATTAGATAAGATACACATAGCAAAAATCAATTTTATAAAATCATCCCCGAAAATTAGGGTTTTAAAGCTCACGACACAAACTCAAGTAATTCAATTTAATTAATTCAAACTAAAGGTATTAGAAAGCAATTAATACCATTTCAACTATTTCTATACATTCAATTTTAGAAAACAACAATACAAGTAATGGATTTCATAATTTCACTTGAAATTTAGGGTTTTAGGCCCGAAAATACAATTCGTTAAAATTCTATGAATTTAATCAAATTGAATGTTTAGAAATGCAATTAAACGCATTTTATAACATATCAAATAATCAATTGCTCAAAACCAATAAAAGAAATACGCAATTTAGCACAATTAGGGTTTTCGAGCCCGGAACGCAAACCCGATCAATTCTTACCAAAACATATCAATTGACGGTTCGAAAATGTAATTAAACATATTCTAATGTAATTTATATAGTCAATTGAATAAAATAACCCGATTACCCAAATCAATTTAAACCCGCGGGAGTTTTGACCTAAAAATCCAATTCCGATCAATTACGTACAATTTTCCCAAATCAGCACTTCCAATATAAAATTAAATACATTTTAAACAATATTATAAAATCAATTGAGCGGGACGGCTCAATTATACAACCCAATTTCATTACACCCCGAATTTGACCTAGGAATCGAATTCCGATAAAACCTGCATAAATTTCTCAAATTGACGGTTCCAAAATGAAATTGAATACATTTTAAAACATATTGTATAATCAATTTGTTCGAAATCGTAAAAACGGACGGATCCGAAAAATTCGGGCATAACCCAGCCAAAAATCCTATTTTTCCAAAATCTCATCATAACCATACAATTAACCTATCCAAATCATTCTTACAGCACATATATACATAATCAAACAATCAATTTAGCTTTTTATAAGCTAATTCATACCCAATTAATCAAAACAAGGGTTAGGGTTTTACGGAAATTATACCACACAAAAACCGACAAATCAAGGCAAAGGAAGGCCGGGGAAGGTTCTCCGGGGAACAGGGACAGCTCGCAGGTGGTCAGCAGGCGTCGACGGTGACCAGCGGCGGCGGCACGACCTACGCATTGCTGCTGCTGTGCTGTCGCTGCTACAGCTGGTTCGGCCGCTGCTACTGCTGCTACTTCGATGGGCTGTTGCGGCTGCAACTGCTGGGGCTGCTGCGCGGCGTCGCCGGCGGTGGTCGGTCGTGGCCAGCGAAGAAGGAAGGAGGAGCTGGGGAGAAGAAGAGAGGTGGCTAGGGCTTCTACGCAGAGGGCGGGTCGGGAGCAGGGGTAGGGAAAGAGAAGAGAAAAAGAAAAGAAGAGGGGGGTTCGGTCGGGGCACCAGTTGGGGTTTTTTTTTACAAATACATATAAAATAAAATACTAAAAATATATAAATATTATCAGAAGATTTTGTCTAAATTTTATTTAACGAAATTTCATTTCGAAACGATCCGAATGCTTAAAATTAGTAAAAAGGAAGAATTTTGAAAACATTTTCAGAAGGATTTAACAACGAACATAAAAATTTATATTATTTACGGAAATATATTATAAGACCTCAAATAAATTATTTAAAAGTATGCAATAAAATATTTAAGTCAAATTTGAATAACCGAGACTAATTTAAATAATTTCTGAAATCAGTTTTCCTTAAATCAAAAAGCGTAAAATAGAAGAAAATTAGTTTCGGAAAGAAATTCTTAAATAAATCTTTTAAATTTAAAACTTCCCAAAAATATTAACGATTTCCGAAAATGAATAAACTTAAAGTCGTAAATATTTTCTATAGATAAAATCATTAAAATAAATATAACTATTTAAACAGAAATTCTATAACTTAAATAATATATTTCGTTAACGAAATATAACTTCCAAACAAAGCCGTAATCACACGACAGAGTTATAATTGAAAACGATTTTAAAATATTAAAAATTAAAATATGAGAAAAACGGGAATATATATTTTTAACCGAAGATCGAATTCATAAGAATATAGTAAAATCCTTGTCGTGAACGAATTTGTCTAGAATGGTTCGCAACGACAATGATTAATTACATTCAATTATGAATTCGAAATCATCGATAAATCCGTAAAACGAATCGAAATTAAAATAATTAATTATTTACATCAAATTACGCTAATAAAATCATTAAACTTAATAAATTTGGATTTTAAAAATACGGGGTATTACAATTAGTACCCAAGAAGGATGGAACAATGCAAATTTGTGTGGATAGTAGGGCTATCAACAACATCACTATCAAGTATAGGTATCCCATACTTAGAGTTGATGACATGTTGGATTGTTTGCATGGGGAAAATGTATTTTTCAAGATTAACTTGAGGGGTGGATATTCCTAAATATAGATGAAGGAAGGGGATGAGTGGAAGACCACTTTCAAGACTAAGGGAGGGCTATATGAATGGTTGGTCATACCATTTGGACTATCCAATGCACTAAGTACTTTCATGAGGCTCATGGATGAAGTTCTTCGACCCTTCATTTCAAAAGTTGTAGTTGTGTATTTTGATGATATCCTTGTATACTATTCTAGTTGAGATGATTATGTAAGACACTTAAGGCTTATATTTTTAGCTCTTAGGAACAAAACATTGTATGTAAAATTATAAAAATGTGACTTATTTATGCCAAGAGTCACCCTTTTAGGGTTTGTTGTATCTAAAAATGGAATCTCCATGGATGAGTCAAAGGTGGAGGAAAAAAGAGCATGGCCTACACCCACATCCATCACTGATGTTAGATCCTTTTATAGGATTGCCTCTTTTTATAAGAGGTTCATAAAAGGATTTAGCTCACTCCTATCACCCCTCATAGATTGCCTCAAAAGGGGGGTTCCAATAGACCAATTCTGCACAAGAATCCTTCAAGCTAATCAAGCATAGGTTGAGTGAGGCTCCCATTTTACGCCTACTCAACTTTGACAAGGTGTTCGAGGTTGAGTGTGATGCAAATGGAGTAGGCATTGGTGTTGTCTTGCTACAAGAAGGAAGGCTTATGGATTTCCTTAGTGAGAAGTTTAATGGTTCAAGATTCAACTACAACACTTATGATAAAGAGTTTTATACTATGGTTAGGGATTTAGATCATTGGTCACATTATCTTCTGCCATCATAATTTGATTTGCATATCAATCATGAGTCCCTAAAATACATAAATGGGAAGCATCAACTTAACCCTAGGGATGCTAGGTGGGTGGAATTTTTATATTCTTTTTCATTTATAGCTAAGCACAAGAGTGGTAAGATCAATATTATAGCAGATGCACTCTCTAGGAGGTATTGTATGCTATCATTACTAGAAAATAGGGTCCTAGGTTTTGGGTATCTAAAGGAGTTGTATAAGTAGGATGAAGACTTTTCTAGGTAAATGAAAGAGCGAGATAATCCTCGAGTCCCACACATAGTGCAAGAAGGGTTTCTTTGCAAGGGAAACAAGCTGTGCATTCTGAAGTGTTCCATCTAGGAATTGCTCATTCGAGAAGTGCATGGGGGAGATTTGGCAGGAGATTTTGCAATCAACAAAACTTGTGAAGTACTCCAAAAACATTTCTTCTACCCTTAAATGGTGGGGGATGTACAATCCTTCATGGCCAAGTGCTCTACTTGTTAAATATCTAAGAGCCCCTTCCAATAAGGACTCTACACACCATTGTCCATCCTACACCACCCTTGGGATCATATGAGCATGGACCTCATAGTGGCATTGTCTAAAACACAAAGGCAAAATGATTCCATTATAGTGATAATTGATTGATTCTCTAAGATGGCTCATTTCGTCCCATGTTATAAGACAGATGACATCTCTTATATCGTTTATCTCTACTTTAAAAAATAGTTCGAATGCATGGTATCCCGAAGACTATTGTCTGTGATTGAGATACCAAATTTCTCAACTATTTCTAGAAAACCTTGTGGAGACTGCTTGGTACTAAACTTCTTTTCACTATCACTTACCACCCACAAACTGAAGGTCAACCAGAATTCACCGGCAGAACTATCACAATGCTTTTGAGGAATTTGGTTTACAAATTCTTGAAATATTGGGATGTCAAGCTAAGTCATGTAGAGTTTGCATACAACCATTCTCCTATCTATGCCACAAACCACTCACCTTTTGAAGTGGTGTATGGGGTGAACCCCACCACTCCCATTGATCTCAATCCTTTGCTAATCATGACACAAACTAGTTTTGAAGCAAAATAATGGGTTGCTAAATTCCAGAAATTGCATGAATAAGTAAGGGTTAGGATAAAAAAGGTGAATGACATGAACCGCAAAAGGGCTAACAAGAATTGGAAAGAAAAAAAATATTTGAACCAAAAGACCTATTATGGTTACAACTTTGAAAAGAAAGATTTCCCTCCTAGAGAGAAAGCAAACTCATACCAAGGAGCAACGAACCTTTCAATGTTCTAGTGAAAATTGGCAACAATAAATATCAGCTTGAGATTCCAGACGACATAAGGAATTTTTCCAATACATTCAATGTAGGATACTTACTCCCTTATCTACATGACACGCTTTATGAAGATGAGGAGGTGCCTTTTCAAGAGGGAGAGGATGATGTAGGAGCATCCCAAAATAAAAGTAATCTACTTATAAATTTTTTGGAAGTTGAAGACTTCAAAACCCTTCTCATTTTGTTTAATAAAAAACAAGATTATCTAGCAACTATGCAAAGCCATGCAAACACCAAAACATTAGCCGTCAACCCACGTAAATATGGCTCCATTTTGGTTGAAACATGGCTTCATAGATTTACTCATTAATCGGCTCCAATATGGCTCCATTTTAACCCAATAAAACCATGATCTTATCCACCTTTACACTCGCATTGTTAACCCTTTTTAGGTGCATGAATTAGGGACATTGGGAAGATAATTTAGGAAGATCTAGATGATTAAAGCTAGCTTAAATCAAAGAGAAGAAACCTCCATAGCCTCGACAACATGCAGCCAACTACCGAGAAGACCCTTCCTTTTTCCTATTTCCTTTAGTAGATAAGATTAGTTAAAGTATATTGTTAGACTTTCCTAATATGTATTTTATGTTTTATAAGCCTTGTCATAGGGTGTAACGACAGCTATCATGTGAAGGATGGCTAGGTAGTGTAGAAACAAATCAGCACTAGATGATTGTAATCTTATAACCTTAGTTAGTTTCTGTTGGTACCAACTATGGTTGAGGATCTAACCAATCTACCCATTATGGGTTAGACTTGTTTGTATCTCCTAAAGGATGATGAGCACTCCTATATAGAGTAGTAGAGGCTGGAAGGGATGGGAAGATTTTGAATGTAAAAACTCTTCTGGTTGTCGAACCAAACCAAATTCTCAAGATTAATTATGGTCTTATGGATTATCCAAAAATCTTACACCATTTAGAGTAATATCTGAAACCTTAGTTGATGTAAGTACTTGATTTTGAAGGTCTCGAGATCAAGTCTCCTCTCAGATTTTCTTCCTTCTTCACCATCCATTTTCAATTTTTGTTGAAAACATCCCACTTTCAGGACCAATACTTAGCATGGTTCCATATTTTGAGCAATATACATCAGTGCCTCGTTTATGTTGGATGATGCATGATACCCCTACATTTTGTTTTTTGTCTTCTGCTATTAACTCTTTAAAATAAGTCATTGTAAGGATTCTGCACTTTTGTAAGGTATTCTATGATACATGACACCCCTCTTCTATGTGCACTTTGTAAGGTATTTTATGATACACAATACAATTTGCATTATAAATTGCATATCATTCTTTTTCTTATTTATAATATTGCCTAAGTCAGATCCTCTACGCATAACGACATTTAGGAATAATGACATGTAAACCTAGTAATATATTCTCACATTAATGCTTTCCTCAAATTAATATTTAGGTTAGTTATTAATTATAGAATTGCAAAATTGGTGCAAGTTTCAAATTTTATAGGTTATTTAAAATAGCGTATATTATGAGATAAGTATTAAAAAGTATAGGTCATCTAAGAGAATGTATGACAATGAATAATGTTTGGCTAAGTAGGAAAAAAAAAGGTAAGTCCGAGGGCATTATTGAAATTCTCTGTAGTATTCTATATTTACGATTGGGTAACATTAATAGGTCTCTTATTTAACGCCATGACCAAATCATTCTCCGTCCAAGCGTCATGCCAGCGTCTGAAAAATGCAAAAAAAAAAAAAAAAAGAGAGAAAAAAAAAACCGTTATGATGGGAACACGAACATTGTACTTAGAGCGACTTATATGCACCACCAACTGGTAGTTCCGTTCTTTTGTCCATTAGATACCATAATTCTCCGTAGTTAGTAATAATACTTATGACCCTTAAATCTAACCCAATATGGGACGCCAAGCGGTAGTACAACCGGCTAACAAATACTGAAAGGTGAGTTTCTTATTTCGTTAACTCCCTTTTGCTTCAATCCACAGGCACCCAAACCCACCACAGCACATGCAGCCACATAGCCGCAGGCCCCCGCAACGGTAATATATGGCACATTTTTTAAGGAAAGACAGAGAAAAAAACAATCGAAATACAGAAAGTTAGAACATGTCTTGTGCATAACATGTCCATGGTCGCACTATATCCAGAACACAGCATAAAGTTGCTATGATTAAACACCCCAACCTTGGTTTTAGTAACAATTATTATACTTGTATTAGTATATATTAGGATCGTCATCAATGCGATAAAAATTCAATCAAATTGGGACCAAACCCAACACCAAGTTTGAAAAGGATACGGGTACTACTACCCACTTATATGACTCTCTAATCGCTAATCAGGACCCACACCACGCCACACCTTTTTATAGTCACGGTGCTTGACCTTTCCCTTCCCCACCGTACAACGAACGCAAACAACGGGTGGGCCCTACTTTAGTAATCTTCTCCTCTCCTCACCTCTAAGAGAAGCTCTTCCACATTCTTTTTAATTTGAAATTCAAATTTAAACCCATCAAACGGGCGAAGAAAAATTCCCCGAGCGAGGAGGGCCATCGTCAATGGAGGAAGAATAATAGGGGTAATTATAAACACTAAATAACGGTTACGGTTTTTTTTTCTCTCTGTGTCAGCAATTAAACCTTTCTTAAATTTCACTTCCGAGAGAACAGAGCCGCTGAAGGAAGAAAGCAGAGTATGGGGGAACCAACTTGTGTGTTGTCTGCTTTCTCATACACTTCTTCAGGCATCCATACAAATGAACACATCGAGGTTAGTCTTCTCTCTTCTTTCAAATTTCGTTTCTTCCGAAACTTCCTCGGTTCACCTTCTAAAAAGTTGAGTTTAATTTGGGTTGGCGGGCGGGCCGCAGGGAAATAATCATCCTCTGTATGGAATCGAAGGAGAGTCGGTTTCACTGGGGAGATACATGTCGGAATCGTTGTCATGGGAGAAATGGTCATCGTTTTCTCGAAATCGATATGTGGAAGAAGCAGAGCAGTACTCAAAGCCAGGATCAGTTGCTCAGAAGAAAGCTTACTTTGAAGCCCACTTCAAAAGGATGGCTGCTCTTAAAGCTGCTGCCTTGCTCGAGCAAGCCAATAACCAAGCTCCTGTTTCTGATAAACTAGACAACAGCAGCATCAAGACGATGATGATTGAAGGAGACGTTAACCATCATATCTCAAACCGAGATGCACAGGATACCAACACGAGCTTACAAGTTGGACGAAACGGACAGGAAACCGGTGGCTTTGCAGGTTATGATGAAAATACTGATCCAGCAAAATTTGTGGGTAACAAGAAGGATGATGATGAAGTGGGTAATTCAATGGTTGGGGGAAATGAGAAAACTCAAGTGGAAGAATCAGCAGCAGCAGTGATTGAAGTTGAACCATCAACCCAGAACTCGACTAAAATGGAGCATCATAACATCATGACCCAGCCAAAACTGCAGGTGGCGTTTATTTATTTATTTACTTGTTATTTTCCTTTCCTATGAAAACAGATTTCAATTTCATTATTACTCAATCAGGAAAAACCCAAAAATATTTTTAAAGGTTAAATCTTTTTCTCCCCCTTTTCTTGGCTTGGGCTTTCTAGCAGGATCGGAATAACAAGCAGGGAAATCCATCCCCAGTGGTTAAAAAGAACCCACCACTTTCATCTTATATGCCGTCAGTTGACAGAAGCAGAACGCCGTCTCTCTTCTCTTCTTCTCCAGCCAAACCAATCGCACCTGGAAAAGAAAACTATGCAACTCCAACCAATAACAAGTCTTGTGTGCAGGACACGGGCAGCAAGAAGAGAACACCGCTCCGCCGTTCCATTAATAGGGAATTAAACAAGCTGTTTTCTCCTGTTATCAGAAAGATAGGCAAGGGTGGACAGAAAGATAAAGATTGTTCCACACCACTAAATACTCCTGCTGAGGTCCAACCTATGCCTGATTCTTTCTGTTATTTGAATAGTATCATTCTCTGAACTTGTTTTTTTATTTGTAATATTTTTTTGTTTATTCTTATCATTTATTGTTTGTTTGTCTGTCTCTTTGGTTTTTGACAATGTGCAGCCATACGTTGATGACAGTATACGGAGCTCTCCTTCCGAAACCCGGCAGCCGGCAAAAAGAGGGTACTTGTTTCATTAACTATATCATTAAAAAAATAAAATCGATCTGCTGAGGCCTATAATTCTACAATAATTCTCATTTTTCCATTCGTTTGTTCAGGGTCAGAGCCCTGTTCGAAGCATCAAGAAGCGAAAATAAAACTTTTAGTCCAAGGTAAGAAGCCTTGATATATTCTTGTTCATTTTGGATGAGGGTGAAGGGATAACTTGTATTAAGTGGTATGGAGGTGATGATGTTTTTTGCATCTCTTAAAGGCTGTATATCAGAATACCACAGAGAGGGAAAAAAAAACGGCTATTTTAGTTGGAACAGAGGCGGCACGAAACAGACGGGTAAATTATTAGGTCCCATTAGGTCCGGTCCATCCGGTTAACCTTTTGTAAAATGAAATGGAAGAGGAGGGGAGAGCATCCGTCATCATAGTCAGCATATATCATTTATAGGAAAAACTTTATTTCACTTAATAAATTATTACTGACACCAGGAGAGCAAATGTATGTGTATCTGACCATGTTTTTCCAGCTCATTCTAGCATTATGCTTAGTGTCAGATGAATAACAAGAAGAAACATGTAAGTTGCTTCAAGTGCATATTTAAGTATCGAGACACCCTTTTTAAAGAAGGCAGTGAATTCGAAGTGCGTCATCATAGGCAGCATATATCATTCATAGGGAAAACTTTATCTCACTTCATAAATTATTTCTGACACCAAGGAGAGCACATGTATGTGTATCTGACCATATTTTTCCAGCTCATTCTAGCATTATGCTTGGTGTCAGATGAATAACAAGGAGAACCATGTAAGTTGTTTCAAGTGCATGTTTAAGTATAGAGACACCCTCTTTAAAGAAGGCTGTGAATTCGAAGTGTCACTCAAGTACTGCATGCAAAGAATTATCACTCCAAGTATTAGTGTTGTAGATCACACCACAAGCTGATTTATGCTTGGTCTAGTAAAATGATTTGCTGGCCTAAACTGAACTGACTTTAAGTTAAAATAATCTGGGGTCAGATCAGTGACGTACGAAACAAGGCGAAGAGATGATGAAGATGATGTGTTTGTTAAGTATTGGGTTAATAAAATTCTCTAAATGTAAGTGGCCATAGATGTAGGATGAATTTTATGGTGCACTCAAGATCAGTTTGTATTTTTGCATAGCAGTGGCCTGAAGTCGCCGGGTCCAAGCAGGAGCAGGATAAATTCACCAATTATACCAGACTTCTGCTTAAGGAATCGCGAGAAGACTACAAGAAGAAAAGAGGCAAGCTAGGATCATTTAATTTTCTAGTCCTACATTGTACATTCACACAAACACACATATTGATTGACATTATCGACCGGTCATATTTGTCTTGCTAAATCGTTCTTGATATGTTTCAGAATCTAGAGGAGAAGTTTATCGCCACACAGAAGAGCCAACCGCAATCAAAGTTCAAGGTAACTGTTTTCATCATCACTTGCCCTTTTTTTACAGGTGATGGAAGAGCATTTTTTATTTCAGTAAAAGGAACACCCAAAGTCTCCAACACGTCTTGTGTGAGACAGGCTTGGCATGAAAGGAAGCAGCCATTCCTGCAAAAGAAATTAAAGACACGAGCCAGCTAGCTATCTTTCAGGGTAATCCCCGTAACTAAACCTGTCTGTCATCTCTATCTTTCAGGGTAAAGCAGAAGCCGAATTTTCTAAACTCCGTCAAAGTTTTTGCTTCAAAGTCACGCAATTGTCCGAACTTCACGGCCAAACAGAAACGTTGTCAAGAATCCCTGTCCCTAAACAAAAGGTTAACTATATATATTAGTAAACTTCATATCCATCCGTTAAAATAAATAAACTATTTGTGCTTACTGGTTTAATTCAGGTTTTAGACTATAATATTCTTATTCACTGCCATTTCCATCATTTGCATGCAGAGTAAGATGTTGCGTCATCCCTCATCAAACAAAGAGAAAAAACCGACTACGGGCACCACATCGCAGAGCCATGATACGTTACCACCTCTAAGGCCTGCACTCAAGAGCAGTTTGAAGCATAGCCGGCGGCAATAGAATTTTAAACTAGTATATATGACAACATTGTTGAGCTTAGCATTGATATATAACCCAATGCAACAACCAGATCGACGACGGCATTGAGTATGTTGAAGAACTTCTTCAATGACGTATTATGTTCAAAGAGCAGCAATGACGTATTATGTTCAATCTTGTTATAGTTTTTTCCCCCTTTCCTTCCTGTTTTAATTTGGCTTATCATTCATACAATCGGGACTACTGTTTAATGTATCATTATTGTTCAATACATAAATTGCACGGGTCCTTAGATTCCTGATTCTGGCCGGTGCATTCCCTCTAATCGATATGATCGTATGATTGAAATTCTATAGCGTCATTAGAATCAAATTCGGATCGTATGATTGTAATATCATACAAATACCATAGAATTATGGCCTCTATCTGTACACTATAAAATAGCTTTTATTTGGAAGCTATTTAAGTTGTTGCAAGTAACCATCAACGTAAAGTATTAATTACATGCATACAATAAAAAATTATCATATGGGTAATACATACAAAAATTCTAACTACGCCAAAAATCAAAGATAAAATGAATAACAATGAAGTGAATAGAAATTAATAAATAAATAATATCACAAATTTAATAAATTTTTTTACTTTGCATATAGATTTTGAACTTCTCAAAAGTATTTTTCTTTCTAAAAACCAACTTTGCTAATATATTACTCGTATTCCTTTCATATTAGTTGATGCTACATAGGTAGTAAGCACAAAATAATAGTGTTAATGTTTAGAGTTAGGAAAAAAATATAGTAGAGTGTAAGAAAAAGTAGATTTTAAGGTTAATGGATTAAAAAAAAAAAGCAATAGATACTACCTATGACCATAATAATATTTTTATGTTAAGATTCTATATAGGATTATAGACCGTTTAATGATTTATGAAACTTAAAATCGTAAAATCATAATATTTGGATCTTGAGCTTAACAAGTATGCAATCAACATACATACATGGATGTGGTAATTATATACATATATATATATATATGCAGCACGATACCTTGAATCATAACTAGTGATGCCATTAACTCAACAATCAAAGCGTGGTTATGTGAGATAAGTGATTGTAGGTTCGTACCCCGGCAGCCGAGACTATTAATTGACCGTGATTTATCTTTTCATACAATGTTGGACCAGCATGTAGGATATTAGGGACGAGAACATCACGTTTTTTTAGAAAAGAGAATCTTTTTTTTTGTGACAAGAGAATTTAGTTTTATAAAATAAATCTATTATACGGATTGTATTTAGTACCTATGAAAAAAAATATATGTAATTTATTTGACAAATGCATGTTAACTAGGTTAGGTGCAAGTAATGAACTATTTTCATTTGACCTGCGGAAAAAAAAAAATCTTCTAACAACCATGAAAGATCTGAGTTTTTACTATTGATTTTCTATCTACTTCGTTATAAAGAAAAATACTAGTACAATTATATTTAAGATTTAGCAAGAGAATCATTTTCGTAGTCATTGTGTCATGTGTACGAGTGGAGAAGGTTGAATTGCAGCCAAGTTGGTAATAATCTCAATGAGCTAAATCATAATGATCACGAGCATTTCCGATGTGGTGATGTATGTCTGACAGAATGATGATTGTTTTGTGGGTGGGTGCAGACACGATCGCGGCCTTTGAAACCATCTTCACCAAAAGGCGTAATTTCCCACGCCCTCAGGGGCCCCCGCCAGCCGGCCCGACAGCCATCACGAGGGAGGTAAATCACGGTGACCCAGCGCCAGGTCGTGGCAGGTCCGGAAGCCAGAGCGCCCACAAGGAGCCACCCCCACAAACGGAGGGTTGAAACTCCCACACTGCAGCTTGTCCTCCGACGGGATCGAACCCGGTACCATCTTCACCACAACCCTGCTTTTGAAACCAGTGTTGCACGGGGACGGGGACCGGGACGGAATGAAATACGGAAACGATATTTTTTAAAAATCTAGAAAATAGGAACGAGGATGTTTTTGGGACGGAAACGCCAAAAAAATTATATATTTAAAAAAATAGATTAAATATATTAAAATTAAGAGAAAAAAATATAAAATTTTTAAAATTAGTTCTTATATAAGTTAATTTTAATTATTAATAATTATTTTTTAATAAAAATATTAATTAATAATATTTTTTTAATAAAAATATTAATTAAATAATTTTAATATAATTTTTAATCAGGAAACGAGAAGTTTTCGGGGACAGGAACGTTTCCGGGATCACAACTTGAAACCAAACTCTAATCCTTCCCTGCTGGAACGGTTTGATCGACTTGATGGATTGCGACAATTGTGGTTAACATTATACGGACAAATGAGGTTAGCAGAATATAAAAATTGACGTTCGCGAAAGCAACTAATAAACCAACAAATCACCTCCTACCTACAGAATCCTAACGTTTTATAATATGGGATCAGGAAGGTAGCATCAAATTAGTGGCTGAAATCATAGGTAGTCGAGAGCTTTGTTAGAACATACGCACACAGTTGGCACTTGGCAGGCTCTGTTCCGGTCAGAATCTGAATTGGAGTGGCCCACTAACTACCAGAAAAAAGGGATATTTTCGCGTCGCAGCTCACCTGGTACCAAAAGGCGTAGCAGCTCACGACCAATGGTGTTGAGGAGGGTGTGCTGCGGTCTGCGGATAGGCAAGTGCAAGGCGAGAAATCGGTCAAGTTTTGATAAGGCCTATATTTTATTTATAATAGTATCTAAAAAAAATTATTGTTTCATTATATTTTTATATAATAAATAAATTTATTTTATAAAAATAAAATTTTATTTTTTATTTTTTTTAATTATATATGTATTAAATTATATATTATTTTTAATAGATAGTATTAGTGTAATTTTAAAACTATTTTTATTACTTTATTTAAAAATGTATAAAATGATAGAATGAATTTTTTTTTTATAAGAAGAAAGTATTATTAAATGTTTTTAGATTTTATTTAATTTTTACATGATGTATTATTATAGGAAAATAATATTGTTAGATTACTCTTTAAATATTACTCTATTATATATAAAAAAATATACTTGGACCGCAAATTAATACTTAGTAATAAGAAAATAATCACCAGAGATACAATCACTCAAAATTCTATGTTCTAGAGTGAACGATTGGATTACCATGTAATTAATACTATACCTTTATTATAACTTTAGACTTTGAACTTCTATAGGGATGTCAATTTTTTCCGCGGGTTTGGGGCTCCGTCGGGGATTTTTCGTTCGGGTTCGGGTTTGGGGAGAGCATTCGGGGATCGGGTTCAGGTTCGGAGATTCTTAACGAGAATTTTTTCGGGGACGGATTTGGGGTTTCCATCCCCGAACCCGCCCCGAAATTTTTTATATATATATTTTTATATAATTATATATATATAGTATATATATAATTTTTTTATAGAATATAAATTAAAAATATAATATAAAAAAATTGTTTGAGGATCGGGGATGAGATCGGAGATCGGGTATAAAATCGGGTTTCGGGGATCGAGTCGGATTTTAAGAACGGGGAATAAATCGGGGATGGAAAATAGATCGGGGATCGGGTCGGGTATGGGGATTTGATCCCCGCGGGGATCGGGTCAGGGAATCCCCGATAAAAAAATAACGGAGATCGGGTCGGGTTCGAGGATAATTTTCCTTATCGGGTTCGGAGATGGGGATGGGGTCCCCGTCCCCGACCCGCCCCGTTGCCATCCCTAAACTTCTATATCAAAGGCATAGGACATGAAAATAATAACTAAAAATGAAAAATGAACAATAAAGTATTAATTCTCAGCTAACCAGCCTATCTATCTCCGTCCGCGCGCACACGCAATCACAACCATAAAATTCACCACCATCATTCTCACATTCAACGATTCTCCTTTAATTTTCACCTCAAACACTAATTCTGTTATGTACTTTCATTGGTTAAAATAAGAAAAAGGTGACCCAACTAGGGATGGCAATTTTCCTCGCGGGTTCGGGGTCCCGTCGGGGATTCTCCGTTCGGGTTCAGGTTCGGAGAGAGAATTCGGGGATCGGGTTCGGGTTCGGGGATTTTTAACGGAAATTTTTTCGGGGACGGGTTTGGGGTCCCCATCCCCGAACCCGCCCCGAAATTTTTTTTATATATATTTTTTTATATAATTATATATATATATATATATAATATAATTTTTTAATAGAATATAAATTAAAAATATAATATAAAAAAATAGTTTGAGGATCGAGGATGAGATCGGGGATCGGATATAAAATCGGGTTTCGGGGATCGGGTCGAATTTTAAGAACGGAGAATAAATCGGGGATGGAAAATAGATCGGAAATCCGGTCGGGTATGAGGAGTTGATCTCCGCGGGGATCGGATCGGGGAATCCCCGATTAAAAAATATCGAGAATCGGATTGGGTTCGAGGATTATTTCCCTTATCGGGTTCGGAGATGGGGATGGGGTCCCCGTCCCCGACCCGCCCCGTTGCCATCCCTAGACCCAACTTGAACAAAGTTTTCGATATTTTAAGTGTGAGTTACTGCCAATGTCTAAATCCTAGGCTTATAATGGTTTCTCATTAGAGACACGTATCACAGTCAACTGGACCCTGACATCTGCCACTATATGATAACTATTAATCATTTCCAAAAGGGAACCGACTGAGATCGAAGAGGATTATAGAAAATTCAACTAGCTTGTCCACAGAAGTAGAATAATTCGCGACTTATGATTGCGTGCAAGAGGTCGTGGGATAAGCTTTGGGTCTAGAGTCCGATGGGATGAAGGATAGAATCTCTGCTAGTGGCTTTGAATTGAATTGAAAGTGAGCCATTAAAAATTAATTGGGAGAGAGAGAGAGAGATAGTAGAAATTGATTGGGCAACTAATAAGAGCTCAAAAATTACTTTTAATATATGCTAAATAAGGGCTATATGTATCATGAGTCAACAAATATTATTGTTCAACAAAGGTTATTAGAATTGAAATTTTATCTAGAATTAAAATTAATTATTATAATTAAATTATAAAATTGGATTGTAAAATCCTATAAATACTATAAAATTATGATCTCATATACTTAAATGTTATAAAATTCCATAACTGATGTTAAAAAATTTTAAAAAAAAGCTCATTTTTAATATTTTATTTGGTCACTAATTAAATTGCCACAAGTAACAAACAACACAAATTGTCGATTGCTTGTATACAAAAACAATTGTTATATGGTCTATACATTAAAACAAAGCCAACAACACCACACAAAAAAAAATGAAAAGGATGATTAGCAACTAAATTTAAATTAGTAAACAAATAACATCACAAATTTAAAATATTTATTTTATTTTGCATATAGAGTTTGAAATTTTCGTAATTTTTTTCTTTCCAACAATCTACTTCACTGATATCTTGCTTGTGTTTACTTCACATTGGTTGGTGCTCAATATATAATATATACAAAACAATAAGGTTATGGTTAAGAGTGACAAAAGAAATATAGTAAGAATAAGATAAAAAAATAGATTTTAAAGTATATATATATAGTTAGTATGCAGCATTGTAAGATCCTACCATGATTCTAGTACTTTAATATTTTACTTAGGATCATTGATCGTTTAGTGACTTTTGGATCCTAAAAGCATAGAATCATAAGATCCAAATCTCTAGTTAACTTTAATACCCCATTTCTCGGAAACCTGACTTATACAAGATCTTTTGTATCAAAATTATATTATTTTGAATATTTTATTACATCTTTAATCAAATTAGAGATTCTAGTTTCATTTTTGAAATATTTCGTTTATACTTCTTAACCCTTTCTCACATATTCATCTTTGTGAGAACTTCTAAGCCACGTTTGGCTATCAAGATTATTCTCAATCATTCTAATTCTTTTATTTTTGGAATCCTTGGATTTCTATAAGTCTTTTGGGCTATTTTAAAATTTTATGTGGAGGTCTCTTGGAAAAAAAATACTATCCATATCTTGGTTAGCCATATTTTAGCGCTTTAAGCCCCGAAACGACCCTATTTACTATCCAATTTTTTTGTGATATTGAGCTCAAAATGATTTAAAACTACTTTTTAATTAATTTTATACTTTTTGGGATTAGTTAGATATTTTTGAACACGTATACATCACCAAATTTGATTTTCCTTCTTCAATCGTATCCTAACCTTTATGAAACTTAATCTCAACCTTCTATGTGACCACTTTAGCCAAACTAAGGGTTTATGTTGCCTCTTGTTTGTTGAAATTCTCAACCACACACACACACAAATATCTTTTCTTATAAATGACATAATTAAACTTATACACTTTCTATTTTTACCAAAATACCCCTAATCATATCCTAACCTCTAACACTTGTTCTTTTCCATCCACCCCTTCATTGTCTTTAACTTCATCCCCTCTCCTCTTTCTCCCTCGGACACAACCAATCACCACCTTCAGGCCACTATATAACACCCCCAATTTTTTAATCATAAAATTTTATTTTGAAGACAATGCTGAAACATTTGAAAAACAAAACCAAGAAATGTTACCATCACATCAACCATGAGAGAGGTGAGATCATCAGCTAGCCCATGCCTAATGCAAGGAAAAATAGATCAACGCTCGACAAGATGCATGCTCATAATATTAATATAATAGTACACGATGATAAAAGTAGAGAACAATCATGTAGATAGAAGGATTATGAGAGCTTGCAAATCCAAATATAGAGAATTAAAGCCAAGAGTTTAAATAATCAGAAGAAAAAAATCTTCCCAATGCACTAGGCAAAATACCTCTAAACGGTTAGCCTAACTCTTAGCATAAACATAAATATCCAACCCAAAGCAATGACCAGCTATTGACCCATGTCATCACCCTCAACATACTCTAACTTAGATTTGTACCCCTACAAATAGTCCTGTGCTCTCCGAACAAGAAGTCGAATCATCATAGTAACCATAAAAGTACTGTATCAGTACAGTAAAGTACTAGTAAAACATACTTCCTAAAATATGGTAAGGCTCATGCATCACATCAAAGTCACATAATATCATGGTGACAAACAAACCAATTTACATTAACACTTAGGCTCATGGTAGTAATACAACAAGGAATGCTTGCATGGAAATTATGGAAGAATAGTTAATATGGAAATGCAACACAATCCACACAATGTAAACCACATTATACTTCTTCCTTTAGTGATCACATAAATTTCCAGTTATTAAGATAGACCACACCTAGTTCTCCCCCATGAATAAGAGTCATGGTAGGAAATAAATATAATGTGATACCACACCCACCACACGGGGTTAGGACATTGACGGGGATTTTCTTCGGGGATACCAAACCCACCACAGATCAAGTGCACCTATCACAAAGACTAACACAAATTGGGATACCACACCTACTACATATGGTCTAAGTACATTAAGGGGCTTGCACTTGGATACCTTACCAACCTCACCTTGAATGACTCATCCATGAGGGTTAAAAATTTGGAATACCACAACCCCCTAAGCAATTGACAATATGAAGTTCTAGGGAGCTTGTACATGAGATACCTCATGAAATACCCCAAAATCCTAACTTCTGAAATTACGGCCAAATAAGGAATTATTAGGAAAATCAATTATATAAATTCATTTATTAAAATGTAGAGAAATAATTAAGTTAAATTAAGAAGAAAATAATAAAGAATTTAATTGGAAGAAAATTTGGGTATTTTTCTAATTAGCAGGGAGGTTAAGGAAATTTATCTAAAATAGTCTAAACTAAGCAAAAAAGGAATTTATTTAATATTTTATAAATATTAATATCCTAAATAGCCCAAAAATATTCTAAATAATTTATGCAAAATTCAAAACCCCAAATAAATCCTTTCTTTTCCTTTTTCCCTTTATCTTTTCCTTCTTTTTCCTTTTTCTTCCTCCTCCGCCGAAGTTGGGCCTCGCCCGGCCCAAACCTGCCTCTCCTTCCTTCTTCTCGCCCGCGGCCCAGCGAGCCCAGCCGCCCGTGCAACAAAACGCTGCGTTTCGACGCTAAAGTTGCCGAAATGCCGCGTCGTAATAAGAAAAAAAGTAACCGTTGCCAGATCGACGAGGACGTTGCGTTTTTCCCAAAACTCTCCCCAAAACGCCGCGTTTCATTAATGGGGGAAATGACCGCTGCCGCCCGGCCGGTTCCCCCTCCCCTTTTCCTTTCCCCTGGGCCGCCGGTCCACCCCCTTTCTCCCCCCTTTTTCTTCCCGTGCAGACGACAGCAGCGACGCATGCCTGCACTGCCGGCGCTGCCCCGACACTGACGAGCCTGCCTCCCTCTCTCTCTTCCGTTGTTTTCTTTCCCCGTTTTGGCCCCAACCAACATTGTCCTCCCTCCTGAGCAGCCTGCAACCCTTCATTTTCTTTTTCCTCCTGCGACCGCCTGGCGCCTGCACCCCTTGTCTTCTTCCCCCTGGCCTTGCCTGACCACCCTGCCTATAAATACCCCCCATTTATCACCTGGATTCCGGATTTGGAACCCCAAAACCCTAGATTGCTTCCTCTCGCTGCCGCCCCATCAGACGCGTCGACCGCTGCCTTCCCCCAACGCCGTCGGTTTAGCGCCGCCCAGAACCCCACCTTGCACCACCCTCCACCTAACCAAGCCCTTCTCAGCCCTCGATTTGCCCTACACGTGCCGCCCTAGCAGTGCGAAATAGCCACCCCGAGCACCCTCCTTCCAGCCATCGCTGTCCCTTACGCCGCCCGAAGCCGCCATCTCCGTCGTGATCCACCCTCCTTCCACCTCCCAAAGTAACCAGCAAGTCCTCCCCTACCTGCACATACCCTCCTTATCCCCTGATTCCTTCTCCACCAACCTCCAACATCTTCCACCACCTTCTTCCTCCTCCGGCCGGCGCGCCAACCACCGCGCGCCGCCACCCCTTGCCACGCCACCACCCTTATTCCACTCCCCTTCACCTGCTGATTCTTCCCCCACCTCAAACTTCTCCATTCCTCCTCCCATCTAACCTCTACCTTAATCTTTCTGATATGAATCTTAAGAACTTATATTTAATTAATTTTGAAAATTGATGTGAATTATTTAGTTATAATTGTTTGTCTTATTTGGTGAATAAATAGGAGTGTAATGCAGCATAAGGACTCTGTGGATCTTTGGATGTAGTTGCTGGAATGTGCAGATTATGTATCTAAAGTGTGCAGATTATGTAATTTTTGTTAATTAATTGTAATCCCATATGATGCATTCGCCGGTC
Source organism: Tamarix austromongolica (assembly GCA_039764185.1). Lineage (NCBI taxonomy): Eukaryota > Viridiplantae > Streptophyta > Magnoliopsida > Caryophyllales > Tamaricaceae > Tamarix > Tamarix austromongolica. The sequence continues at coordinate 103,704,857 of CM077819.1, read as the reverse complement.
GAAATTGGCTAATGGAAATTAGGTCGGTTGTATAATTCGCCACCCAGTCCTTAATTTTGGACTAGATGGATTGTGGATTAATCAATCCTTAATAGCCATGATTAGCTAAAGTGTTATTTTAGCTGATGGGAATTAAGTCTTAAACTTAATTGTATTTGGGGCATTTTATTTTGGGGATTAATTGGGCTGGTCGACTATTTATGTGGCCCAAAGTAATAAGCCCGTTCGGCCTTTTCGTTGTAAATCTGGCCATGTATTTGTTGGTCAGTATTGTGTATTTGTACGTCGTTATACGGTCTGTAATACGCATATAAATATCCTGGTAAACGTGTAATAGTGGACGATTCTTTTTGACAAAATATTTGGCCGAGTTCTCGATTCTTCTCGCGACTTGTCTCTCTCTCTCGGCGATTCTCTCGCTCGCTCGTCTTCTCTGAATCTGCTCTCTTACCTTTGATCGATCTTGATCATTCTTTCTTCAAATTTTAGTTGCCGTTGTACAAACTGTGCCTCTGAATCTTTGGGTCTTCCTTTGGAGTTGTTCCTTAGGCTGAACCGGCGAATCGAACGTTGCGCTCAATTAATATTTCGATCCTTTTGAGAAACCCTAACAGGTTTCCATCATTTGGTATCAGAGCCTCAATTATTAGAGTGCTCGTAGTTTTCTTTGTTACTGATTAAGTTTTTCCCAATTTTTGAGTCGATCTCTGTATTTCGCTAACCCTATCTTGAGGTGTGAAATTTTAGGGTTTGCAGCGACGAGGACTGTTTCGATTTTCGTCGTTCTAAAACCGGCGATTAAAGTATTTTGGTCCGCTGTTTCGAAATTCCGAAGAGAAACCCTAATCGACCTAGGGTTTGGTCAAGAACTTGAATCTTGACTGACTGTGCGACAATTTGTTGTTGGTAACCTCGATTCGTAAATTTTCTTGTTTAATACTACTATCTGCTATACTTAATTTCCAATCTCTTCGCAAATTACTTGTTTGTTAATAAGTACACAGGTGACATAACCGGCAAACCATTCGGTTTCGAGAAAAGGGTTAGACCTCCAAGAAGAGGGGTACCCTAAATAAGTGGATTAATTGCTTAAGCAGACGCGGTAATATCGTTCCCTTTCACTTAGTCATTATTGTCGAATTATTATAGACATTGAATAAGTCTGAGTAAGCTTTACTATTGCTATTTCTGTTAATCATTGATACTGTGATACTTCTTGTGATTGTACTGTGTGTTATGTTTGTCTGAAATTCTTAAATAAATTGATTCTGTTAATTAATTGCTGCTGTGATAGTTGTTTAAGTCTAAAAAATTTCATTATGTCTAACAATGGTCAGTCTATCAATCAATCTTTTTCTAGTAATGATCTTTTAGAAACCCTTATAACTTTTCAAGAACAAATGATTGCTCAATTTGCTGTTTTATCTACTAACCTAGAACAAAGATTAGGAGAACAGGAAATAAGAATCAATGAATTGCAACATAACAAAGTCGAAACTAATCAAGCAGGAGTTTTAGGAAGGGCTCCAATGGATCCTAGGATTAGAATTCCACCCATAGCTAATCTAGAGGAGTTGGAAGACCAAGTATCTCACAATAGTGATAGGATGCCTAGACAGAACAATAGGCAAGATAGGGAATTAGAGTTCATTGATAGAAATTTGAATAATCTTAAGCTTAGTATACCAGGGTTTAATGGCAGGAATGACCCTGATTATTATTTTGAATGGGAAAGGAAAATAGAACTAGTATTTGAGTGTCATAATTACTCTGAAGAAAAGAAAATTAAGGTGGCTGTAGTAGAATTTACTGAATATGCGTCCTCTTGGTATCATAATTTGGCGTTAACTAGACGAAGGTGTGGGGAACCACCTATACAGACTTGGGCAGAATTTAAAACTTTAATGAGAAAGAGGTTTGTGCCAAGTTACTATTATAGGGAATTGCATAAGAGGTTGCAAACTATTAGTCAAGGAGTGAGGACAATGGATGATTATTATAAGGAACTAGAAGTTTTGAATATTAAGACAGGAGTTATTGAGGATGATGATGCTACCATGGCTAGGTTTCTGAGTGGATTAAGTTCAGAGATAGCTGATAAAGTAGAATTATATCCTTGTGGAACCTTGAATGAGATGGTAAATATAGCTACTAAGATAGAAATTCAATTAAGGAAATCTAGGCAATATAAACCCCCTGGGATTGGGTTTAAGACTACAGTAAGGAGAAATTTTGGAGGGAATACTTCTGGAAACTGGAAGAATAATAGTAAGGTTGAATTTAAAGGTAGAAACAATGAAGGTAAGGTAGGACAGAAGTTTGAAAAGGGTAAGAATGTGATGACAAACCCTGTAAATGGATCAAACAGGACTAGGGATATTAAATGTTTTAGATGTGGAGGATTATGATACATAGCTTCTGAATGTCCAAACAAGAGAAACATATTAATTAGAGAGTCTGGAGATATAGAATCTGAATCTGAAGAAGAAGAGAAATAGGTCAATATAGTTGGAGAGGATGATAGTGATCTAGAGGAGGAAGTATAATTTCCAGTGAGTAGGGATCTTTTTGTGGTTCGTAGGGCTTTAAACAGTAATAAATTACCTGATTCTAATGCTATACAAAGAGAAAATATATTCCATACTAGATGCTTAATTGATGATAAGTGCTTTAACATGGCCATAGATAGTGGTAGTTGTATTAATGCTCCTAGTACCCTGTTGGTGTCTAAATTAGGATTTTCAACTACTAAACATCCAAAACGATATAGATTGCAATGGCTTAATGAATTGGGAGATGTCAAAGTTAGTCAACAAGTTTTAGTAAATTTAAAACTAGGAAAATATGAAGATTCTGTTTTATGTGACATAGTTCCTATGCATGCTGCTCACCTGTTGTTAGGTAGACCTTGGCAATATGATAGGAAGGTAATACATGATGGTTATAAAAATAGGTATACAGTACAGAAGGATGATAGGAATATTGTCTTAGCACCTATGACTCCAAAAGAAATATTTGAGGATCAAACTAAAATTAAATCTGATTATAAGGAGTTATCTAAACCTAGTTTGGAGAATGATCTTAGTTCAAAGGACATAAAAGGAACTTCTGGATTTTATGCTAAAGGTAAGGATGTAGGAAAGGCAATGAAAAGAAATGCTAATGTGTACTTGATGATTTATAAGGACTGTTATGAGTGTCAGAGAGGAATAAGTGAAGAAATACCTAGTACAGTGAAACCGTTATTGGAAGAATATAGTGAGTTGTTTCCTGAGGACATTCCTAGTGGATTACCTCCATTAAGGGAAATAGAACATCAAATAGATTTTATTCTAGGAGCTGTTATACCAAACAGACCTGCTTATAGAGCTAATCCTGAAGAGGTTAAGGAATTAAAAAGACAGGTCTCTGAACTGTTAAGTAAAGGATACATTAAGGAGTCTATGAGTCCTTGTGCAGTACCAGTGTTATTAGTGCCTAAAAAGGATGGTAGTTGGAGGATGTGTGTGGATAGCAGGGCAGTAAATAAAATAACTATCAAGTATAGATATCCTATCCCTAGGCTTGATGAAATGTTGGATCAATTGCATGGTGCTGTTATATTTTCAAAAATAGATTTAAAAAGTGGGTATCATCAAATTAGAATGAAACCAGGAGATGAGTGGAAGACAGCTTTTAAGACTAATTTTGGATTATATGAATGGTTAGTGATGCCTTTTGGGTTTTCAAATGCTCCTAGTACTTTTATGAGATTTATGAACTATGTTTTGAGGGAATTTATTGGAAAATTTGTGGTTGTTTATTTTGATGATATGCTTATATATAGTAAATATTTAGAGGAACACCTGAAACATTTAAGGATTATTTTAAATGTGTTTAAAACAGAACAGCTTTATGCTAATTTAACTAAGTCTAGATTTTGTTTGGAAAGTGTGGTTTTCTTAGGATTTGTGGTAGGAAAAGAGGGTGTATCTGTAGATGAAGAAAATGTTAGAGCTATTCAGGAATGGCCTGTGCCAAAGAGTATGACTGAAGTAAGAAGCTTTCATGGATTGTGTTCTTTTTACAGGAGATTTGTGAGAAACTTTAGTACTATAGTTGCTCCCTTGACTTCCATAACAAAAAAGGATAATGGGTTCACTTGGGGATTAAAACAATAGAAATCTTTTGAGACAATTAAGACTGAATTAACCCAATCACCCGTGTTGAGTCTTCCTGACTTTGAAAAGATTTTTGAATTAGATTGTGATGCTTCAAGGTTAGGAATAGGGGCTGTACTTTCTTAAGAGGGAAAGCCAATAGCTTATTTTAGTGAGAAATTAAATGGTAGTACTTTGAATTATTTTACTTATGAAAAAGAACTGTATGCTTTAGTAAGGGCTTTGGAAGTGTGGCAACATTATTTGTGGCATAGAGAATTTGTAATTAATACTGATCAGGAAGTTATTAAGTATTTAAAAAGTCAATCAAAGTTAAATAGAAGACAAGGTAGATGGATAGAATTTATTGAGAGTTTTCCTTACATAATTAAGTATAAGAAAGGTAGTGATAATATAGTTGCAGATGCTTTATCTAGGAGATATGCTTTATTAAATGCTGCTGATACTACTTTATTAGGTTTTTCCAGTATTAAACTATTATACTTAGAAGATATTGATTTTAAAGAAATCTATAAAAGGTGTGAAGTTTCCTCACAAGGAAAGTATTTCATTAATGAAGGTTATTTGTTTAGGGAAAATAGGTTGTGTATTCCTGCATGCTCTTACAGAGGTTTATTAATTCAAGAAGCTCATAGTGGTGGGTTAATGGCACATCTAGGATCTCAGAAAACTTTAGATGTTCTAGTTGATCATTTTTACTAACCACACATGAAAAAGGATGTTTTAAAACATTGTGTCAATTGTATTGCTTGTAGGCAGGCAAAAACTACTTCAAAACCTTTTGGTTTATATACTCCCTTACCTGTCTCTAACCATCCTTGGGTTGATGTATCTTTAGATTTAGTTTTAGGATTACCTAGGACTAATAGAGCTCAGGATTCAATAATGGTTTTAGTAGATAGGTTCAGTAAAATGGCTCATTTTATACCTTGTAATAAAACAAATGATGCTATAGCAGTGGCTGAATTATTTTTTTCTAATGTGGTTAAATTACATAGTATTCCTAAGACTATAGTTTCAGACAGAGATGTTAAGTTTTTAAGTCATTTCTGGAGGGTTTTATGGGTAAAATTAGGGACTAAGTTATTGTTTTCTACAACTTGTCACCCTCAAACTGATGGACAAACTGAGGTAGTAAATAGAACATTAGGAAACATGTTAAGATCTGTCCTTGGAAAGAATCTTAAACAATGGGAATATGTTTTACCTCAAGTGGAATTTGCTTATAATAGGACTTTACATTCTACAACTAATAAAACTCCATTTGAGATTGTGTATGGTTTTAATCCTTTAACTCCTTTAGATTTGAGTCCTTTGCCTCATGCTGAATTGCAAAATTTTGATGCTGAATCTAGAGCTGATAATATGAAAAGGTTACATGAGACTATGAGCCAACAGATTAACAAAAAGGTGCAACAGATGGCTGAACATGCTAATAAAAGAAGGAGAAAAATGATTTTTAAATCTGTAGACTTAGTCTAGGTTCACCTTAGGAAAGAGAGGTTTCCAAATTTTAGAAAGTCAAAGTTGGACTCTAGAGGAGATGGACCGTTTACTGTGTTAGAGAAAATTAATGATAATGCTTATAAGATTGATTTACCTGTTAAATTTGGGAATGTAAGTAATACTTTTAATGTAGCTGATCTTAGTCCATTTCTGGGACTTATTCAGGTTTCAGAGGCAAAACCTTTCCAAGAAGAGGGGAATGATATGAATCTTAAGAACTTATATTTAATTAATTTTGAAAATTGCTGTGAATTATTTACTTATAATTGTTTATCTTATTTGGTGAATAAATAGGAGTGTAATGCAGCATATGGAATCTGTGGATCTTTGGATGCAGTTGCTGGAATGTGTAGATTATGTATCTGAAGTGTGCAGATTATGTAATTTTTGTTAATTAATTGTAATCCCATATGATGCATTCGCCGGTCGAAATTGGCTAATGGAAATTAGGTCGGTTGTATAATCCGCCACCCGGTCCTTAATTTTGGACTAGATGGATTGTGGATTAATCAATCCTTAATAGCCATGATTAGCTAAAGTGTTATTTTAGCTGATGAGAATTAAGTCTTAAACTTAATTGTATTTGGGGCATTTTATTTTGGGGATTAATTGGGCTGGTCGACTATTTATGTGGCCCAAAGTAATAAGCCCGTTCGGCCTTTCCGTTGTAAATATGGCCGTGTATTCGTTGGTCAGTATTGTGTATTTGTACGTCGTTATACGGTCTGTAATACGCATATAAATAGCCTGGTAAACGTGTAATAGTGGACGATTCTTTTTGACAGAATATTTGGCTGAGTTCTCAATTCTTCTCGCGATTTGTCTCTCTCTCTCTCTCTCGGCGATTCTCTCGCTCACTCGCCTTCTCTGAATCTGCTCTCTTACCTTTGATCGATCTTGATCATTCTTTCTTCAAATTTCAGTTGCCGTTGTACAAACTGTGCCTCTGAATCTTTGGGTCTTCCTTTGGAGTTGTTCCTTAGGCTGAACCGACGAATCGAACGTTGCGCTCGATTAATCTTTCGATCCTTTCGAGAAACCCTAACAGGTTTCCATCACTTTCCCTCTCTTCTCCTCCTCCACCGCCGCCGGACCACCACTGTCCTCAGGTGGTCTTCCACTCACTTGAACCCTAAAACCTTTCTTTATGCCACCTATAGTAATTTCAACTAATATTAGTATTATTATACTTATTATTATCATTATTATTATTGTTATTGTTATTATTAATTAATACCATTTTTATTATTATCCTTTATTATCCTTAATGTTATCATGCTATCACCCCTTCCAACCCTAACCCCTATTATACTTGACTTAGAGTTAATGTCATTACCTTTATTATTAACATTTCTACTATTATTATTATTATTATTATTATTATTATTATTATTATTATTATTATCATCATCATCATCATTGTTATTATTATTATTATTATTATCATCATTGTTATTACTATTATTACTATTATTGTTATTACTATTATTATTATCATTATTAATTTCTCTATCATAAATGTGTTATTTTCTTACAAGGCCATCATCACTCCAAAACCCTAGCTTTCATCATACTTAACCATTAGTGTTGGTATTATTATTATTATTATTACTATCATTATGGTTATTACCACTATTAGTGTTATTACTACTTAATCCAACCCTACGTGGGTATTGTACTTATATTAATATTGTTTTACTATACCTAACACCTTTACCATTATTGTCATTACTATTATTACTATTACCATTATTCTATTTCTATTAGGGTGACAAAATATGGGAGCCCTTATACTATTTATTCAAAATATGACTTTTATCATTACTACCTCTAGGAGTGTTTTAACTTATTGATATTACAACAATTGTATTATTATTTTAACACTAACATCATTATTAGACTTAATCTTAAAAACACTAGGGTTCTATTACTTGAAACATAAGTGTCACTATTAGTAGTCTTATTATTATTATTATTATTATTATTATTATTATTATTATTATTATTATTATTATTATTATTATTATCACTACTTTACTATGACTAGCGAACACTATAGTATTATAAGAATGGAACTAACGGGTCTAATAATTTAAGTGTAACGATAAGTATTAAAAATAAAGATATATTGATTAGTAATACTTAGCATAATAATTTTAGAGTAAAAACCCTAGCTTTTATATAATACCCTCTTTAGTAATAAAAAAACCCTAATCCTAAACTAGAGTAAGGGTTGATGGTACTTTAAAGGGAAACTAATACTTAGTATTTTTCCCCTTTTATAGGTAATCCTAACCAAAGCCCTAATGAGTTATAGGAGCGTGCTCCAAGCCCGGCGTCGCCTTAGGTAAGGACAAAGCTATGGTCCATGTGTGATGTGTGACATGTATGTGTGGAATGTTGTATATGTCATGCTATGTCGTGTATTATACGATTTTGGATAACTTGTCTTATGTGTAGTGCAGCTTGGAGATTGAGGTATGTTGTATGTGCTTCTATGACATGAGCATGACATGTATATGTATGATGTTTATGTTGTGTTATGATATGACCCTCTAGGATATGCATGTTAGGATAAATGGTAATATGAGTTGGGAATATAAGGATGACCGGAAATAAATGGGAAGTGAGTTCACTAAGGGGGATAGGAGGTTGACCTAAGTACCTCATGATCCATGAGAGAAGATTTAATAAGGGAGGAATGACCAAAATAAAAGAGAGTTGGGGAACCATGCATGGGAGTCGTAAAATTTGCATGGTGACTTGAGGTGTTTGCATGGGATGGCTAAATCTTGCATGGGGGCGAATCTTACGTGAGAAAAGTTGAATTTGGGTGTAAATAAGAGAATGGGAGAACTGTGGAGTGATTGGAGACTTGGGGTGAAAAATAGTACGTAGGTTGGTGCAAGGGTGTATGAGGGACCCGATTAGGGTTTTTGGGGAGAAAGTGGAAATTTGGGAAGTACAAAAGTAAGAATGATTAAGGAGAGGTGGAGTATGGGTTAAGAGTGAGAATTCTATTGTATAAAAGATGAGTATGGGTTTCCATGTGAATGAAGAGACTTGGGAATGAAAAGAGAGATGTTACTTGTGGAAGAAGTAAGGTGCTAGGGTTTAAGGTGGCCTACTAGGGTTTTGCCGGTCACATGCGAGATCGAGGAGTAAAGTGATATGCCGTGGGGTTTGACCTAATAAGGGTGAGACGTGGAGTGAAGAACAAGTAATGGTAAGGTAATTGAGAAGAAGTTGGGTCACGTAGGTCCAACTAGGGTTTCCAAGGGGAAAACCCTAGAGGTTGAGAATAGGCGAGGTCAACGTCATAGGGTGTTGGGCTTGACTTATACTCTTAGGAGTTGGCCTTTTATTAGGTGTGAGCATAAGGGAAAGAATGACGGGGTGATATAAGGGGGGGCAAGAGTCTCAACATATGGGACAGGCCCGCTTGAGCGGCAAGCAGTAGTATGTTGTTGGCTTGCATGTTAAGGGTGGAATGTGATTCAATAAGACACGGGTAAAACACTAATCATGTAAAGTGAAAGATTGTTGAGCCGAGCCTAGACCGGTCCACCGGCAAATAATAGTGGCCAGGAGCATTTTGCCCTGTAGACCGGTCCACCGGCAAATAATAGTGGTCAGGAGCGTTCTGCCCTGAGTGTATACTTTTCGGTCCACCGGCTATAATAGTGGGGTTCCCGTATTCACATGGACTATTAAATAATATGTGTGGGATGAACGTGCTATTAATGAGAATAAAGAATAAGTCATGGAAAAGACACTAAGTACTTACAGTGAAACATCATGTGAGTCGGGGCCAGACCGGTCCACCGGCAAATAATAGTGGCCAGGAGCGTTCTGCCCTGGAGACCGGTCCACCGACAAATAATAGTGGTCAGGAGCGTTCTGCCTTGAGTGTATACTTCCGGTCCACCGGCTATAATAGTGGGGTTCCCGCACTCACATGGACTACTAAAGAATATGCGTGAAATGGACATATTATTAATGAGGGTAAAGAATAAATCATCGGAAAGTACTCAGGCCTCATCTTGTGTGTTATCGCACGTTGCCTATGTGATTGTGCTATGTATGCTATGTGGTATAATTGTATGCTTGGCCTTAGCGCACCTGCGCCCTTACTCAGTATTGGACCCGTACTGATACTACCTTGATTGACTGAGTCCTGTGATGATCCACCAATGGTGGGGACCAGACCTCCTATGCAGGTTTGATCGGTTACTAATTTGGGGTGGAAGGCTTGACTTGAGTGAGTAGGCGATCCGGATATTGGTCCCTTGGGTTTTGTTTTATTTAGCTATAGTTTGTACTACGCTTCTTGCTTTGAAACCGTACTCTTAAGTTGCATTCCTAAACGATATTCTAACTGTTGTTGACTCATGTTTTCGTGAATGGCCTATGTTAACTATGAACCTATGTTTTGATGATTCCTACTTAATGATTGTTTAGTTTATCCTTAGCACTTAGTATCAGAATGGTAGGAGTGAACCGGTCTGGTACTAAGTGTGGCGGTAATACCCCCATGTTTATGGTTTTAATTCTTTCGCTTCTGCTAAACCTTTCGATTTAAACGAAATTTTTCAGTAGTCAATTTGGGGGTGTTACACCTCACCCACCCATATTGGAAACCGATGCCATGCTAATCGGACATAGTATATTCCTATACCTTAAATATATGCGCATACCACCCTACCAATCGTAACCTAGTAGAGAAGAACATAGGTACTGAGTGAAAGATATAAATCATAAGATGACCAACCCACTAACTCCCGGTCAGTTACCTTAAGAATCAGAGAAAAATACTCGAACAACAACTTATCCCATTATAAGTCATTTTCAAGTGATATCATAAATCACATATAAAGCCCACAGAAAATCCAATTAGGTGTTTCCAAGTGATCACCAAATGCAATTAAATTCCAAATTTATCTAAATTTATTATTTATAAGTGATTACACCAAACACACACAAAAGGTATAAAGCCAACAATTAGGTGTTTAGAGATGACACCAAAATTAACCAATTCAATCCCAATTCCAATATTTATGAAAACTTATAGTTAGAATCTATTTGTGATAATAAGAATATTTTGGTATGTTTATATTATTTAGATCACTCTATAATTATATTTAGCTAAATTTTTCCTAAAATCACCTTTTGATACATTTCTCACCTTTTCTCTTCTCCCTCACTTTCATCTCTCTTCTTGAAGCCATGACTATGTGTTTGAATTATACACCTCTTCATTAACTTACCAACCCACTTTCATGCCTTTCTCTGATCATAGTCCACCTCCCTTACCTTAACATGTGTTCCCTTACACCTTGGTTGCCCATACTCAACCTATGTTATACTTCCCTCTCTCCCACTTGAGAATGTTGATCATCATTCTCTCCTATATACTCAAATCCTGATTTAATTCATTTATTACCTTCTACATTTTCTCATTCTTTCCTTTTCCCTTGTAAAAATTCTTAAGTGTTGGGCATTCTCCACTTTTCTTCATTTTTATTTTTTGTTAAGAAAACAAACTCTTGCCTCTTGTTCATTTTCCTTTTATCAAACTATTATATCTTCATTATTCTCCCAATCTTAGCTTTATTTCTCCCTTATTTCTCTTAAGCAAGAAAGAATTAAGTTTTTTAAAAAAAGTTAAAGATTCTAGCTTCTTTCTTCTTGGAATCTTCATTTTCAGAAAAAGGTTGAGTTATGGAATTTTGCTTCTTGTTATGATTGATTATGGCTATAAAAAAGAGTTTTAATCAATTTGATTCTTGATTCTTTTAGAAATTGAGGTCTTGGTAGACATCTATCAATTTATGAGTATTTCATACTAGAAGAATTGCTTGGAGGCAGGGCATTCTTACCTTTAATATGAATATGGCATTTTTTTGTTTGTTTTGGTTCCATGTTCTTTGTGTATTTCTATGTTGTGAATGAGTTAACTGTATTTTTGGATTCGAACATGCGGTAAAGTTTTCTTCTTGAAGTTTTAAGCATGGTTCAAGTTTCATGTTATTATGCATGATTTTGTCACTTTTGAGAATGGAAGATTATCCACTAACACCATATAATTTAGTTCTTTGAGAATGGAAGATTAAATGATACCAATTTTTAACTCATCAATATATCAAACCTCCTTATCAAATAAGTTAAAAATTGACTGAACAAATTATTCCTAACCTTTAGAAAACCCCAAAATGGAAGAATATCTTTGTTTTTGTTGCCATCAAACATCAAACTTCTCAACTAATGTCATAACGTGTTAAGAAAGAGAATTTATCAATTTAGAGTACAAATATAATGGCATCTTAATGATGTATACGACTAAACATATTAAATTAAGCCAAGTGTTAGTGATAGAATTGGGTAGATTCCAACAGAATAGAAAATGCAAAGAAGAGGTAAAGAAGATGAGAGGTGAACTTAATCTTTAAATACCTTCAAGATTAAGCACTTATACTAAACAAATAAGGTTTCAAATCTTAGCTTAGATGGTGTAAGATTTTAAAAACATACAAAACTAACTCTTAGCCTTGACAAGAAGTGTTGTGTTGACAACAAGATAGATGGTTTTTGGTTGTAAGCTACCTCCTCCCTTCAGCCATTTTACCTCTATATAGAGTGTATTCATGCATTTAGTGATATTTACATTAAACATCTAACTCATAGTGAGCTAACTTGGTTATACCGCCAACCATAGTTTATACTAATATAAGCTAACTAAGATTGATAGTCCCTACAATAAGTTGTTGCTAATTGTCGAACCTTCCTAGCCCTCCATCACATGATGACTACTATTACAACCTATGACAAGTTCTTAGAAAATATAAATTTCACTTTAGGAATGTATAACAATACTATTTATGTATGCTTAACTAAGAAAGGAAAATTTTAGTTGATTGAAAGATGATGGATGTAGTCTCCTTGGTAGGCTGGATTTTTTTTGAAACTTTAAGGTTAATTCGCCCCTAAAATAAGCCTAATTTGAAGGCCTTTATCTCCTTAAGATTATCTTCCTAATGCCCCTCAATTATATACACAAAATATGGCTACAAAGAGTAGACTTCTCACTGAAATAGTGGAGTGTAAGGATGGAGATAATCATGGCTTTGATGAGCCATATTGAATCCATAATAAAGGTGATCGAATGTGGTTTTATGCAGCCATAATGTAGCCATAATAGATCCAACCACACTTGGGAGTCGACAACTTGCTTTGGCACTGCATGGCTTTGCATGGCTACCTAATCTCATTAACCCAAGTAAGAAGAAGTTTTGAAGTCTTCAACTTTAAAGAAATTAATAAGTTCATTACCCTTATTTTTATTGCTTGAGGTGGGGTGCTCTTGCATCACCTAACCCAATAATGATGGAGGTGGTAAAGAAAGAAGTTTTAAAACTCTTATATATATATAAATGATTTGCCCCATTCAATTAAAGTTATGTAGGCCCACCATAGTAAAACCCTACCCTCAATGATATGTGCATGCCCCCTAATAATTGCAATCCGATAGAGAAGGAAATAGGTACTGAGTGAAAAGATAAAAATAAAGGGTGACTGACTCACTTACTCCCAACTATCTATTCTGAGTGTTGGAGAAAAGGCTAAAAAAAATCTTCATCAATTATTATTAAACTCTATATGATATCACATATTATAATTAATTAGATTATTGACCACTTGGTTGTTTCCATATGACAACACCAAACATTAAACAAGTCATACAAGACACCAATTGGGATTTTAGAGATAACATAAAGTTTAACCACTTAAGGCACCATAATATTATCATTTTGGTCCATGTTAAAAAAAATAGGTTAAGCATGGTTAAAATCATGATTAAAATATTATAATTAAATGAAACATTAATGTCTAAATCATAAAAAAGAGCATCACATTAACAAGTAAACATAGTGAATTCAGGAGGACCAACTGATGTGGTTGCTAGGACTAGTCGATTGATCTAGTCGCACAAGACTTGAGAAAAGTTATACAATGTAAAACCAGATGACTGATTGATCCAATTGATCAACTATTCATCAAAATTAGTCAATGAGTTTTACCAAAATAGTAGATGGCTTTAAACAAAGGCCAAACCATTGCTATCACAAGAAAACTAATATATTAGTTTAGAGGACCAATCAAATATTCACAATAACTAATTACCTAGTTCATCAAACCAATCAAATCTCTTGTAATTAGCCAATTAAGAATCCCAAAATGTGTGAATTTTCAAACAACCAATCGATTGGTTATAACAAACCTATCAACTTGTAAAGGTAAAACAACACCAAGACCCCACGATCTAATATAGCATAAAATCACAAAACTTTTCCAAATTAATCGTAGCCTACTTTTATGTAATAAAGCACATAGAAGATGTGCTCCACACATGACTTCACATAAATTTTATCAGGAATAAATACTCAACAAGGATATTCTTGAATTACACTACATTCATGCATAATATCAAAATAATTAAGCAAGATCTAAAACTTTAGAAATCAAAATATTGCAACATGTTTGAATCAAATAACTCAACATAATACATACACATCATAAAACATACCAAACACTCAAAACCACAGAACACACACTAAAATCTTAGTCATATTAGAGATATAGATGCATTAACCCCAAACAAGTCTTCTATTACATAACTATTCCTAACTTGACGGTCTCTACTAAGATCTTGATTTCCTAAGAGACTGAAGATCCAAAATGATTAAAACTCCTTTTCAAAAATTAATAAAATGAAATCATAAGAAGGATAAGAAAAATGGAATAACACAATCTCTTCTTATAACTACAATCAAAGACAAAAAAAACCAAGATCTTCAGCCTTTCTCAATACCTTAATCCTTCCTTGATTAAAAGAAACAAGGTAGAACTAAACTAAGATTAGGAGAAGAGAGAAGATATAAGAACTCAACCAAAGAGTGAGTGGGAAATAACAACCTCTATTTTTCCCATTAGAGAAGAAAATGAGGAAAAATGAAGGTTGTTTTAATACTTTAAAAAACTTACAAATGTAATAGGGAGAAGAGAGAAACTATATAAGATAAGGAATGAAATGAATCGAGAATGGAGTGTATACAAGAGAGCTAGTCAACATCTAGAAGGAGGAGAGAAAATATTAACTTGGTTGAGTGTGGGCAATCAAGTGTAAGAGATATATATGATATGGTGAGGGAGGTGGAACGTAGTTAGGTGACATGGATGAGGGTTGGTAAGTCGGTGAAGAGGGTGTAGGAAGTTAAACACGTAGCTATGGCTTCCAGAAGATTGAGAAAAGTGATAGGGTGAGAGAAAATGTGAGGAATACCAACAATAAGCATTTGAGAAAATTTTAGCTAAAGAAAATCATGGAATGATCTAAATAATGTAAAAATTATCTCAAAACATTAAGATATGCTAACCGCCATAATTAGATTATAACTAGAAGATTTATAAAAATTAGAAAGAGATATAAATTAAAATAAAAAAATGATCTAAAATCTCAAGAGAACCAATCAATTAGTTTGGGAAAATCTATTGATTGGTTCATTGGGGAATAAAAGTGTGATTCCCCTCACATACTAGTGGATATATTTGGGTAACATGTTGATAGGTACACTTAAAGCTCACATTTTTATTATATTTTCAGGCCCTTTCCAAAATGAAAACTAATTTATCTTGTATCAACATTATTTTAAACATATTTTAAAAGATTTTAGATGGGGTATTATAGTTATCATTCTACTGGATATAATTTTGGCTTACCATATCATCATTACATTGAATATAAGGTAAATTGGGTAACACTTAAAGCATGATTAAATATAGAATGAGCTAGATACATAAAATTTAAAAAGGAGTTTATAGGATTGCTTTAAGTACAATATTGAAATTACATAAAAGGGATATGCTAAAACTAAGACTCCCGAAAGGTATATGGGTTAATACTAAGATGTAGATAACATGACTCTACTCCCAAAGTCCCAATGATGACAAGGTTACTCTTCTCCACACAGACCATAAAAAATAATAAAGTCATCTAATGAATTCCCATCGATCTATACAAAATCATTTGGGTCGTTTGCTCATGGGGATGAGTACCATCAATAAAAATAATAATTAGTACACCATGTACTGAGTAAGATAATAATATCGTCATAATATTGTTACATAATTTCATATGTCACAAGAAGAAATAAGCATGGATATAGATTAACATAAGATGATTCATGATCAATGCATATTTTATTATATTATTTAAGGTATGTTGACCTAGATTTTTCTATTTGTTATGAATTTTTCACCATTTTCCCTCAATTATTCTTTGTTGCCCAAATTTGTAGGAAAAGATGAAATCAAGGTATTTTAGGTAGACAACTAAGGAAAAGAAACAAAAAATGAGAAAAAAAAAAGATTTGAAACATGGAAATTTAGATGTATCATCATGCATGACTCTAACAGAGAAGTTGTGTAAAGAAAAATCAAGACAAGACAATACAAAGAGAGGAAATAAAAATCCCCCATATTTATAGAAATACAATCCATATTTCTTGGTTATTCCTCTCACATTCTCCATTAATTCAATCCAATTTCAATGTATTAGAGCAAAAATATGGGTGCCCTATATTTAGTATTACCTACCATATTTTTGCTATATTTTAGATTTTCTACGTACCACCTTCTATCTATATATATATAACATATATTATGTTGAATAAGAGGATCAACAGTACCATCATCTAACTTTCAACTTCGTTTTCATTATTTTCAAACCATTAAGGTTTTTATTTTAGATTTAGTTAGTTCATTGTTGTAATTAAAGGATTTAAGATCTTATAGGGTTTGAGGTTGTGCAATATCCTAAGTTCTTTCTTTCCTCAGTTTATTTTAATTGGTTTTTACTTTTTATTGTGTTAAAAGCAATTCTTATTATTCATTGTTTTAATTGAGTTCGTATATTTGTGTTTTTTACTTTAATTTTTTCTATTTTTCTTATCTAGTCCAATTAATGTTATGATTTTTATATGTTTAGATTATGTGTTTTTAAGTTTTTACAATATGATACCAAAGATTTGTATGGGGTTGGAGGATAATTGCAGCTTATGGGATAAATAATTATAAGACGTGAATTGTACTTAATTGTTATGTGTATTTTGGTTAGATTAATAAACCATGAATAATGATCATTGATCTAAGATCCATGGTTTATTATCTAGATCGAACAACTAGTTGATTTGAATGCTCATCAAATGTTAGGATAAGATAGTTTAATATGTGATTGTTAACGTTCACATCTACAAGTAGTAAATATGTTGGTTAATTTCAAAAGAATGATATTATTTTAATCTAGTTTATTAATATTTATAAGTGCATAATTTCATCAAGCCATAATTATGGTTCTAGTTAAGCTACTCCCTAATTGATAATGTTCTGTTTAATTAAATATAAATCTTTTATTGTAGTTTATTAATTTTTTAGATAACAAATCATAATTGTAGTTTAGTTTATTTGCATAGGAGGATCTTAGTCTGCGAATGCATTTGCACTTCCATAGTTTAACATAAATTATTATTGTTGTTTGATGATTGGTTGATATCCCCAAGTTGAATATGTCTTTGCAACTCTATTATTTAATTATTGTTATTTGATAATTCTATTAATTATTATTTCCTTCTTTTTTATTATTAGTAATTAATTTTTCCTAATATAATAATCGAGGAAATTTATTTGATAATAGAAATCTACGAATGAAATTACAATATTTATGGGATCAACCCCTAATCGGTGCTTAATAATTTTTTTTTTATATTTAGGGTTTAACTTTTAGTGTCTACAAAAGCACACATTAAACCCCAAACACATGAACAAATAGTCAGCAACAAGTATGGGTCAAACCCACAAAGAGTGTAATTTAATTCATAGATTTCTATTATTAAATAAATTTCCCCTATTATTAAATTAGGAAAAAACTAATCATTAAAAATGAAAAGAACGAAATAATAATTAAAAAAATTATCAAATAAAATAATGAAATAATAGGGGTTATTGGACATATTTAGCATAGGGATCTCAAATGATCATTGAATAATATGGCCATATAACACTTTTTATGTCAACTTATATAAGCTCTAACACATTTGATTTCTAACATCTTGTTATGCAAATAAACCACATCCTGCTTATGATTTATTATCTAAATAATTAATAACTTATTATAAGATCTCTATATGTAATTAATAACAACATTATCAATTAGGGAGCAACAAACTTGAACCATAATTATGGTTAGCTTGAATATATAGTTCTAAATATTAATAAACTTGAATAAATAAATATCTTTCTTTAGAAATTACCAAACTTATTTACTACGTGTGGTTGTGTATGTTAATAATCACATATTAACTATATTATCCTAAAATTTGATTAGCACTCAAATTAACCATATGATCTAGCTAGATAGCATGCCACAAATATTTAATTTCTTATCATTATTCCTGCACTAGTACACAAATTGATTTAAAAGACAGCTGGTATAAGGGAGTTAAAAACTAAGCCAATGTCTATTCCATTGTCTAGTAAGAAAAAACACAAATCGGGATGTATACATCATGGTTATAAGTTAAAACCGTCATGTATACCCTTAACAAGGGATGTGAATATCAAATAGGGGTACAGACAGTAGTATTAAATTATAACTACCATTTTATATTCTAATAGTGTAGAAGGACTACACAAAGGTTGTATGTTAACACTACCGTGTACACCCTTAGCCAATATTTATATATATCATTAAGGGTATACACAACAGTTTTAACTTACAATCAAAGTGTATTCCCTTCTGCACTATTAGAGCATATAAAATAGTTATAAGTTAAAACTTGTATATATACCCTTTTCCCCCCGTTTATTTTTACTTCATCATTCTTTGACCTAGAATCACCTACAACTATTTATTTTATCTTTTTATAACCAGACAACACCATTTGAAGCAATAGATCTCTGCAACCACTCTTATTCTTCTTTTCACTAGAGTTCTTGTTCATTTTTTCTCATATTCAACACACTAACATTTCCCTTCTCTCTATCTTCTCATAGTATGTTCATTACTCATCCATTCTTCTTTTCTTCGAAGTTTAAGCTTTTTGTATAAACTTCTCTATTTTTTGAATTTTTCTTGTGTCTTGTATATTCAAACTCTTTCATGTATATTTATACTATATATGATGTTGAGGTGTATATATCTACATTCTATATTGTTATTTTTTGAGTTTATATTTCTTGTGAAGATATAATATCAAACTATATATTTCAAAAAAATAGAGTATATAAATGAAATAGATCGAACATTGTAGAAATTGTGGTATTGTTACTAGTGCAAATATTATTGTGGTGTATATGTATTCTAGCTTTGTTGGTGGTTTTTTTCTTGAATTGACTAATATTCATAGATTCTTAATTTTTTTAAAAATTTAGGAGCCGAAATATAATTATTTCTAGTTATTGATTGTAAGACGATATATGCAAGTAGGTTATCTAGAGAATATATAAATGGTGCTCAAGAATTCATTAACTTAGCCACTGAACATTTAAAAGATCCTTTAAGGATATATTACCCATATGTAGATTGTGGAAATATGATAAAGAGAGGGGAAATATGATATGATATCATCTCAATATCCATTGAATTGATAAGAGTTGTACTAGGTTGATATGTCATGGAGTGCCACTTCTTAATGAACCTCATGTGGTTAACTACGATGTTTTTGAAGTTGTAGATGATTTTGTTTGCATGAAGGACCTAATCGACAATGTTTAAGAACATTTTAGAGATGGTACGGAAATTTTTGAAAAGTTGGTTAATGATTTGGAGATTCCTTTAGATAATGGTTGTACTAAATTTATAAAACTATCTACCATCATACTACTATACAATTTGAAGGGGGTAATACATGGAATGATTAACTTCACTTATTTTATTAAGATATTGAAAGAGATGCTTCTAGAGGACAATGTGCCTCCTCTCCATACTTATGAAGCTAAGAAGATTGTGTCCTCTATGGGTTTGAATTATGAAAAGATGCATGCTTATCCTAACGATTTTATTTTGTATCATAATGAATATACATCATTAGATAGTTTTCTTTAGTGTCAAATGTCACGATACATGAGGGATGAGGTTCCTAATAAGGTGTTGTGGCACTTCCTAATTATAACATAATTGTGACACATGTTTCATAATGAGAAAAATGAAGAGAACCTTATATGGCATGTGAAAGGAAGAATTTATAATGACAAGCTTAAACATTTGGAATATTCTCCTCAATGGAAGTAATTTATTCTATATACCCTAATTTTGGTAGTGAAGCTAGATACCTATGGGTTGTATAGATTCAGATGAAATGAACTCTTTTAATGGAAACACACTATAATTTATGACCTATTATTATGGTGATCTACAATCTTCTCCGATTATTATTCATAAAGAGGAAATGGATGATGTTATCCTTAGTTATATCCGGTCCAAATTAGCTTGGTAATGATATTGTTGTTTATTTGGTTGCCTTTATTAAGGATTTAAAGTACACATGAGATCAATGAGTTGGAGTAGTTGATGCACGGAGTTGAGAGTCTTTAACTTGAGAATGATGTTATGTTATACTATAAATGATTTTATGCTTATGCAAAAAAAATTTGTTATAGTGTGCAAGAACACTATGTATGTTCCATTTGTGAAGATAAAAAAAAAATTCTCCAACTGCTGAAGAGTAGGATGAATTCTTATCTTAGATATCATAAATTCTTTCCTAAAAATCATCATTAACATATGGAATGAAAAAATTGTAATGGAAAAGTTGAAGAAGAAAGATCAATGAATCCTCTCATTGGATTTTGAGTATTTGAAAACATAAAAGACTTGAGTGTGTCTTTTGGAAAGAATAATAAGAAAAAAACCCCTTCAAATGGGTGAAAGAAGAATTTAATTTTCTTTGACCTTCCATATTTGAATAACTAGTACGTGTGATTTATATTGATGTGATGCATATCAAAAAAATTATATCTGATTGTCTGATTGGCATGCTTATAAATATGCCTAAAAAAAGACAAATGATGGCATTGATGCTCAGTTGGACTTAGTCGACATGGGTATAAGAACATAATTACATCCGCAAATGGTGGAACATAGAACTTTTTTACCTTCTACATGTTATACACTTTCCAAAATAGAGAATATCTCTTTTTATGAGTACTTGGATGGAGTGAAGGTTCCTGAATGATAATCAACAAACATCAAGAAACATGTGCCGATGAAATATTTGAATTTATTGTGTATGAAATGTCATGATCATCATATTCTCATCCAAGAAATGTTGCTCATTGCTATACATTTTAGCTTACCAACTTGGGTTTGAAGTATCATCACTAGATTGTTTTTTCTATTTTAAGGAATTATGTAGTAATGTTATTGACCTTACAATGTTAGACAAATAGTAGAGTGACATTGTGACTATATTATTCCATCTTGAGAATTATTTTCCTCCATCTTTCTTTATAATCATGATTCATTTAATAGTTCACTTAGTTAACAATATTAGATTTTAAGGCCTAGTTCAATTGCACTGGATTTATCTAGTGGAAAGGTATATAAAATTCTTAAAATGATATGTGAGGAATCAAAACAAGCTTGAAGGGTGCATTGCTGAGAGTTATCTAGTGAAGGAGGCAAAAAAAATTTGGTTGTTATTTCTCAACCAATATTAATACTATTAGCTTTCCTAAACCATTACATTTAGGTATAGTGGCACAAAGGAAAATGTGTAACACTCTCATTTTACACTACAAAAAAATTATTTTAAAACATTGTAGAACCAAAAAACCACTAAATATACCTAATAAAAATAGGGTGTTATCGCCTTACCTAATATATGATGCACATCTACCATTTATCCCCTATTAGATAAAAGGATAATAAACTAAACTAACAAAAAACAAGAGTATATCATGCAATAAACGTGATATACAGATACTAAAAGATAACGTTTACTATCCAAGACCTCAAAGAGTGCTAAAAGTATTTAAATACATGAGAGAAAGATTAAGCTAAAAGTATAGAGCTATAATAGGCATAAAATGATTGTAGGGCATAACCCTAACCTTGGTCCATTTAGGATCGAACAACGGTCTTTGGATACCCACACTCTCAAGCCCCCAAGCCTAAAATAAGGTAGGCCCACTACTAGTCATACTTAAAAACCTACACATAGTTTTCTATTTGTTGGATTGATCAAGTGACTGAAGAACAAGCACATCAGTAAGGTACGTACTGAATAAGCCAAGTTACCTCCTCAATGGGAATCACAAGCATACAAGGCCAAGACAAAAAGTAGAAATCATGTTAAACATCCATCATGCTCACCATATAATTACAATTATGTACTCTAACATGGTCATGTAATGTACTAGGATTTCATGCCATGAAAAGATTTAGGCAACTTATAACTCATCATACTCACCAATATAAGATAGTTACCATAGACAACAATGAATGAATATTAACAAGCTATTCCATCAAGCCAATATTCCATGTTTACATGACCAATCAATTTAATTATTTACAAGCCATTATTTTTTCCCCTTTGCCATTTCCCTTATCCATATCCTTATTCTTATTCTTATTCCTATCCATATTCTTATTTTTATCGAATGATGGACTATTTATCATCTAATGGTTTCACATACCATGGAAGCCTATCTAAACTAGAGGACATAATGTCTAACCAAAGCCAAGTAATTACCAATGGGTATAAAGTCTCACTAAAGCAAAAAAAACATAAGTAGCCAGGCCTTTTAGTATCGATACCCCCTATTACATCATCAATGTCTAGAGTAGGTAAGACATTAGGATATAATAGGCCCAAAATCAAATTAACCCCCAGTAGCTCATCGAGGATTGGGTAACCTAAACCCATGATCAACTCGATCATCTTTCACTTTAAGTAATTTGTGTGTTATTTTCTAAATTTATGTTATCACACATAGCCCATGTAGGATCTAAGTAATAAATCCAAATGGTCATTCCATTTTAACCTTTATTACCCTCCAGCCATGTGTTGGGATTTACATTAGTGCTTAAACATGATTAAGTCAACCCATCTAGATAATCCATTAAGGCAAAGAATTCAGACTACATTATCCTTTTTTAAGTTATAGCATATTCAATTTAGTTTTTCCTTTGAGACCTTCCAACACTAAGTGAAAATATCATGAATTAGGAACCATTTAATCCACCTAATAGGTTGGTTAATTCATTCGAACATGTGTGCTTTATTAATCTAATAATCATATAATATCATTGTGAAAAGTATCAAAACATATCAAGTCCAAAAAATAAAAAATAACACACTTTGGCCAAATCCATTAATCAATTTGGCTCAGCCAAACCCTAGAGTTCCCTTGAACTAGTCAACTAGTTTGGAAAAATCGGTCGATGGGTTTAAGTAGAGAGTAAAAACAATTACCACAAACAATCTGGTTGATTGATTTCGGCCAAGCAATCAACTGTTCTAGTGACTAGTTGATCGATTTGGCTTAAACATTATATTGGCTGGCTCCCACATAGCATATAGCAAGCATTTTTAATTTCATTCACATTCTAAAATCTTACCACATCTAAACCATAACATTTGATAGTATAAGACCAATATTTAATATACTCATAAACTGAATTATGCTTTATTTAGGAGCAATTGACCCCATTCCTCATAATTCAAGCCCTTTTTCTCAAAAATATTAATCAAACCAATATGCATAATTTAAGAATCCAAACTATGGTATAGGTATATAAAATCAACATTTTATAGAGTACACTAAATCAAATGTTCATTCATGCCACATTTCAAAAGTAAGATGGCTTACTTGAAGCTTAGCAAAATTTCTCACCAATGTGGAAAACTCATGTGGAAAGATTTCAACTTCCAACAACTTAGAAATTCATAGGTTGGAACTTAAAAACCATTAAATAAATTTTACAAATCAAGAACTCAAATTAGGGGTGGAAATAGACTAACCACCTTCAGGTGAAAATGGGGGAAGAGTAAGTTGAAAGAAAACTCAAATTCTTCCTAAATCTAACTCCTTCTTGCTTAAGACCAAAACAAGAGGGGGATAGAGAAAGCATCAGAAGAGTGAATCAAATTATAATGAAAGATTGAAGTGGTGGAGAATGAGCACTAGTGCCTGAGAAACTCAAATATTTTAAATGATAAAAGAAAACTAAGAAAAAGTGATTATAATGGTTATTTATAGCCAACGAATCTATCAAGGAACGAGTGAGGGTATTCAAAAGGTTGAAAACCCTAATTTTACCATTCGATCTGAGCTGAATAAGGAGATTTATCAATAATAGGCTAGCTTCCATTTCAGAGATCAAATGGTGATTTTTTGGAGAATGTAGGTCTAGTTCATCCAGAAAATATCAAACACAAAAAGGAAAATGGTAGATTAGTTTGGGAAGCAAATCTCTCAGTCGTGCAATGATAAAAAAAAATTTGAAGCATACTTCTAGAGGTGTGTAAAGGAGAAAGGAAAAAGAAGAGAAGAGTGAGGTCCTCCTCCCCTCATTTGTCAAAATCAAGCCCTCATTTGTTCACGACAGAAGTTAAAGCTGGATAAATGATTAAAATGGCTAAGGACCACTTTACAACAACTTGGATTTATATTATCAATGTTCCATTTTGATGTAATAAATTTCCTAGAAAATTGAGCTTTGAAAATCACTCATCTTGATAAACCAGTCGACTAGTTTGGCTGGACCATTCATCTATTCTATAGATTAGTTGATTGCTTCTACAGAAAAAAAAAAGAATCCATAGTTGAAATGGATAAATAGTTGATTGGTTCATAGAACCACTCAATTATTTTTCCAAAAAAACCTATTTTATTCAATTTTTTCCAAAGCTTTCCATTTCCTTATTACATTAAACCTAAAGTATAGTTCAAAATCAAGACAGGAATCATGTAAATTCCAATAAGCATAATAATTTTCCATTTGATAAATCTTACAAAAATATGAGGTTTTTCAAAGGGTGTAAGATATTTTGCGTGGTTTTCATTGATGATGAACAAATGTTTCTCAAGTTCGACTATATATAGTTCATAAAAGAGATGTCGTTTAACCATATGTGGATAATCACATGATTAAATTGAGGGCTTCAAATCCATCTAGGAGTGAGATATGGATATTAGATAAACACAATAGCTCCTTTTCTAGGTAACTATCATCTCAATGATTTAAATCTAATACTTATTTATATTGGTTGACATATCCTCCTCATAGGGAAGTGATGTCATATAAGTCATATATGATTAACGGTTGTACTTTCTACATAACAAAAGTAGGATGAAAAGAGTAATACGTGAAATAATGGAGTGAGTGTAATTCAAAACCTTTTTATATATCAAGTGATAGAGATAAAAACCTTGTTTATACATCAATGACATACTATGGGGTGATAGAGCGCATATGGCTATAGGATTACACCACTTTTAGAGTACCTTATTTAGGCAAAAATGGGTTGACAATCAAAATGGGGGATATATTATGGAAGCTATATTTTAAAGGTGCATTTTTCAAGGCTTGGTCATAAGCTAGACCCATTTATAATATTCTCACAAACAAAATAATTACCTTATGTTATTGAACCAGCTGATAAATGTCAATCCATTATCTTGAATGTAAAAAAAATGGGAAGATGATATATAAGGGGAGAATTTTTTGACTATTGACTTACCTTTCTCATCCAACCATGATGATATTACCGATTTCTTCTATGTGGGAGATGATCATGAATAATGGTTTTATGTACTTAAATTAGAGTTTGTGCATAAAGAGGGCACACGCTGTAGGTTAAAGCATTATAGATAAAATGCTTAATTACTTCCTATATTTTATGTTATTTTATTTTATTTTGTGCATAAAAGGTTTATTCTTTTATATTTTGACTATATCGCATCACATATTAATTACTTTAATTACTTCATATGTGTAGTTTTGCTTTTTTTTTGTGCATAGAGATTTATTTTTTATATTCTGACTATATCACATCATATATTCCTTTAATTACTTCCTAGTCTATAAAATTTGTTCATTTTTTTAGATATGGATCTGTGTGAAAATGATACACATGCTCAAGAGTTTAGAAAACACAAAGAAGGGGGAGAATCACCTTGACAAAAATTGGTAGAGATAGAGAAAGGGGCATTGTGTTTAATGTTGATTTTGATGAATCAAGGTATCAAGTGGGTAAGAATAAGTTTTTTTTTTCATGGATTATTATAACTCGAGGGCTTGTGCGCACATCTCCATCACTTATGAGACTTGGAGGGATGTCCCAAATGAGTTGAACTATAGGGTGTAGGATAACACTATGGTATGATTTGAATGTTAGAAATATATATGAGTTTTTTTGTTATTACCATATGATAATTTAATTATATGCATACTAAATATTTGATTTTTTTTTAATATTGTACCAAGGATTTGATGTTCGACAAAAAAAATAAGAAACTTGTTATGGGTCAAGCTACAAAGTTGTTGGTGGATGGCTAAAATCCATATGCATGCAACTGATGGTACTATCATGTCCAAGCACCCAAATATATATAGGGATTTGATCACCCTTGACTAATTGAGGGGGTTCTATTTATGGGGGACTTTAGAGGGATATGTAGAGCGTAAGAGCATATTATTATTAATTTATCTTACAATTCAAACTAACATAATCTATCTAGTAAATGTGATAGGCAATGATCATTAATAATAGAGCTAGTATAGAGAAAAACACTTATGCTCACAACATAGGGTGTAGAGGTAACAATGTAGCTAGAGAAGCCTTAGTATGAATACACACTCCCTCCCTCTATGCCATTATTTTATGATGTAATATTATTACTAAGTATTTTTACTTCTTACAATAGGAGAAACAACTAATGGAGCAAGAAAAGCTAACCTAAATGCCATATGTACCCTATAGTGAGCTGATGTTTGGATATATACTAGGGTAAAGAACAGAAAGCTTGCCAATGAACCAACTCAACAAATCATTGAGAAAATTTTAGGGTGCACACTATTTCTTTTTACTTGGTTTTATATGGTTACTTATCCCTAAAAAAAATTCTTACATTAAATAGGAGGGTTTGAGAAAGGACTATCTAACAAGTGATTTTAACAGAGAAGGTCTTAATGATCTTTTGACACATCCATTGTGCACTTAAGAGTATGGCAGCTAATGTTGGACATATAATTATGGGTTCAACCTATATAAGGTATATGGACACAACATATAATTTCTAACTCTTTGTGATTTTTAACTTCTTCTTTTCTTCAATGAATTTTATAATTCCAACCATCACCTACTATATTACCAATATCTACAAGAATGCTAAGCAATTTCTTCATCATTTTCATTTACTTGAGCCATGTTTCACTAGGTAGATACATTTTGTGCTTCATCCTACCTAGCACAAGATTAGTTGTTGTCTATTCCACCTCCTATTTTCCACATTGCTACCTCATTCCCCCCGAATAACAACAATTTACTATTCCCCAAACAAAACTAAAATATCCCCATGTTTAAAATTTCAACCACATCAATAACTCATTATCAAATTGTCCTCCACTGGCCATAAAATATGGTTCAAGATAGAATATATACAATTAGCTACATATGTAGGCTAAATATGAAGAAAAATTTGTTTAAAACTCATTGGGGTTATGTAAAGGAAAATTTTTAACAGGTAGGCTATTTGGCTAAGTTGTTAACAAGAAAAGAATTGTGCCTATATCATTTTAATGTATGTAATAGCTTCATGCATCCTTGAAGAGAATAATGATAAGTTCTAGTTTCACACAACATTAGAGAATAGCACACATAAATGAAAATTATAGTGGATAAAAGTTATATCTTTTATTTTTGTTTCTATTAGGCCTAATCTTTTATTTTTCTATGATATCTATTAAAATTTCATGTTCAATTGATTTGGTAATGGGATGCAAAAAATTCCTTACAACTTTTTTATCTCTTTTCTAGAAGCATGATAATTGTTTTAGTCCTGACTACTTATGCACATGAAGGTTATTTATTAGAGATATATTTCATTGGCTATTCTTAAGGTGTAATCTCCTATACTATTGATTCCTTTATGGTTTTTTAAATAAAAAATAAAAGAATGTCAATAAAAAATTACAAATTGCAAAGCACAAATAAAAATAAAAATAAATAACATAAAAAAGAAAATAAAATGATTAAAATTGACAAAAATATAAAAAATAAAGACAATACCTTCATTGTGATTATATTAAGCATTATCTTCAATGGCTAGGTCATAGAAGTACAAAGTAGGGAAAAGGGTGGAGCTTAGAAGGAATGAAAATTAGGGGGAATGAAAGATTCAAAATTCATATCATATAGTGAAAATCTCCTCTCGATGTTCTTCATAAGGTGCTTTGAGTCAATACCCATTTATTTTCCATGCAATTGTATCTTCCTTTAGGACACTAATAAACTTCTCTTCTTGTAATGATGTAAGGTCACCAGTAATGATGACATGAAGAGATTGATTATCCCCTAAAATTTAATATTTTAGATGATTAGGTAAGGGTTTAAGTCTACTTCTAAAGCCTTTACAATAGAGGGTATGGTTTTTTCTCTCATAATAAGCAACACTATCCCATAAGTTAATAGGATACACAGCAAAAGTAGAAAAACATTCCTTTATTTCCTTATCCAATTCAAATATTCCTTTAATATCTTCATAAAAGTCTATATCTATGGCTTTGTAAGAACAACATCCAATGGTTCATTGCTTTTTAATTCAACCACCTGTTCACATAAAGGTTAATAACATTCACCAATGAAATAGATTCACAATTAGTAGGATATCGTATGGAGTCATTAATATTAAAATAAATCATTTCCCCTTAAAATTCTATAGGAAAAACCCCATTATACACACAAATTTTATTTGAAGAGGGTTTTAGGAATGTTATTCCTAATAGAATAGGATAAGGGTTAGGTTATACATCATGTTACATGTATAAAATATAAAAATTAGTAGGAAAAATAAGTTCATTCACTTGAACTAAAATGTCATCTATCACCCCATTAGGATATTTGTTAAATCTATCAGCTAATCAAATCACAAAATGGGTATCTTTAATGGGTCCTACACTCATGACATTTATAAAGGCACCTAAGTATAATATGGATTTTCATTATCTTATATTTCAAAAATTACAAGGAATGATAAACATACTGGGATCCTTGGAATTAAGTGGGAGCATCCTTTGTAAAATTGTAGAAACATCCCCCCCCCCCAATGATAAATTTGTCATGCCCTCTCAATTTTTCTACTTGGACAAATCTTTTAAAAACTTTGTATACCTAGGAACTTTATTTATTACATCTATCAAGGGAATGTTTGTCTCAAGTTTCTTATAAATTTTTAACATCTCCTTTTTATGATCTTGCTGATTACCTATAGCTAACCTAACAGGAAAAGGAGACATGGGCCTATAAAGGTTAGAATAATTTATTTTAGTTTCCTTAGGAGGTTTTTATTTAATATCTTCTTCTAGATTTATTAATTCTTTCTCTTCTATGTTTGTCCCTTGGACATCCTTAATTTTGTTTGGACCATCTAATCTTTTTCTACTCCTTAGGGTGATAACACACACATGTTCTTTAAGATTCCTCCCTATCTCACTGGGATGTTTTGATCAATTCAGAGATTATAATTTTCCTATAGAATCTGCTAATTGACACACTTGATTTTATAATTTCCTTATCCTATTTCCTATTTCTTGTTAAAATTGAAGAGTGTTAGTGGATAAATTTTTAACTATATCCTCAAATGACATAACTCTAGAAAGTAGTTCTACTAATGGTTAAATGAAAGGCATTTTTTGTTGTTTGTAAGGAATAAGATCGAATTTAGGTGGTCTGTTATATCCTTGTTGATTTTGGTATGATGGCGGTCTTTGACTATTCCTATACCTTAGGTTAGGAAGATCCTTAAATCCTGGGTTATAAGTTAGGATATAGGGATCATACTGCAGTTTTCCTTGATTTCCACCTATTGCATTAACTCATTACTCTTCTTACAAAGTATGAAATGCATATGTAGCATGGCCCAAATGTAAACAAATTACACATACTTGATATGACACTCCCCATTTCCTTACCTTTTCCACTAAAGATGTCAATGTACTATTATAGTTGCCTCTCTTAATTGTTAAGATGAAGAGGTAGTATTTATAGTACCAAAAAGTTGGGAATTAAACACCATATTAGATATTAGTCATCTAACCTCAGTTGGGGTCTTATCTACTAATCCTCCACCACTAGTAGCATCTATCATATAATGATCCATAAGAATTAATCCTTCATAGAAATATTGTATTAATAATTACTCACTAATTTGGTGGTTAGGATAAATACTATACAATTTCTTAAATCTTTACCAATATTCATGTAAAGACTCTCTCCAATCCTACCTAATACCATATATTTATTTTCTATTATTTGTGTCCCTAGGTGATCAAAAGCATTTTTCTAGAAATAATTTTTGCATATCAACCCAAGGAATAATAGATCCAATAGGCAAATCATATAACCACTCCTTAGCAACATTAGTTAAAGCATAAAGGAAAGCTTTTAATTCATGTTGATCTACACTCACCTTTTCTAGTTTTATACTAGAGCAATCTATATGAAAATTCTTGAGAAATATGTTTAGATCAGCAATGCAACTTGATTCAAAGGAGCTAGTATCTCAAAAACCTATTAAAATAGAAAGCGCACATATCATTCTAGGTCTAATCTCATACTCATCTTGTTCATGAGTATAATTCATGCAAAGTCTATCATGATTAAAAGTAGGTGTTGCGAGTTTCGTTAGAGTTCGTTTCACCAATGTTTATTCAAAGATGTCCTTTTTATTTCCCCCTTATAAGACAATGAACTATCACTTAAGGGTAATGGAATGGTACAAATGTACTCTAATTGCCTTCGAGTTCTATTTGCTACGAGAGAATTTGAAGTGGGGTCCAAAAGTTTAATTACCAAATTTGTATTTTTAATTAGAAATTCTCTCATGCATGAATTTCTCTCAGACATAAATAATAACATAAATGACTTATAGTTAACAGAAGTGCAACATAAATAAAAATAAAATAATAAGAAAATTAGAATTAAAATGGCTAGTCCCTGACAACGATGCTAAAATTTGATGTGTTGTTGTAAGTACTTCAAATTAAACCATAAACACACAAATAAATATGGAGCAAGCAGGAGTTGATCCCACAAAGACTATAATTTAATTCATAAATTTCTATTATCAAATAAATTTGTTTTGTTATTAAATTATGAAAAAATAATTAATAATCATAGAAATAATGAAATAATAATTAATAGAATGATTAAATAACAATAATGAGATAACAGTTGTCAGAGGATATATTTAGCATAGTGATATCAACCGATCATCAAATACTATGGTCATGTAGTATTTTTAATGTTAACCTATAGCAGCTCACACACGTCTGCTTCCTAACATTCCCATAAGCAAATAAACTAAGGCATGCATATTATTTATTGTCTAACCAATTAATAACCTATGATAAGATCTCTAGATTTAATTAATGGGAACATTATAGCAGCTAACTAGAACAATAATCACTGTTAGCTTGAATTATTGATAAGTGTGACTTTTACATCTTATTCCTAAGGTTTATAAGAGTTTTTACCTTTAATTTCAGTCAGAATTCTCCCTTTTTGTTCTTGTTACTGCCTTTGTGTTGTGAAAATTGCAGGGTCTCAAGCAACAAAAATAATCATGAAGGATGAAGAACAAGAATAACCTTAAAGGGAGAAGAAAGGAGAAAAAAAGGAGCAAAGAGGAGCAAAAGTTAAAGTGGAAAAAGAAAGAATGCATATTTAAAGTATATGGGCCTGAAAGAAGTGAAATTTAGACCAAGAAAAGGTCTGAATTTGGAGAAGCTTTCAACATCAAAGTTTTAGATATTTTTTATAGCTTTCCAACGCATCCAAAATCAGCTTAATCGGAGTTAAGATGAAAAATTTATGGTCAAAATACGAATCATGGTCAAAGCTGACACGGGAAGCCCATCGTTACGGAAACCCTAGCGATCCACGAGGCGGTAGTGTAAAAAACTCTTATTCTAATAGCTCGAGGCAGCCTCCACTCCCTCTATTTTCTCTCTTCTCTATGCTCTTCCCCAATTCATCAAGATCTCTCTTGTAAATTAGAGACGGAGATTCAAGAAGTTAATTTTTGCAAGAATTTGTGAACATCAAGGGTATTATCTAATGATATTTTCTTTATCTATGGAATCTCTTATTGTTTTTAATATTCTTGCTATGAACTTGATGGGCTAGATCTTGTGCTAAGGTGAAGGGGAATTTTCCCCGATCCTAATGTGTTGAATTATTGCATCCTTTTTTATTCAATTCATAATGTATGTGTTGTGTTATTGATTGATTGTCGAATTTTTGAACCACGGCCGGGTTCTGATTTTCGGTGTGGGAAATACCGGTGAGATCGAGAGATAATCCAGTATTAGACCCAATAGCACAACGGGAGATTAAATTGTAGGTCGAGAGACGATCGATTTGACCTCTTCAACAATAAAGGAGGAAACTTTATAGACTTTAATGCATTACATTCTATTAGACTCTAAGCTAGAGATAGTTAGGGCCATAGATATGTAATAGGGTGGTTGTGGCTTGAGAAAGCACAACACTTTCTATCCTTGTTGGCATGATTGATTATGATTGTTGAATTATTTTGTGATGTGATCTTCAATTACATGTGAGGATCGGGGGCGATGAACCGGAACCTTAGCTCTTCTATTTATTTGAGTGACTTGAGTGCTATTTTCCTTTCTTTTTAGCTTATTTAGTTATTTTAGCTTACAATTTATTATTTCATATCATCTCGTAGTTTAGACATAGTTATGTTCTATCATTGTCCTAGTGGTCATTCACCAATCCTTGTGGGATCGACCTTGACTACTACTCTGACCCCGTGCACTTGCGGGTAGGAACGTGTCAAGTTTTTGGCGCCGTTGCCGGGGATTGGCAGCGAGTGATATTAGGACTCAAAGAATTTATTGTGATCTAGACATTTATTTTTTTTTTTATCTTTTTACATTCTTTTTGTTGTGGTTGACTAATCTTGGGTGTAAGAGTTCTTGATTTAGTGCAGGTGCATTAGTGCATGACCCGCGCTAGTGGAGGTGATCTAGTACCACTTGATCTCGAGATTGAGAAGACCATCTCACATTTACGCAGGTCACACACCACAAATATTGAAATGGAAACCAATACTCCACCCCATGATGGACAAATCCCACCACAAGAGCACATCTTACTCCAAGAACAAGCTCCTATCCAAGAGCAAGCTCCCATTCCTAGGTCACTTCGGGACTATGCTACACCAAGCCTTGATGGCTCAACCTCAAGCATACGAAGACCGGCCGTACAAGCTAATAATTTTGAGATCAAGCCTGCCATTATCCAGATGCTACAAACATCAGTTCAATTTGGAGGTAACCTTATTGAAGATCCCCACTCCCATATTGCTAACTTTGTAGAAATCTGTGACACTTTTAAGCTAAATGGTGTTTCTAATGATGCAATTAGGCTTAGATTGTTCCCTTTTTCGTTACGTGATAAGGCTAAGAGTTGGTTACACTCATTAGCCCCAGGGTCTATTACTACTTGGGACGATTTGATGAAGTCTTTCCTTTCTAGATATTTTCCACCATCAAAAACTGCAAAATTACGAAATGACATCACTACCTTTATGCAAAATGACCTTGAATCGCTTTATGATGCATGGGAAAGGTTTAAGGATTTGCTTAGGAAGTGTCCACATCATGGCTTGCCTATGTGGCTTCAAATGCAAACTTTTTATAATGGTATCTCTGCTACTAACCGTTCTATGATAGATGCAGCTGCAGGAGGTACCATTATGAACAAGACTCCAGAGCAGGTTTATGAGTTCATTGAGGAGCTAGCTTCGAATTCCCATCAATGGCACTCCGAACGTGCCCCGATACAAAGGACTCCAGGAATTCACTCTTTAGATTCCATCACGGCATTAGAGGCTAAGATTGATTTGCTTGCTAAAAAATTTGACAAAATTGGTAGTACTTCTTGTATGCAGGTACAAGCTAATGCACCTATGTGTGAGTTATGTGCTGGATCACACTTAAGCACAGAATGTCAAGTTGGGAATCCCTTCCAACAATCTTATGATCAAGTGAACTACATGGGAAATAGTTATGGGAGACCGAACAATCCCTACTCCAATGTGTACAATCCTGGATGGAAAAACCATCCAAACTTTAGTTGGAGAAATGAAGTTCCTACAAAGCCTCCGGGATTCACACAACAACAACCAACACCTCTAGCTCCTTTACCGCCCCAACAACCTCAATCTTCTTCCCTTGAAGAGATGATGTCCAAGTTCATCACTCGCACCGAGAGCACCCTTCAAAAACATGATGCTCAAATTCAAGCTCATCTTCAGAAACAAGAAGCCCGCCTCCAAAATCAGGATGCATCCATCAAGAACCTAGAGGCACAGATTGGACAACTTGCTAATGCCATTTCAACGAGAGCACCTAACACTTTGCCTAGTAATACAATCATCAACCCCAAAGAGCAAATTAATGCAATAGCCTTGAGGAGTGGGAAACCACTACTTGAACCATACCCTCAAGAACCCAAGGAAGATAAAGAAAAAGCTCCTGAAGAGAAAGTGCCTGAATCACAACCTGAGACAATCCACACTTCACCTCAAGAGGTAAATGCATATGTTCCTCCTCCTCCGTTTCCAGGTAGGATTGTACAACGCAAGTTAGATGCTCAATTTGTAAAATTTCTTGATATACTTAAGAAAGTGCACATTAACTTGCCGTTGCTTGACATTGTGAGACAGATGCCCAGTTATGGGAAGTTTCTAAAGGACATAATCACTCACAAGAGGAAACTGGATGATTTTGAAACAGTAAGTTTGAATGAGGAATGCTCTGCAATCTTGCAGAACAAACTTCCTCCTAAGCTTAAGGATCCAGGAAGTTTCACTATCCCATGTGTAATTGGGGATTTAAAATTCGAGAAGGTATTATGTGATCTTGGTGCTAGCATTAATTTGATGCCCTTCTCTGTTTTCAAGCGTCTAGGTCTAGGGGAACCAAAACCCACCAATATGTCCCTTCAGTTGGCTGATCGATCTATCAAATATCCGAGGGGAATTATTGAAGATGTTTTAGTTAAAGTGGACAAATTTATCTTCCCTGTTGACTTTGTTGTGCTAGATATGGAGGAAGACCACAAAGTTCCCCTAATTCTTGGTAGGCCTTTCTTAGCAACAGGACGTACTCTTATAGATGTCCAAGAGGGTAAGCTCATTCTTCGTTTCCAAGGCGAAGAAGTCACTTTTAATGTATTTAAGAGCATGAAATACCCCTTAGATGATAACACTTGCTATTGTATTGATATCTTAGATAATGTAATTGATGATTGTTTTCAAGCAAGTGTTGTGCAGGATCCCCTGGAAAGGTGTTTGGTTCAACAAAGAGAGTGGGAGAATGAAGAGAAAGAAGAAGAGGTTGTCCGGTACTTGAATGCACATCCACCATATGGTCGTCACACTATGGTCCCCTTACAAGGGCTAGAGAGGGCCCAGATTCCAAAATTGAAGTCATCTATTGAGGAACCTCCCACACTAGAGCTTAAGCCACTACCTCAGCATTTGAAATATGCATTTCTTGGTCATAATGATACACTTCCCATCATTATTTCTTCATCTTTGACTAATTTGCAGGAAGAAAAATTGATGAGAGTGCTTAAGGAACGACAGAAGGCTTTCGGATGGACCATTGCTGATATTAGAGGGATTAGCCCTTCCATGTGCATGCACAAAATTCTCATGGAAGACAACCACAAGAAAGTGATCCAACCTCAAAGGCGATTGAACCCAACAATGCAAGAGGTGGTGAAGAAGGAGGTAATTAAGCTATTAGATGCAGGTATGATCTATCCAATCTCTGATAGCTCTTGGGTTAGTCCTGTCCAAGTGGTTCCCAAGAAAGGGGGAATCACGGTAGTCAAGAATGATAATAACGAATTGGTGCCTACTAGAACTGTTACAGGTTGGCGTGTCTGCATTGATTTTAGAAAGTTGAATGATGCCACTAGAAAAGACCACTTCCCCCTTCCCTTCATTAACCAAATGCTTGAACACTTAGCGGGGCATGACTATTATTGCTTTCTTGATGGGTATTCTGGTTATATGCAAATACCTATTTCCCCTGAGGACCAAGAGAAGACAACCTTTACTTGTCCTTATGGCACCTTCGCATATAGACGGATGCCATTTGGTCTTTGTAATGCCCCCGCCACTTTTCAAAGATGTATGATGGCTTTATTTCATGATATGATTGAAAAATTTATGGAAATTTTTATGGATGATTTTTCGGTTTTTGGGTCGTCATTTGATGCATGCTTAAATAATCTTGAACTTGTTCTTAAGCGTTGTGAGGATACAAATTTGGTTTTAAATTGGGAAAAGTGTCATTTAATGGTCCAGGAAGGAATATTTTTAGGGCATAAGATTTCATGCAAAGGGATAGAGGTAGACAAAGCTAAAATTGAAGTCATTGAGAAATTGCCACCCCCCACATGTGTTAAAGATATACGTAGTTTCCTTGGTCATGCAGGTTTCTATAGACGCTTCATTAAAGATTTTTCAAAAATTTCAAAGCCTCTTTGTGATCTGTTGGCTAAAGATGTGCCCTTTCACTTTTCTGATGCATGTCTGGCTGCCTTTAACACTTTAAAGGCAAAACTGGTAGATGCTCCGATTATTGTTACTCCTGACTGGAATTTACCTTTCGAGATTATGTGTGATGCTAGTGATGTTGCTATAGGAGCAGTCTTGGGGCAGCGTAAGGAAAAAAAATTTCATACTATCTATTATGCTAGAAAAACTTTGAATTCTGCACAAATGAATTATGCAACAACTGAAAAAGAATTGCTAGATGTGGTTTTCTCCTTTGACAAGTTCCGTTCTTATCTATTGTTTAACAAGGTCATTGTCTATACTGACCATGTGGCCTTGAAGTATCTTTTTAGTAAGCAGGATGCAAAGCCCAGAATCATTCGGTGGATTTTATTGTTGCAAGAGTTCGACTTGGAAATCAGGGATAGGAAGGGAAGTGAGAATCAAGTAGCTGATCATCTTTCTCGTTTACCCTCTACCTACGTGATTAATCAGGAAGCTACACCTATTCAAGATGCATTTCCCGATGAAACACTCTACGCTATTACAAATCATCCTTGGTATGCTGATATTGCAAACTATCTTGTAAGTGGAATCTTACCCAATGATCTTTCCTTTCATAAAAGGAAGAAGTTCTTACATGATCTGAGGTATTACTTTTGGGATGATCCTTACCTCTATAGGATTTGTGCTGATCATGTCATTAGAAGATGCATCCCTGAGCATGAAATGCATTCTATACTATCTCATTGTCATAGTAAAGAGTGTGGTGGCCATTTTGGCCCCACCAAAACTGCTGCAAAAGTCTTGCAATGTGGATTCTATTGGCCTACCTTATTTCATGATGCATACTCCTTTGCTATGACTTGTGATAGGTGTCAAAGAATGGGAAATATTTCTAGAAAACAAGAGATGCCCCTCACAAACATTCTTGTAGTGGAGTTATTTGATGTTTGGGGAATCGATTTTATGGGACCATTTCCTAAGTCTATGGTGAATGAATATATTCTTGTGGCAGTTGATTATGTATCTAAGTGGGTAGAGGCTATAGCCACTCCCACAAATGATGCAAAAGTCGTCACTAAATTTTTGAAAAAGAATATCTTTTCAAGGTTTGGGACACCTAAGACTATCATTAGTGATGGGGGTTCTCATTTTTGCAATAGAGCATTTAATGCTCTTTTGAGTAAGTATGGAGTTAACCATAAGGTTTCTACCCCATACCATCCTCAAACTAGCGGCCAAGTGGAGGTGTCAAACCGTGAGCTTAAGAGAATTCTTGAGAAAACGGTTAGCTCTTCTAGAACGGATTGGTCCTTGAAACTTGACGATGCTCTATGGGCTTACCGAACAGCTTTTAAAACTCCTATTGGAATGTCCCCTTATAATCTAGTTTTTGGAAAATCTTGTCATCTCCCTGTAGAACTTGAGCATAAATCATTTTGGGATACCCGTCTCCTTAACTTTGATATGCAAGCTGGAGGTGAGAAGAGGCTCCTTCAATTGAATGAACTCGATGAATTCCGGCTTAAGGCATATGAGAGTGCTAGGTTATACAAAGAGCGCACGAAAAGGATTCATGATCAATGCATCACCAAACGAGCATTTGAAGTGGGGCAACAAGTGCTTCTATTTAATTCTCGTTTGCGATTGTTCCCTGGAAAGCTTAGATCCCGATGGTCAGGACCATTCACAATCAGACAAGTATTTCCATCCGGAGCAGTCGAAATCTCTAGCCTCGATAAAGAGCCATTCAAAGTGAATGGGCAAAGGTTGAAGGTGTATGAAGGTGGTGAGGTTGCAGCCCTCAAAACCACCATTCTTCTGGATGATCCTAAGTGAAGTGAGAAAGTCAAGCTAATGACTATAAACAAGCGCTTCTTGGGAGGCAACCCAATATTTTTTTTTATTCTATTTAATTTTTTTTATTTTTCTTATTTTGGTTTTCTTGGTTTGTTTGCTCTTTGTTTCCTTATGGATTTTTTTTTCCTCTTTTCTTTTGTGCTTCTTATTTCACATTGAGGACAATGTGATACATAAGCATGGGGGAGAAGATGGCCTATCCTTGTCATTTGGTTAGTATTCTATTCTTCCCTATTTTATTTTGATGAGTGTTGCTATCTTTTTCCTTGGTCATTTCTTTCAGATTTTTATCTAAAAAAAAATCAAAACAAATAAAGAAAAGAAAAGGAAATGACCCTTCATTTATGATATTAAAGAGTGTGTTTTGTCTTGCAATGGCATGAGTGTTTAGTTTGGTGTGATAAGACCCTTTAAATCATCTTTTGAAAATGGATTTCTATGTGCTTAAATGTTTTGGTTGCATTGTTATGAGAAAAGTATAATTGTGTTTGAGAACTTTAGGGTTATATATGCCTTAACATTCTTGTGGTATTGTAGTTTGACTTATGCTGTTTTACTTTTTGCCAAAAGGTGTTAGATTTAGAGAATTTTGGACCTAGTGAGACTTTGAGCCTTTAGACTGATACATCACTACAGTCTCTTATTTTTTCTTTTGTGTGTGTCTCCCACCATGACTTGGGAAACTAGAACTTGTAATGGTTTTCTTCAAAGCCACATATGACTTAGACGTGCATTAAAATGATAGAGGCACTTGTTTTTTTTGTCATAACCTACATTAGCCAAATAGCCTGACCTTCACATTTTATCCTTTGCTAACCCCGTTGTGCTTATGGCCATTTTCTTGATCTAAACACACATGTAACCCAATTTCCTTTATCCCTCCCTAAGTCTAGAATCAATGGTTGTTGCACAATTTCAAAAAAAAGAAAAAAAGAGAAAGTTGGGAGTATGATGTAATCTAAGCATGAGGGAGGTGTGAAAGAGTAAATGGTTGTGTATGATGAAGAGCAAATCGATATATCTCTCTCAAAAAAAAAAAAAAAAAAGGAGAAGAAGAAGAAGAATCAATAAGAAGTTTTGGGTGCTTGTGTTTCGTGATGAAAAGTTGGGATGGTAAAATATATGTTATTAAAAAAAAATATCTCATTGGTACTAGACTTTTAAATCTACTTCCAAAAAAAAAAAATTCGTCCTAACCTTTTAACCTATGGCCCCATTACAACCCTAATAAGACCTCTTGATTGTTGTGTGTTCTAAGTCTTTCTAGTGGTGGAGAATCGAAAAGCATTCCAAGCATATGGATGATCTTGATCATGAGTGAGAGGACTAGAGCAGAACCTTCAAATAAAATAAAACACATGAGAGGTGTGTCCACAAGACCTAAAGTGAGAATTCTAATTTGAAACTTTGAGGGAAGAGTGAGTTGGTATATGGCTGCCTACTGTCCACAATTGGATGTCCTTTGTTGCATGGCATGTCCCTAGAGCTCGATAGCACGGTTACATTTCTCACATGTGGGGGCAACCTAAATATCTTTTGAAAAAGGATTTTGAGCTTTTAATTGTTATATTTTTGGGTCTTATTGCTCCTTACTTGACTCTTGTGCTATTAAAGGGCTAAACACACTTTTCTGAGAAAGGGATCCTACTACTTTTCTTTTACCACATGGTGGGTTTCTTGTATTACTTTACTTGGGGACAAGCAAATGTTTAAGCATGGGGGAGTTGATAAGTGTGACTTTTACATCTTATTCCTAAGGTTTATAAGAGTTTTTACCTTTAATTTCAGTCAGAATTCTCCCTTTTTGTTCTTGTTACTGCCTTTGTGTTGTGAAAATTGCAGGGTCTCAAGCAACAAAAATAATCATGAAGGATGAAGAACAAGAATAACCTTAAAGGGAGAAGAAAGGAGAAAAAAAGGAGCAAAGAGGAGCAAAAGTTAAAGTGGAAAAAGAAAGAATGCATATTTAAAGTATATGGGCCTGAAAGAAGTGAAATTTAGACCAAGAAAAGGTCTGAATTTGGAGAAGCTTTCAACATCAAAGTTTTAGATATTTTTTATAGCTTTCCAACGCATCCAAAATCAGCTTAATCGGAGTTAAGATGAAAAAGTTATGGTCAAAATACGAATCATGGTCAAAGCTGACACGGGAAGCCCATCGTTACGGAAACCCTAGCGATCCACGAGGCGGTAGTGTAAAAAACTCTTATTCTAATAGCTCGAGGCAGCCTCCACTCCCTCTATTTTCTCTCTTCTCTATCCTCTTCCCCAATTCATCAAGATCTCTCTTGTAAATTAGAGACGGAGATTCAAGAAGTTAATTTTTGCAAGAATTTGTGAACATCAAGGGTATTATCTAATGATATTTTCTTTATCTATGGAATCTCTTATTGTTTTTAATATTCTTGCTATGAACTTGATGGGCTAGATCTTGTGCTAAGGTGAAGGGGAATTTTCCCCGATCCTAATGTGTTGAATTATTGCATCCTTTTTTATTCAATTCATAATGTATGTGTTGTGTTATTGATTGATTGTCGAATTTTTGAACCACGGCCGGGTTCTGATTTTCGGTGTGGGAAATACCGGTGAGATCGAGAGATAATCCAGTATTAGACCCAATAGCACAACGGGAGATTAAATTGTAGGTCGAGAGACGATCGATTTGACCTCTTCAACAATAAAGGAGGAAACTTTATAGACTTTAATGCATTACATTCTATTAGACTCTAAGCTAGAGATAGTTAGGGCCATAGATATGTAATAGGGTGGTTGTGGCTTGAGAAAGCACAACACTTTCTATCCTTGTTGGCATGATTGATTATGATTGTTGAATTATTTTGTGATGTGATCTTCAATTACATGTGAGGATCGGGGGCGATGAACCGGAACCTTAGCTCTTCTATTTATTTGAGTGACTTGAGTGCTATTTTCCTTTCTTTTTAGCTTATTTAGTTATTTTAGCTTACAATTTATTATTTCATATCATCTCGTAGTTTAGACATAGTTATGTTCTATCATTGTCCTAGTGGTCATTCACCAATCCTTGTGGGATCGACCTTGACTACTACTCTGACCCCGTGCACTTGCGGGTAGGAACGTGTCAATTATGCATTTCTAAATACTGATGAACTATATTAAATTGATATCTTTCTTTAGAAATTAACAAACCTATTTGCTACTTGTGGATGTATATGTTAATAATTATGGATTATCTATATTATCCTAGCATTTTATTAGCAATCAAATTAACCAAATGATTAAGTCAGGAAAAAAAATCACAAATCTTTGATTGGTGATCATTATTCTTGGTTTATTTATCAAACCAAAGTACATATAAGAATTAATTCTAATTTACATCTTACAATTAATTATCCTATAACCTTCAATTATCTAACTACCCTATACTAATCTACCCTAGAATATTAATAAAACTTAAAAACGTAGAATCTAAACATAGAAAAATTATAACAATAATTAGAGTAGATAAACACAATAACAAATATTGATTTAAACAACACAAAATAATGAACTTAGTTAAAACAATGAATAACGATAATTGCATTAAACATAGTAAAATGTACAAAATAATTAAACATAATGGAAGAAAGAAAGAAAATAGGATATTGCACAACCACAAACTCTGTATGATCTCCAATTCTCAAATGACAATAATGAGCTAACTAAATCTAAACTAAGAACCGTAATGGATTTAAAATAATGAAAATGAAGTCAAAAGTTTGACAGCAATGCTCTTGATTCTCTTATTTGACTTAATATCATATATATATATATATATATATATATATATATAGATAGATAGATAGATAGATAGATAGATAGATAGAAGGTTGTACATAGCATATATTAAGTATAGAAAAAAAAATATTTCTTATTAAAATACAAGGGACCCGTATTTTTGCTCTAACACTATGCACATGGATTGAATTAATGGAGTAGGTGGGAAGAGTAATCAAGAAATATAGGTTGTATTTCCATAAATATG
Organism: Tamarix austromongolica; assembly: GCA_039764185.1. Taxonomy (NCBI): domain Eukaryota; kingdom Viridiplantae; phylum Streptophyta; class Magnoliopsida; order Caryophyllales; family Tamaricaceae; genus Tamarix; species Tamarix austromongolica. The sequence goes on along the minus strand of CM077819.1, from coordinate 103,662,446 downwards.
CGGTCCCTATATTTCCTCTCTTTATATTATTTTATCTTGATTTTTCTTCACATGACTTATCTTTTAGGGTCTTGCATGACGATGCATCCAAATTTCCATAGCACCAAGCTTTGCTTCTCATATTGTGCTTCTTTTCCTTAGTTCTTTGCCCAAGTTTCCTTGATTTCGTCTTTTCTTGTAAAAGTGAGCCAAAATAGAAAACCTGATAAAACATGGTCAAATAGTCATAACAAATAGAAAAATCTTGATTAACATATGTTTAATAATATCATAAAATATGCATGTAATCAATGTAAGATGAGAATTAATTCATATCTAATTATTAGATGTCATGAATATCCATATTCCTATTTACATTGGATATAGGGACCTCACTATTTTTAAATGGTGGAACTATATCAATATTTTACAATCCAAGGGTGAAAATGCTAATGACCACTATTCTTGTCTAGTGTAACAGATAGTTACAACTCAAGGCAAAATGCTTCTAGCCACTATTATTGTCTTATGGAACAAACAGATACAACCTCAAGAAAAAATGCTCTTGGCTACTACTTTCATCTGATGGAATGGACAGGTACAACCACAGGATAAAATTCTCTTGGTCACTATTATCATCCAATGGAACATATAGGTATACCCCTAGAGCAAAATGCTCTTTGTTATTAGTGTTGTCCTATTGAACGGATTGGTACAATCATTCTTGACTCTTATGATTCTTTACTTTGAATAATTAATATCTTATCCATAGTTAATAATATCAAGATCATGATGCGAGCATACATGTATATATTCAAGGCACATAATCCAACTTAACATACTTATTCAAAACGCATAAACACATGACCACATGAATACTAAAACATCCCACAAGGAAAAATGCCATACCTCCCTTAAGAAATTCTAGTTTCACAAGCTAAGTGTAACTTCTCCCATAATACTCATTTTACCTCCAAATTCAATACACATATCTAAAATATTATTATTAACAAGATAAAAAAAATCCATCTTCTAACTCCAACATCTTACACAATTTTGGCACAACTTTTTTCATTAAAACTCATATAAACAAAAAATTTAATATATATTCATAATATATCTTATTAAAATTATATCAAAAACTCAAGGTCTAAATCAATTGTTTTGAACATGCAATAATGACCCTACATCTAGGATTACTGTTCCCAATTTAAGGCAATTTCTTATTTTGTTAGATTTAGGCCATCCATATTTACTCCAAAAATTTGACATAACATATTTATCATATTTTGAACCAATCAAAACATTAAAATGAAAAATATTTCATAGTTAACATATATTGACCAAAATTCCCTTAAGATAGCCAAAATACTTATATTTGTTTTATCAAATAACCTACAAATCCCACTATGAATGACTTTCAACCTCCAACACTTCCTGAAAATACTTATGTAATACCCTTGAATTATTATAACATTAAATTAAAACATTTAACCTTTTTATCTGGAAAACTTAATCTTTAATGATTGATTTTATTATTTTTATCAATCATTAACCTACACAACTAGATAAATTATTTCATAAATTAATTTAATAATTTTAATTAATTTATCTTACTCTTTTCATTTAAATAAACCCTAAACCCATAATTTTACAAAATAAAAAATTAATTTGATACCTTAATTTTTGGATAAACTAATATAATATTATCCTAATAATCTAAATTCAATCTAAATTTTAATGCTAACCCTAATTTTATTTTATTTTCCTTTTTCCTTTTTCCTTTTTGCCTCTCTCCTTTTTCTTCCTTTCCCCTTTTTTTCCTTCCCCCTTCTTTTTTCTCCTGGACCAACCCATCCCCTTTCTTTCTTTTTTCTCCCCTATATTGAACCATCTTTCTTTCTTTCTTTCTTTCTTTCTTCTTCTTCTCCCTCACTAGACAGCCTTCTACCCACCTTCTTTTTCTCATGAGGCACAACCCAAAATTCATTCTTCTCCTCCCTCCCCTATCTACGCCCTACTAAGCATGCTTTTACCCCCTTTTTTTCCTCCTACGTGTAGCATGTCTGTACCTCTACATGCTTGCATCACCATCTTTCCCTTTCCTGCCAAACACACCTACGCCACCTCCCTCCTTACACCCCTTTATTTCCCTTTATTACCCTACAACCCCTTTCCCCTCTGCCTACATTGGCCAGCCCTACAACCCCTATCATGCCTGCCCCTTTCCTTACACTCCCACCTACCCTGTTGCACGCCTAAGGTTCCCCTCTCCTCCTCCTCCTCCCTACACTTCCACCTACCCTTTCACACGCTTAAGATTCCCCTCTCCTCTCCTCCTCCTCCTCCTCCTCCTCCTCCTATCTATACCGGCCAACCTTGTAACCCCTATCCTACTGGCCCCTTTCCCTACACTTCCACCTACCCTATCACACGCTTAAGATTCCCCTCTCCTCTTCTCATTCTCATTCTCCTTCTCTTTCTCCTCCTCCTCCTCCTTTTTCTTCTTCTTGACGAAGGAGTATCTCTATAGCACTCTCAATCTTATTCTTCAAATGATGAAGAACAAGATTCCTCCTCCTCCTCCTCCTTGTTCCTAATGCAAGAGTATCTCTAGAACACTAAATCTTATTCTTCAAATGATGAAGAACAAGAAGAAATAGCATACTTAGATATGGAACCCATTGTACTAAAAAATTCTTATGCTTCTAATGTTTTGTCAAGTAATTCTTGCAGGTATTGTACATGATTACCAAAAAATTATGAAGTTCATGTTGATTAAATATCTTTGATGTACAAGGAAATGGTAATGGATTACAAGGATTAAAAAGTGCAAGTATAACAAGGTTATAAGACTACAAAGTTTAATTACATATGATTGTATCTATGTATTATATTATTAAGTTGTGTAGCTTTATTATTTTGATTGTTTACTTTGTAATACTCATAAATTATCATTGTAACCTTTAAATATGTAGTGTACGATGCATAGAGATTTATTTCATTAATAAGGGTAGATTAGTGGGATTATTAATTAAAGGTTCTACATGGGCGCATGCATATATATACCCTTGTACTCATGATTTCGACACATAACATGACATATGAAAAAAAAATTCATTTGTGAATTTGAGAGAGGGATACACAAGAGGTGTGTTCTTTATCTTCTCTTCTTCTTCTTTAATTGAGTGTATCGGAGAGTATTAGAGAGTACTATTGAGAAATAGGATATTTCTCTTTTGAAGGCTTAAGATATAAGGATTATATATTGCCACCTTCCAAAGGATTATCTACATTGTTGTCAACTTCTACCATTTTTGGGTTTTTAAAGACTTTTCACTGACTTGAGTCTTATATAAAAGTTTCTGGATTTGTAGAAGATTATTTGGTCATGATATTCCACATCAAAAGTGGTATCAAAGCATTTTATAGATGGCAAAACTCAAGAGCAAAGTTTATTGCTGAAATCGGTATCAACATATGCTAGCTTGGGAGTTCTTGAAAGATTCTTGATCTTCTTGCTTGAGTTATTTGAATATTGATGCAATCTTTTTGATTTATTTGAAGAATCTTCATGTTTTTAATGTCCTTGTATGTAATCAAGACAATCTTTTATGATTCTTGTTAATTTCTTGGATGTTCTTGCATGAAGGATTTAAATGGTGTTTAAAAAACTTTTTTGCATATGGTGTGTGTAGATTGTGCATGCTATATGTGGTTTTCCAAAAAACGGTTTTGAGTTATAATTTTGCATGAAAACTTGCATGAGTTACGTGCCTTTGTTTTTTTATAATCACGTTGGTGATTATGAGTATATATTAGGTACAAATAAACATGTTTAATTTTAGAGATTACTTGGTTGTCATAAGGTGGTCGAGTATGTGTGTGTGTGTGTGTGTGTGTGTGTGTTGTGAAATTTCTTCATATGTTGTATTGCTTTAGTGATTGAATATTGAAGGCCTTGTTTTGTAGGGATAGTGAATATTGATGTTGTTCTTATCCTAAATGATCTTATGCTAAATAGGCTTGACACTAGCATAATATTTTTGAGAAGTTTCAAACTAAGTTTTGATACTTATTAACTTCTACATCAACAATTTAATAAGATAAGGGTATTATGAAATTATTTTTGCTGTATTATTTCTATATTTCTTTCTTATTGTGTATTGGACTCATTGAACTCAAAATTTTGTGTACAAAAATCGAGCAAGACTTATATTGTAGAGGTGAGTGTTTTGGGTATAATCAACATAAAAAAAACTAGTGGAAATCTAAGTGTATAGAATTGTAATGGTTGAATCATGGAGGTAGAAAAAAATTTCCAAGCCATGTTCAAAGCTATTAAAAAAATTTCAAAAAATTTAGATGCTACTAATGCCCAACTAAGAAAAACACTTGCAATACAAATTCAACTACTAAAGTTGCAATCTAGGTTGGCTAAACAAGATTCGATTCAAAATGCCTAAGAACATAGATAATTCTATTTGGTAGTGCTATAAGGTCAAATAATCCAACTAAGGGAAGGTACTTAAATTCAATAATAGACCATGATGAAGAGTCTATAGGGAGTGGAAATAAAAGAAATCTCCATGAGTATCAACTGAAGTATTATCAAAAGGTTGATAAGGGTATTAAGCTTGACCTTCTAGACTTTGACGGTAAGCTTGATGAAGACTCATTTCTTGAGTGGTTACATGAAGTGGAGGCTATCTTTTAGTTTAAGGATTATCAAGATGAAGAAAAGTGTAAACTAGCAACTCTTAAGTTTAACAAGTAAGCTAGAATATGGTATGATAATCTAAAAAGGACTAGTAAATGAGAGGGTAAATGAAAGATAAAATCTTTGGAGAAACTTAAGAAATATCTCAGAAAGAAATTTATCCCTGAAGAGTATGAATAAGATAACTACATTAAATTAACTACTCTTAGGAAGGGACTACTAAGTGCCTAAGAGTATGTTAGGGAATTTTAAAGGTTGGCACTATTATACGATATCCATGAAAGGAAAGAACAAATATGTGCTAGATTTTTAGGAGGCCTTAACATAAAGATTCGAGACAAGGTAGAAACTCGTCTTTATGATTCTTTAGATGACATGATTAAAATTTTCCTAAGATTTGAAAAAAAAATCCACTATGCCTCATACTAAATAAAATACTCCATCCATAAATTACTACTCAAATAACAAAAAAAAATGGTGAGTGTACCTCAACTTCTACCAATCTCGATAAAAAAAATGAATTACTAGAGGGGAGAAAGGAAAAAAATTAATGAAGCCTCTAATAGGAAATATTTCAAATACCGAGGGTTGGGACACTTCACTCGGGAATTTCCTAATCAAATGGTATTATCTATAGAAGAGATTGAAGCCATGGAGACATGTGAGGAAAATCCTGAATTTGATCCTTTTGAGGAAGCTTACAGTGAATCCAAGGAAGAAGAGAGTACTTTTAATGTCTTAGGGAGAGTACTTCAAGTATAAGCTACTAAGAAACCTACTCATAGGGAGAAGATATTTAAAACACGAAAAGAGAGTAGGAGATATGATTTTTCATATTATCATTAATAGTGGATCTTGAACCAACACAACCAATGAGAGGATAGTTAAGGATTTGGAGTTAAAAACTACACCGCATCCAAAGCCTTATTATCTTCAATGTTTGAATAAGGAAAACGGAGTTAAGGTAATAAAACAAACCCTAGTATCATTCAAAATTGGTAACTACTATGATGAGGTGCTATGTGATGTTTTACCTATGGATGCATGTGGAATCTTATTAGGTATACCATGGGAGTATGAAAGAAATGCTATTCATAATGGTATTACTAATGAATATCTAGTTGAGAAGGATAAGAAGAAGCATAAACTTAAACCTCCCAAATGTGATAATGAGAGCATAATCAAGAATAATAAGAGTTCATTCTTGCATGCAAGGGCTATGGTCGAATGTATTCAAGAAGAAGAAAGTTGTTATGTTGGGGGTCATGAAAGAATATCTACAATGGGAGAGAGATAATGACAATCCTCAATTAGATAAACTCCTTGATGAGTATCATAATATTTTTTCTAATGAATTACCACCAAGATTGTTTCCTAAGAAGGGAATAGAACATACTATAGATTTAATTTTTGGTGTATACTTACCTAATAGGCCTACATATCGTTGTAATCTAGATGAGGCTAAGGAGTTAGAAAAACAAATACAAGAGCTCATAAGGAAAGGGTATGTGAGGGAAAATATGAGTTCATATTGTGTGCTTGCATTACTTTTCCCTAAAAAGGATGGCATCTAGCGCATGTGTATTGACTCAATACTCTCACAGGAAAAATGAGCTATTGTATTTTTTTAGTCAGAAATTGAATGGAGTGAGGCTAAATTATTTTGCATATGACAAAGAGTTATATGCCATCATACGAAGTCTAGGGATATGAAATCATTACCAAAGGCCCATTTGTTTTGCATTTAGACCATGAGAGTTTGAAATATTTTCATGGGCAGAAGAAAATTAGTCTGAGGCATGTAAAATGGGTTAGTTTTTTTACAATCTTTCGTATTTTTTGTCAAGCATTTTAATGGTAAAGAAAATATCATGGTAGATGCTTTGTTTCGTAGATCCATGATATTAGTCCTATTGGATGTTAAGTTATTGGGATTTGAGATGTTAAAGGAATTGTATGATAAGAATGAAGATTTTGATGACATTTATAATATGTGCAAAAGGAATGGTAGTCTTGGTAATTATTTACTACAAGATAACTATCTCTTTAAACATAATAAGTTGTGTATACGTCATTCAATTGTACATGATTTACTTGTTAAATAAGTACATGAGGGAGCTAAAAATGGTCTTTTAAGAGTTCATAAGACCATGGAAATACTATAAGTAAATTTCTATTGGCCATGGATGATAAAACTAATACAAACAATTATAAGAAGATGTGTAACTTGTCATAAAAGTAAAAGTTTCTTTCATAAGGGTTTGTATACTCCTTTACTAGTACTTAATAAACCTTGGAAAAGTGTTTGCATGGATTTCATATTGGGTTTACCAAGGATGCAAAGGGGTATAGATTCTATTCTTGTGGTAGTGGATAGAATTTCAAAATAGCATGTTTTACACCTTGCAACAAGACTAATAATGCAACTTATGTAGCAGACTTATATTTCCAAGAAATAGTAAGGTTACAAGGAGTTTCTAAAAGTATAGTATCAGATAGAGATGTAAAATTCTTAAGCTATTTTAGGAAGAGACTTTGGTACATGTTAGACACTAAGTTGTTGTTTAGTACTTCTCATCATCCACAAACGGATGGTCAAAATGAATTGACTAATAGAACTCTAGGTACTTTGCTATAAGTGTTGATGAATAAAAGTACCAAAGATTGGAAAATAAAGCTTGCTCATGCTGAGTTTGCATATAATAGGAGTTTGTATAAGTAGGATGGTTATGGAAATGGCATGCTTCGGTGGTGGTGTGTGGGGTATGTCTCAGTTGCATGGAAAAATGGTGTGGTGGTGGTAAGGGTTAGGTGGTGAATGGAGAAGAAAAATAGGGGCAAGATAAGCTAGTAATGAGGTATGACTGGGCTGAGGGAAAAGAGGAAGGAAAAGGAAGAAGAAAGGTAGGAAATGTTTGGGGGTGTGCAATGATAGTGGGTTTCAAAGGTTTTGTTGGAGGTGGAAACCGGTTGGAAGAATGGAGAGGGATAAGGAAGAAGAAGAAGGAGTAGGAATGAGAGAATAAGGAAAGACAAGGCTTGGTTTTGAAAAAATGAAGAGAGAGAGGAGGTGTATGCATGCGGTAGCTGGGGTGAGGCATGTTAGGATAGGAGTTGATGAATGTGTTGGGTTGTTGAGGCATGTAATGGTAGGGGCGATGCCGGGTGGTGGTGATAAGTGCATGGTTGGGGGTTGCAGGGCTCTGTCGAGGAGCCAAGAATGGAAGGGAAGAGGGACATGCGTGAAGGAGTGTATAGGGGAGTGTTTGCCTTAATGAGGAAATAGGGGAAGTTGGCGTGCCTAGGGTAGGGAGGGGCGATGCAATGAGTTGTTTGGGTGCATGCGGGGGGCATAGGGATACTAGAGGGGGAGTGTTTGGGATGGTAGGATGTGCGAGGGATAAGGAGAGGAAAACAAAAGAAAGAAAGAAGAGCTAGGCTGAGTAGGTCGGGGAAAGAAGGAAGAAGAGAAAAATGGGTTGGGTTGGGTTGGTCAAGCCGGGGGAGAGAAGGAGAAAAAGAAAAGAAAATTGGGCTAGGGTGTAAAGAAGAAATGAATAATAAAATAGAGAATGAAAAAGAAAAAGAGAAAAGAAGGAAAAGGGTCAAAAGAGAAAAGAAGATAAAGGAAAGGAAAAATAAATTTAGGATTAGAATTAGAATTAGATTTGATTTAGGTTTAGGATAAAATTAATTTATTTAGATTTAGAATATCCGATTAGGAAAAAAAATAAACTGGGTATCAATTTAGGGTGAATTTAAATAATAAAAAGATAAAATGATTAGAATAAATTTATTAAATAATTTATTTGGGTTTGTAGTTTAGGGGTTAAAAAATAAATAACCTAATATTTAAGGGTTAAGGTTTTTGATAAAAAATTTACTCATTTAAAATTAAAGTTATGAAATTTTAGGATGTTATTGTTTGATAAACCATTATAGTTAGGCTTTTTCTACTATATTGAGGTATTTTGTACCTTTCAATTATCTAAACTCTTAGTCTTGTTCTTGCATTTGATTTTGTATACATTATCATAACATCTATTATATATCTCTTTCTCTTTCTTTGTCTCTTCCTCTCTCTATCTCCGATCCTCGTGTATAGCTTATAAGGACTTAGCTTGTATCAAATATAAGTTAAGTGAATAATTACATATCTATAATATTTGATTTAATAATAACATAACCTAATTTTTTATTTATCTGTTTCACATTGTTTAAAATTAAAAATGGTCCAAAAAATTAAGGGTGTTATGTAGTAACTATTCATCTCTTCTCTTCTACTTATCTGATAACCACCCATTTTCTCATTCATTGCTCCACTAATCTACATTCATATTTGGTGCCCTTGGAAGTAGTGCTCCCTACTTTTCGGCATCTAACTTTTTTGTCTATTTATAAATCATTGATGACAAAACAGAAGGAAAACAACCGGAGTGTTCCTTTCTTCTTTGTTCTTCTTGCCAAACGCTCAATTAATTATATTATGAAAGATTCTAAATCCTTCAACTATGGAGTACACATTTACTATTGCACCTTGTTGGTGCCTGAATTTGCTTTCAAAGCAATAGCTGATCCACTACACAACAATGTCATAAGTCTGTTTTAGCATTAGCTTTGTTCTTTACTGTTATTAGTCTGACAACTATCAACACCCAACCGGTGCACTTTCTTGCCTACAGGGTTCACCAGCCATCTGCATCCGAGCTTGAAACTCGTGGCTCCCCATACATGCCCACCAAGTGATAATAGAGGACACAATCTCCTCAAACCTTACGCTACTGATCGCCGATAGACCTTTCGTAGTCATCTTCACAGAGGCAAGTTTCTGAACTCTATATAAATAATCCAGCTTGGCATCAACAATCCAACATCCAGATCATACATGCTCATCACCAAAAGACATCGTCAGACTTTCCGTATATTCTAAACATAAAAAAGAAGACCTGGACACTGCGCTAATGACCCCTCTCTCTCTCTCCCTAACTCCTTCAATGTTTTCAGTCTTTAACAAACTCCTCCTCTGCGAAGCTGTAGCACTATGGCCCCAACAGGGACAACATTTAGCTTCTACGCCAGTTGATACGATACATCCGGTCCTTTCCCTACCTCACCCAGCTTACTTTCTCCTATTTCAAGCCTACCCTAATTTATAAAATATATATGGACATATGAGGAGAGCCCTCCGCCCCAAAGCAAGGAGGATTGAAGCTTTTATTTCCGGCACAGTGAAACATACAACAGCAGAAATAGCGAAAATGGTTCAACGGTTCAATTGAGACAACAGAATTTCAACACTAAATTCATCTCGTAACGGAGAAAAGATGATATAGGAACTCTGAAAAGTAGTCAAGAAGAAAGATGAAAGCACGAGAATCTTCGTTTCCTTCATATTCTGCAATCAAGTGGAGGAAATCTGTGAACTGGCTAAATAAATAATACCAATTTACACAATAAATGAACAACGTATATTATTTATCAACAATATACAGGTTCTTCAATCATAACATGAACTGAAGAACATATAAGAAATTACAGAGAGAAACATACAGGCCGATCAATAAAAGAAAACAACGCAAAGGAGTAAATGAGTCAATCGGTAATTAATCAGACTCCTCCAACAATTGACCAGCCTTCCTCTCCGGCAACATCAATCGGTTCCCAGACAAACGCAATATCAATGAATCCCATCATATCATCACCGCCACAATCATCAACATCCCCATCACGAACAACGACGTTGTCATCATCATCCCCACCACCAATTTCCTCAATACCATCCCCTACTTCACCACGAGTACCAGAAATTAATTCAGACACATAACCACCCATCAATAATAGATTCCTACCACTTAACCCGTACCCGGCATCACCGTGGGGATCATAACCCTCATAGTTTTCACAGCCAGAATCACCACCGCCGCCACTATCATGACCTTCGCCATCATCAGAGTCAAAAAGGCTACAGTCAAGCGCACTATCACAAGCCAAATCATCCAAAATCTTTGAAGCAGAATAGCCATTAAGCTTCAATTTCTTAAATCCAGGTCCACCGCCATCAGCCACACGCCAGGCAAGCAATTTATAATTCAAAGCCACGTCCGTAGACTTTTCCTTTTGAGATCCTTTGATCTTGTCCTTTGACTTAAAAATCGGATGAACGCGGTGACAGCCCGAACACTTTATCCTCCCACATTTTCCATTGGACTTGGAATGGTTTGTGGGTTTCGTGCATACCTTCTTGTATAGCCCAGCTGTCGGCTGTGACGATCCTAGCTTCTTGTTGATCATTGGAGCTGGTTCGAGTTCCCGGCTCTTGTCGGACGACAGCGATGATGATGGTAAGATCACGCAGGTGCGTACAACCCCATGTTGCCTTCCTTCTCTTTTCATATTCTTCTTCTTCGTTTGGTTACACTAGGCTTTGATGATTTTATTAATTGAGTTTGCAGGAACAGATGGAGCAAAGTAAAGGTGGTTTTTACTTCTCGTTCTTCCTTGTTTGAGTGCTTATGAATGAATAACTAACTCAATAATAGGAAGGATACCAAGGTACGTTTCGATTTGTTTCCACGGAAAATGAAGAGAAGGTGGAGGGGCGGAAGGAGTGTAGAACTTTGATTGGGCAGTATTCGTGGAGCAGAAGGTAAAGTCTAGACAGCTCATCTGAATCACGAAATTGTCAACCAAAAAGAAATGTAATATTATAACTTAAACAAAGAAAATATCGAATTTCTCTTCCTTTTAAACAAAGAGACCGGATAGAGTTAAAAGCAATGGACATTATTCAGAGATGGATGGAGTTCAACCACTTGTGGTTGTAGACTCTAGTTAGTACGCATATTCCTCGAATGGTTCGGAGGTCACAGCAGTTCATAGTACACCTAATGACTCTCCTCCTTTTCCCTTTTCTTTTTCTGCTCTACAGCATTTACTGCGCCACGCTAAAATTTCGTTCGGTAAACATTTATTGAAACGATTTAATGTAAATTAGCCTTTCCAGAATTATACGTCAATAAATATATATTTCACTCAAAATACATTGTAAATTGTGATACTTACCGAAACTCGTGCCCATTTTCTGAAGCTAATACGTTACATCAGCAAACATAAAATAAATTAAAGCAAATAATAATGAATTATTTGTTAAATTGCCCAAGCAGGAAAGTGGGGCATGAAGCCGGGTACGGCTCTCAGCTTAAAAATGGGTAATTGAAAAAACTAGGAGAGAATATGTAACCGCTTCACGTAACTTCCCAGAAAAAACAATCGGTACACGACATAAACGATGGCACCACCGACACTATCAACAAGCCCAAAACACGCGCGGCAGCCCAATGCAAAAACAATGGGATTAGGATATCTAAAGGCCCCCCCCCCCCAAAAAAAATGCAATACTCCCTCAGTTTTTGAATATTTTTCATTTTAAACTAAATATTAATATAAAAAAAATTATGATTTTTTTAAATAAATATAATAATACTTTTTATAATATAACGTATTATAATTTAAACAAATTAATAGTTACTATTTAGTTCACAATATGTGAAGACAACAGTTTGAAAACTATTTTTCTCTGCTTTATAAAAGATAGTGCAGTTAATCTGACACCAGCACAGCCATAAGCTACCGTTAAAATTATTTTTAGCGCGGATTGAAGGCTGCATCATATGATGCATAATTGCATATACGCAGGAAAATGACATGAAACAATATTAATATTGTCGTCGTCACAAAATTCCATTATGATTTATACATTTTCTGACAACAATGAAAGCGATTTTTACAGGCCAAGCAACTTGCAAGACAGATCGACCAAGTATGATATACTAAACAGTAATCCAAACCTAAAGCAGACATCAGACGATATGATTCGAGCGTGCTTTATCAGAAGACTCGTCCATTAAGGGCTCCTTGTTCGTGTCTTCATCTTCAGCAGAAATAGACACGGCCTTTTGGCCGCCGTAGAGTATATAATGTTGGAACATAAACAGAAGATCAAAGGAAATGGATACCTGCACACAACGGAAATGCAGTACGGGATATCAACTAAGGCTCGATAAAAGATTATACCTCATCTAGTCAAAATAAGAGATTGCATATCATTATAGAAGTAGAGAGAAGGGAATGGATTGATTGGATCATTTACCAGCGACAGCAATGTTTTGCCAATGTTCCCGTAGAAATTCACCCATGAGTCTACAAAAATTCAATCGATAGCATGTGATGACATGAGTTATCCAGCCACTGATGATGTCATCAGAAAAGAGAAGAGTAATGGCTCAAATACCTTGATCTATAGACTGCACGGCCATCTGCCCATAATTTGTAACTCCACCAAGAAAATCAAGCAAAATGTTTCCAATGCTAAATCCTTCTGTGCTCTTCCTACAGAAGTTCATAATTGCCTACACGGTCCAAGATACTTCAAGGTTATGGGCTTATCTTGAGAACTCAAGCCCAACAAGGAAAATTTAAGCTGTTAAGCCCATGTTACCTGGGGAATATACTTAATAACTGTCATCAAGACCTGAATTGTGCTGCAAGATCAACAGATCACAATGTTAGGAAAAATTCCGTCAAACGTATCCAGCTGCTGAAGATAAAAGCTTCCTAAACATGTCACATTCCTGTACAATTCCCAGCAGTGCATCCAGACTTGTCAATTGTATTGTTCAGGACAGAGCTACAGAAGATACTACTAGCATAGTACAAAGAAGAACCAGCTAATCAAATGACAATCCAGTTCTCCATATATGACACATAACAAGGATATCCAAAATATGATTATGTTAGTTTTCCAACAGAATCTTTTGATCCCTGCCTGATCGCACCAAAGTAGAAGTATACATGGTCCCTAAACAGAGGGCTAGATTATGAATTGCTTACACCCATTATGATTGAAATGTTTTCCTAAACCAATATTATCACAACCTAACAAAGATATTTTAGAAATATAGCTATTAAAACTTGTGTGAAAAGAAAAAATCTTACTTGAAGACCGAGATAAGCCAGAGCCAAGAATGCTTGGGCAAAGCTACAAATACACAAACTGCAGCAGCAAACCATACGACAGAAACAATGGAGATGGTTATCTTTGTAAACCTCTGATTTCCTCGCTGCAAAAAGACCACATACACAATAACTTACTTCATATTGGGTAACGACTTAGATTAAATTTTGTCAAACCTAATATTAGCTGATATCGAATGAGCATCTGCTAGGTAAAGCTTGTAAGTAATGGCTTACATCATAGATACAAATTTGGAACAAGGTGAATGCTGTAAGGATCACAGCATGGATAGAAAAGGCAACATCGTTTGCAGCAACTGGTATCATCTGTATTTATTACACAATTAAAAATCATCAACAATAGCAACAAGCACCAAGATTAATAAAAATGTAGAAATTTTGAAGAAAAGACATGTTTAAGAAACAAATAAATGAAATGAAATGAATCATGAAGGCAGCAGCTAAAGCACTTGAGTTCATGGTTTTCTATATAGTAATGTCCAGTAATACAAGCAGTAGCTATCTATCCAACATTGGGCTTATATGTACACATTTTGAATTGCAAGATGTCGTATTAGGTTAATCCCATATAAAAGTAGTCAACTAAAGTTTAAGAAATTATGACTTACTTTAGCTAGTATGATGCATGTCCTTAATGTGTAGACACAGGGTAAGCATTCTTGGAAGACTAAAAAAAATTAGCCCAATAAATGATAGATAATTTTGTATAGCTTAATTTCCTTCCTTCCTAGTTTCAACTATATTATACACAATACTTGATAATCAGTATACCATTAGTCTATTTAGACTACACAAAAGAAGTTGAAGACCAAAGTAATATAAGGTATAACATATGAATATCTGAGCTCAAAAATTACAAATATAGTTAATTTCCAATAACAAGGCAGACTAATATCAAGCATTTATACAAAGTCAATTAAGGTTGGATGTATGTGTTATCATGTAAGGAATAAAGTACAAAAATATTACAATAATTATATTTTTGAATGAAAATAAACTACTAATTCATCTATAAAAAAAAAAAAAAAAAAAAAACACACAACAACAATAAGCTAGTTGAATACCACCACTAGACTCTTGTCGTCAATAAAAACATATCATATTACCCTAATAAAATTATGACAATTCAAATATATATTAAGATATAAATAGTAAGGCTTATAATATCACGATAAATCCTTAGAATTAAAATGACCGATTTCCCTGCTTTTGTAACCATAGGTTAGATGGAGGAGTAACTAGTAAGGACTCACTTACTGATACTATAACTTGGAGGAATAGAGAAGATATTGTGGCATACAAAAGGAGAATAGAACCCAGGTCTCCCTCATAAATGAACTGTGCTCCACCGGTTGTTCTACATGCCTTTCTTGTATATATTTGTCGTTACTTAACTTTTGGAAATAATAGCTTAAGCAAAAAATAACGAGGCCCCCATGAATTAGAACCCTAGTGCGGCGGGTGCCAGTCTGCCTAGGTCATTCGTGCATTCAATTCTTTTAGTTCCATCTGCAGATAGATATTAAGAGACTTAATAAGGGATTCTCGATGCAAAGTACACGGTTGATCCGATCAAATCTCCAAAAAATGTTAGCAGTGATTAGTTGCATAAGTTCGTATGGATTCGGGCATGCTACCTCCTACATCTATTATGCATATTTATGTTCTTGATGAATCAGCATATGGTTCTAATTCTCACAACTGACCGATAAATTCCATCAGTAGTATGTAGCATCTGTCATATGAAGACACTCGCAACAGTCAGACAGGAGGAGAAAAGTGGATGGTTATGATTTATGAAAGTAGCTAATCAAAGCTAAAATAACATTGGTATAGTAAATCTAAAATCCCTAGCTTCACGCACTAGAATAAGCAAAAGCTCGAGGAAGGACTGGCAGATATACTGCAATCCACCTGGATACAAACTAGAGTTCTGGGTTGAAAGGGGCTAACCTCATGCAAGTGAACCTACTCATACATGTAGAACACCGTTATAAATTACTATCCTACATCTTAAACAGCAGAGTCACATATTTAACCACATTTCTACTCTCTCCTAAAATTACAAAACTTTCCATAACCCATGATTACCATAAGTTAACAAATAGTAATGAGAGAGACAGGTTAAAGAGTCGCACACCTCACCTCAGTAAGGCCATACTTTTGAAGATACTGCTGCTGAACAGCAGAGCTGAAGTAAAGGGTAGCGTTGTAAATAAGGTAAGAACTGTGCTTCGTCAAATTCAGCAGCACAAAATCAAAGTTCAATCCCACTACACTGCAAATAAACCCCAGAATCAAAATCACCCAACCTAACAAGTATCGTTACAGAACAACAGAATAAGTAAAAATTCAATTAAGATATATTTTTCAAAAAACAAATAAATATAGGAAATGATGGTGGTTGACAGATAGTTGTACCTTTTACGCCGGAAATTCAATAAAACTTGAGGATAGAAACTAATGGACCAAGAGAAAAAAGATATCCATCCTAATACTTCGTAGGTGATTTCCAACGGAACAGAATTCCATGATGACATCCTCTTTTATTCTAATTTCCCCCCGAAAAAACCCGGAGGAAGGACCGGGAAAATCTTATTTTCTCCGACCGAGATTCCAAACAGACACGGCCGATCAAATTTTCCTTGTCACGAACCCCTTCTTACCTTCGTTTGGCTGCTTATCAAACCAGATTCCTCAATTCATCTACTGATTTATACGCAGGTTGGAAGTGGAGAAGGATGATGATCATCTGCCGTGCAACCCCATGATCAAATCGCCGAGGTGGACCGTAGCGGCTTCAGACTGGAGATTATGGGTCCTATATCGTCGACGGACGGGCACTGTTTTGACGTGGCTTGATCTCGGCGGTTTGCTGGAATGAGAGCGGAATCGTAGAAAGGAGTTCAAATCAGAGAAATAACGCGAGACTAGTGAGATCGTAACATACGTATTCGCAGAGGAAGTTTGGAACTTTTAACGGCGGCGTTTAGCGAACTGCAACTGTAAATTGTTCTCGATTCATTTGGAAATAGTTGTTCGTATTTTAGTAAATAAAAATAAAAAACATTAATCAAAATAAAGAGGTATTTGTTAAGTGGAAATAGAGAGGTAGAAATCAGGAGAATAGGATTTAAAATATCCTTTATTTGTTTAGAAGAAATGAAAATTGGAAGAAGAATGGGAATGAGAATAAGGGGCCATCTATTCTCCAAGATCCACGACCAAGGGGGCCAGCAATTGACATTGAAAAATTGTAATGAATTATATATAAAAATTAAAAAGATTAAAATAACCTTTAAAATAAACTTCAACAACTTCCGTTCTACATAAAAAATAATATTTTAATAAATTGATTATTTTATTCTAATCTCATTTCTTAATACCAAACATAAGATATTTTTATTCCTAAATTATTCCTAATACATACCAAACATGAAATTATATTAGATAAATTAATTCACATTTTCATTACCACTAGAGCTGGCAATCGGACGGGTCGGGTCACTTTCGGATCGGGTTAAATAATAATCGGATCATATCGGTTTCGGATAATCTCGGATCATTTTATCGGATCAAGTCGGATCGGGTTTGATTCGGATCAACTTGGTATCGGATAATCTCGGGTCATTTTAAGTTCTCGGATCGGGTCGGGTTGAGATCGGATTGACTCAAATTCGGATAAATTTGGGTTATTCTAATTTCGGTTCGGGTTCGGATCGGGCTCGGGTGAGTTCGAATTATTATATTTTCGGGTCGAGTTTGGATCGGATTCGGGTCATTTCAGTAGCGAGTCATGCACTCATGATTGTGCTATTTTTTTTTATTCCAAAATGTTATTAAAGACTAATTATTTTAAGATTGTTTATTTTAATTTTTCTTATTTAATTAAAAGCAAATTATTATATAGATTGTTTTGGGGCATTAGAATTTTTTGTCATTATTTCATCTTTGAAGATTTATTTGATGTTCTAAATTTAAATATCTTCAAATCAGATTACTTTTCTTTTTATGTTAAGGCATAACTTATAATTCAACTCCATTATTAGCTTGATCATATCATATTGAGTTCAAATATTATTTTAAGTGTATATTATATTTATATTTTGTACGGTCCTTACATAATATTAACTTACAATAACCATTGATAATTGATAATAAATGAAGGTTTCCAAGGTTGTACTTCTCATATTATTTTTCAAATAGATTGATCACATCATATCAACATAATTTTAATTCATATAATAATAATAATAATAATAATAATAACAACAACAATAATAATAATAATAATAATAACACATTATTATTTTTTCTATATTTTATTTCGATCATATCAAGCTAAATCAAATAAAAATTAGATAAAGTAAGTAATAATGACCATTATTGACAAAGGACCAACTCATATTGACTTATTACTATTTAATATAGTTGATGTAATAAAAACATTAATCTTTAATTTTTATAATGAATAATTAATATCCTCACATTAGATTTTTCTTATTTTTGTATGATGTTATAGGTATTATATTGTAAGGTATATATACTAACATATAGTGTTTAAGGCTAAAAATTGTTATTTATGTATACTTATTATAGAATTGATAAAACTTTTCCTTTGTTTGATTAGATTTTACTTATGATACAATCTATCTTTATATATATACCTTTACACAATTGTTCCTAAATATTTCAAATATTGGAATTAGTATTATTGATAACTATATTTTGAATAACTGAATAGATTATGATTATGCAATATTCGTTTTAAGCTACAATGGCAATTGGTTCATATCATAGTTGTTTGAGTTTTGGTCACTAGATCGTGGAATTGAAGATAGCATGGGGCATACAATGGCATGGGGCATATTCTATATTCACTAGACTTAATATTGTAATGATTAGTTTCTAACTCAAACATCATATTGTATTATTAATTAGTTAGGGTAATTGATAATTCAAGCTTATTCTTTTTAGGTTAATGTATTCAGTTGGTCTCAACTGTTTAGTTAGACTATGTATTATATTGTTCTTCTATAAGCTAAAATGCTCCTTACCAATTTCTGTTGCATAGGATTAAAGTTATATATTTCGTATTTGGTCAACCTAGGGTTGAAAGAAATCATATGTATTTGGTTCAACCCAAACTATGTATTGAAGCTCTATATTAAAGTTTTATTCTTCTTATGCCATTTAGATTTGGCATAGTTATACACTCAATTTAGTTAATGAAGGTTACATACCATTGATTTTTCTTCTCTATTCTCTTCGTCTCTTTTTTAACAATATTTTGTAAGCGAAATAATACTACTTTTAATAATAGTTATATTTGTAGTTTTTCCTTTAGATATGTTCATCAATACAAGCATATTAACAATATTTATATCACATATATATTATTACAAGTATGTTCTAATATTTGATAAATCAGATTATGATGCTGGCTTTTCAAACATTCATAAATCATAATCCCTTGACATTCCCAAGTTGAATAGATGATAAGAATATATCATTTAAGTTGGTAAACTCAAGTAGTTTTATCCATGTTTGATAATAATATATATTGAGGGCGTATCTAGTAAAAACTACTACTTCTAATGAGAATTTAGAACTAATAGTTTCATAGAACAATTATGGTAGCTTCATAAAACTATTACACTAGGTTCATCAACTAAAATGAGTATTTTCCTTAATAACTTTAAGTAGTTTAATAAGCTAAGACAAGTAGTTTCATTAGAAATTTAGAGTATTATGAATATGTTATGATGACTAGTTTCATAATATTAGATGAGAGATGTCATTAGAAACTTAGAATAGTTCCATTAGAAACATAGAATACTTTTATAAGGTGAAACGAGTTATTTTTAACCTATCTTAAATCGAATTATTTTTTCCAAATTATTATTCTACAATCTAGTATCCTAATTTACTTAAATTAAATCTAAAATAAAAATATAAAATCAATCTATTTTAACCTACTCTATGTTTTTTTTACAGCGCATGTCCTGAATAAGGCAATAAGTCAGTAAGCATGCTCTGCCTCTGCATTTTTTTCTTATACTAACACGCCATTACGCCAATACGCACGCCACATACGCACGCAGACCCTCTGCATTTTAAAGCTTTTATATTTGTAACTTGAGTTTAAAGTGTTGAATGTATTTACAATATTATTATCTTATGATACTACATGAGAGTGAATGAATATTTAAATGACATAATAGAGTTTTTCCTTTTTCCTCTACTTTTATTTTTGTATTTCAATATTAATATCAATAGATATTTTACTTGTATATACATAATAAGTGATATATACTTTAAGAAAGTATATTGTTTCTAGATTTTGATGTAAGTAATAGTTATACATCTATATTATTTTATATTTTATGAAGTTTTAAAAAATTAGAGTAATGGGTTAATATTAATTTTTGGGTAGTATCGGGTCGAATCTTTATATATTTATAATTTTTCGGATAATTTTGGATTTCGGATAAATAATGGACCGGGTCGGGTCATTTCGGATTTATAATTTTTCGAGTTATATCGGGTTTCGGGTAAGCAGTGGGTCGGGTCGGGTTTATTTCGGAATTATGATTTCTCGGGTTATATCGGATATCGGATATGTATCGGATTGGGTCGGATAAGTTTCGAGTTCTTAATTATTCGGATAAAATCGGATCGGATTTCGGACGGATCGAGTCGGTATTCGTCGGATTTTTCGGGTCGGGTCAACTTTTGTCAGCTCTAATTACCACCCTTTAATTTTCAAATCTCATTCCCACGTACCAAACAAACCGTAAATATTATATTTTATTTCCAGAGTTGTCATAAAAGCATCAACCTTGTAACTCTAAGGCACCCATGATGAAGGATGTCAAATTTTTCTATGGCTTCAAGGCTCTGTCCAAGATTCTTTATTTGGATTTCAGTTTTAAAAAATACGAGGACATATTTGGAATATTTATTTTTGAATTTGCCTGGAATTTTTTATATTACTTTATATATATTATCTATATATAATTTTTTATATAGAATATAAATTAAAATATTTTGTAAAATATAAGATCGAGCATTGATGATGGGGTCAGATTTTGTATCGGATTTTAAGGTCTAGGAATAAATCGTAGATGGAGATTAATTTGGGGATTAGACCAGATATAAAGATTTGACCTAAAGAGATTTGGCCATGGATTTTACGATATAAAAACCAGAATCAGGAAAGATTCAGGGATGATTTTACTTATCGGATTCAGGAATGGACCATAAGTTCACATTACACCTTTTATTTTTTTTATGAGATTTGAGATAGCCAATTTAGTTACGTCAGTTCGAGAAGATTTAATATGGTATTGACGAAAGTAGAATTGAATGTAATATCCTAAATTCTATCTAAAATTAATCGTACTTAATTAATATTTTAATCTAATTCTAATATTGGGTAATTAATATTTTTATTTTACCCTAGTTTCTAAATCTTAAATCTAAACTTAATTCTAATCTTAATTTTGGATCATTAATATTTTAACTTCACTTTAACTTTAGATAATTAACAAATTAATTTAATCCTAATTTTATAATTTTAAATTTAAGAAATTTTCTTTTCCTTTTTCCTTCTTTCTTTATCCTTTTTCACTTTTCTTTCCCTTTTTTCTCTTTTCTTTTTTCTCCCCATACCGGTCATTTCTCCTTCTTTCCTTTTAGACCATACAACCTTCCCTAGCACGGTTCCCTTTCTTTTTCCCTTCTTAGCCCTTGCACTACCCTACACCCACTTGCTCTACCTTACCTACCCTACAACTACCTGACATGCCCGATCGCCATCCTTGCCCAAACGTTTTTCAAGACAAACCTATATGATGTGTAAGATAATGGATGAGTTATCTTCTACAAATGCAGGATCTTTATGTTTGGTTTACCAAAGTCAAAAATAAATTTGATATTATGGACGATTCAAAATTAATATTTAATTGGAGGTTTTAATTTTCTCCAAGATCAAAAGAATTATAAAGAGAAACTACCAATTTCTCTATAGAATAGCTCCTAAAATTCACTTAAGATTTATCTATCAAAGTCACATGAAACCTAATCATAATAATACATGGAATAATAAAATAATTATGCTTTATATCTTGTAGATTTGTCTTCTATGCAACTTTATAACCCTCGTATTGTTATTGTCTTATATATTAGATATCATTGGGGAAGTCTTCTTTTTGCAAACATATATAATATTTGCAAGAATCACTTATGCTCCATTTAATTCTAATAAAATTAAGGAAAGAAAAATTAAAATCAAAATACTTTTTTTTTTAATTTCCTCAAAGTAAATTAAATAACTAATATTTAACAATTTTGCCCATCACTCTTTTTCTATCTCACTAATTTATGTAAACCAAACATGAAAGAAATTATTTTCCTCCTCTTTTTATTTCTTTTCTTTAAAACTTTCCAAAAATCAAATGGAACATTAATGAAAAATGTTTAGGGTTATTATGAAGGTGTTTAAGATTTTAAAGAATAATTGGGACCACCTTTCAAGATTTTAAAGAATAATTGGGACCACCTTTAAATATACTAACTTTTACCCTTCAACATGAGAAGAATGAGATGGAGATGCTCATGCATCATTCTTCCCTTATAAAGAAGAATTTGCCATCAAATTAGCATCACTAAAATAAGGAAATAAATCACTAACATTGAAATTTATAGAAATTCTTCCATAGGATTCTGGTAATTCTAGTTCATAAGTATTATTTTCAAAATTTCTTAAGATTTTAAATGCTCTATCTACTCTTGGTATTAGTTTGTTTTTTCTTAAGTTTGGAAATATTTATTTTTCCTAAATGTAACTATACCAAGTCTCTTGGTAAACATATTTGTGTAATTTTATTTTTATTCATTTGGTTTTGGTATTTAGCATTAGATTTCTCAATATTATTATTTATTTGCTCATGAAGTTTTTGAAAGAATTCAATTGTTTTTTAAGCATCATAGTTCTTATTATCACTTTTTTTTAATGACGACATATCAATAGGAAAATAAAGATTAACTCCATAGACAACTTCAAATGGACTTGAGTGAGTTGTATTAAATGGACTCGTATTGAATGTAAATTCAAAATGTGCAAGTTTTATATTCCAATCCTTTGTACTTTTATCAACTAATCCTCATATTAAAGTTCTTAAGGTCCTATTAGTCACTTTGGTTTGACCATCCATTTGTGGATGAGATGTACTTAAAAATTACTTAGTACCTAACATATTCCAAAGTGTATACCAAAAGAAACTCAAAATTTTAACATCTCTTTCTGATACTATACTTTTGTAAATACCATATAACCTTAATATTTACTTAAAATATAAATCTATCACATAAGTTGCATCATCCATCTTATTACAAGGAATAAAATGTTCCATTTTAGAAAACCTATCTACCACCACCATAATAGAATCATTTTCCCTTTATGTCCTTAGTAAACCTAAAATAAAGTCTAAACTAACACTTTCATATGGTTGACTAGGAGTGGAGAAAGGATTATACAAACCCTTATGGAAGATACTCTTTGTAATGCCATGAATTTTTTCTAAACCTAATCCCATATAATTAATACCTTAATCCAATTCTAATTTGATAAAATTTTATTTTAGCCTTACCCAAATTCCTTAATCCCAAAATCTTAACCTAATCCAAATCTTTAACCCGGATAAATTATATTTCATAACCCGACCTTAATTTTGGCATATTTATATCATTAATCTTACCTATTTTAGCTAATCAAAATTTAATCTAATCCTAACCTTAAGCTTTTCCTAAAATGCCCCAAAAATATTTATTTTAAGAAATATAATTAAATAAGGATTTATTAGGGAATTAATTTAATTAATTATTTTATTTGAAATGGGAAGGATTTATTTAGGGCAAATTAATAAGGAACTTACAAATATTTTTATAAAGGAAAAATTGGGCTTTTGCTAATTAAAAAGGGATTTAGGAAAATCTTTTAAAAACCTTAAATTATCCAAAAAAGAAAATTTAATATTATTTTATTTAAATATTTTTATTTTAAATACCCAAAATATTATAATTAATTTAATTAACCCCAACCTACTTAAAATTTTCTTTTCCCTTTTTCCTTTTTCATTTTACTCCTTCCTTTTTCTTTCTTTTCTTTCTTTTTCTTTTCTTTTCTTTCTTTTTATTCTTCCCGATTGGGTTTGTCTGGCGTGGCCCAAACTTTTTCCTTCCTTTCTCTCTCTTCTTTCGCGGCCCATCCGCCCATTTCTTTTCTTCCTTCCTGTGGCAGCTAGAACACTGCGTGTCGTGGCTTTTTTCCTTGGAATGCCGCGTTCCATTTAAGACCTTATAACCGTTGCCGACCGGCCTGATTCTTCTTCTTTTCTTTTCTTTCTTTTCCTTCAGCCGCCTAGTTCACCTCCTTCTTCCTCATTCCTCCTCCGCCATTGGCTTGCACCTTCAAAGCTCCAAAAATGGCACCACCAACCACGCTTGACTTGACCGGCCGTTTCCCCTCTCTTTCTCTTCCCCTTCACTCGTAGTTCAACATGATCTAACCTGTTTTCCTTTTCTCCTGCTCGAAGTCTTCCTTTTCCTTTGCAAAAGGTCGAACATGACCTAAAATTTTGCCGACCGATTAACGCCGCCGGCTACCCTAAACCCTACATACATTATCCTCCTGCCGACCCCCCGAACCCTACCATTCCCTCTAAACTCTATAAATACCCTTTGGTTGTGTATTTTTGAAACTTTTTTCCAGAAGTCCTAAGAGCCTACCCTATGCACCACCGCGACTTCAGACGACCCTTTCTCAGTCGTTAGCCAACTATGCCACCACCTCTGCCTACCAAAGTCTTCCCTGCACCGCCCTCTAACTAACTAAGCCACCCATCTCCCTCGATTCTTCTCGCACGAGCCACCACAGCTGTGCGAAGTTCCCTGCCCATCAAACAAAAATTTTACTCCCGCAACCCCTCGAGCCACCGTCCGCCACCACATTTGTTGCTTCTACTGCCTTCCGCACCACCCAAAAGTTGCTACTAATCTTCCTCCACCTAGTCCTACCCTTCTTTTCTCCTTTCTCCTTCTCCTCCCCTCTCTTTCTTCTTCTCTTCCTTTCGGCCGCCACCTCTGCCGCCATGAGCCGCCGCCACTTGCCGGGCCACCACCCTCACTTTACTCCTCTCAGCCTAGGCTACCACCAACACCTCAACCTCCACCCTTATTCTCTATCTATTCTTCTCAAACCCCAAATTTTCCCCTTTTAATCCTCTTTTCTAGCCACCACCGCCGCTGTTGTGCACCACCGCCGATGCCACCCTTTTCTGCCGACTCAAGGTGAAACCCTAGACCCTCTTAGCCCTTTTTCCCTATTTATTTAAGTTTATTCTAATTTATTCCATTTTTTAACATTTATTGAATTATTAATATTATTACTATCATTATTATTATTATTATTATTATTATTATTATTATTATTATTATTATTATTATTATTATTATTAGATGTAATATTTTCTTCGTAGGGTCAAGAGTAGTTATAAATCATTTAAGTGGTTAGTTTTGAATTTTAGGTATTAATAGTATTATTATAAGTTTTATTATCACTATTAATATTATTATTATTAGTATTATTAATTTATTATTATTATTATTCATCTAAGCAGGGCCGAGCCCTGTTTTATTTTAATAGAGTGCATACTCCTATTTTTATTATTAATATTACTATTTCTACCATTATTATTATTATTATTATTATCTTTATTATTTTAATATTATTATAAGTAATATGGGTTATTAATAATATTATTATTATTATTATTATCAAATAGTAATTTCTTTATTTGGAGGTACGATCGAAAACCCTACCTTGTATGATTTAGGTTTGAATTATTATTATTATTATTCTTATTAATATTAATATTAATATTATTATTATTATTATTATTATTATTATTATTATTATCATTATTAACATTATTTTGGTGGAGGGTAGAAACCTTATATCACCATTCGTCTTAAATTACATTAATATTATTATTAGTATTAGTAGTAGTATTTCGTATAGTTAATTTTAGTATAGTATTATTTTAATTAAAAACCTAGTCTTAGGATAAGTCAGTAAACAATAGTATTTTTAGGAGGGAACCTAATTCTAGTTTTTTCCTCATAATAAGTGAGCTCAATCAGAGCCCTCAAGAGGTATAGGAGCGTGCTCCAAGACCGGTGACATTTTAGGTAGGGGAGTACTAAGGTTGTTTATGTATTATGTGTTTTATATGCCATGTGATGTGAATTATAATTTATTTTATGTGGATTTGTATAACTGTTATATATGCAACATTATATGTAGTTGTGGTAAGATCGTACATTAAATTGTGGCATGTGTATTATGTGTATGGGTCTGTTATTATGATGGCATGATGTGGACCATAAGACATGCATGATAGGGTTGTAAAATAATGATGGGGAGCGTAATAATGTGGTGTTAGGGTTTGCATGGTGGTGTTAGGGTTTGCATGGTGGAGTTAGGGTTTGCATGGGAGTTAGGGTTTTGCATGGGGGAATTAATGATTGCATGGGAGTTAGGGTGTGCATGGGAATTAATGATTGCATGGGAGTTAGGGTTTGCATGGGAGTTACGGTTTGTTATGGTTACTATGGTTGGTGTGGTTAACTAGGGATGGAGGATGAGAATAGTAGAAGTTAGTCATGCATGTTTGGGTGAAAGTTTTTGCATAAGATACTTAAAATATTAATCATGTAAAGTAGAAGATATTGAGCCGGGCCCAGACCGATCCACCGGCATAATAGTGGCCAGGTACTGCGGTATCCTGGAGACCGATCCACCGGCATATAATAATGGTAGGGTATGTTACCCTAGGCGACCACTCCACTAGCTATAATAGTGGCAGATCCCGAGCTCAATAAAACCGAACCCTACAGTTTGCTAATATGTAAAAGCACTAATACGTATAGTGGAACACCGTACGAGAAAGGGCCAGACTGATCCACGGGCATAGAATAGTGGTAGGGTATGTTACCCTAGTGACAAATCCACTAGCTAAAATAGTGGCCAGGCACCGGAGTGCCCTAGAGACTGATCCACTGGCTAAAATAGTGGGATTCTCGTACTAGTGTGGACTTGATAAAGAATATGGTGTGAATCGACTTCCAATAAAAGATTAATTAAATAATTAATCTAGAATTTTTGGGCATTTATGTGTGGGCTTGATCATTTATAAGTTGTATAATACTCTGCACGACTTTTTATATATGTGTGGGTTTGAATGTGTAAGTTGAATATTATCATGTATGATTTTATGTGCTTGTGTGTTGGCCTTAGTTCTTGGTTACCTTGTTCAGTACTAGCATATTGATCACCCTTTTTTATGGGTGCTGCTCATTCCCACGAGTAGAAGACCTGTCTGACGTGTTGCAGGTAGGCGATGCTTTCTATGATGCCATTGATGTCTATGGGACATCAGGTGGGGCCGAGTGATGATTGGGATGGATTCAAGTTCTAGGAGAGGCGTGGCCGGTTTTTCCATTTCAAGATTATTAATCCTTTTCTCTTTTAACTATGTTTGAATTTCTAGAAACAATATTAATATTGTAGCTATCTCCCTTCTCTTAAGAACTGTCTCTCGTATTTTAGATTATGTAAAAACGTATGCATATTCTGATTTCTGTATTTATGAACTTTGGATTATTTAATAATGTTGTGAGTAGTTTTCTTAATCTTAGAACTTGTTACTGGAACGGTAGGAGTAAACCGGTCTGGTACTAAGTGTGGGGGTAGCATCTCCAAAATTTACGGGTTTTAATTTAAAAGTATATAAAAAATGTGAGTAAATTTTGGGGTGTTACATTTCCCTTTTTGTTTCTTCCTCCTTTTCCTTTTCCTATCTACAAACATTTTCTTTCTTGCATGTGTTTTCCTTCTCTTCTGCAACACACCCCCATCACTCTCAACCATCATCTCCTACCTCTTTCATTGAAAATTTCTCTACCACACCATGCACCATCAACCATCACCCTTAGCACTTCCTCATGCCTCTGCCACTACTACTATTGATCATCGCCATCAACATCTTCATCCTCTACATTCTGTTGATGTCGCACGCCACCACCATATGCATATATATACACTACTCTCTTCTCTCTCCCTCCTCATTTATTTGCATCATTTATTACCAAATTCTATCGATAAAACCCCTACCCAAGCTACCTCTCCCTTTCATCATCATCATCTCCTCCTCCTCCTCCTTCTACTTCTTCTTTTGTTGTTGTTGCTACTACTGTTGTTGCTCTGTTTCATGAGCCGAGCCACCACCATCACCATCCGTGTACCACCATAGCCACCAAGCATCGCACATGGCTTGGTTGATTAGCCACTACGACCACCCCATCACTCCCCTCACCATTGCCGACCATCATCACCCATCGCCACCATTTTTCCCTTTTCTTTCCTCGTGTGCTGTTGGGCTTTGTGAAGCGCACAACTCACACATGGTCGTGCACCACTCTTTTTCCTTGTCTCATTCTTGTGCATGCTAGCACAGTCTATCCATGCATACACACATAGGTAACACACCGCCTAGGCATGCCCATGCATCCCTATTCCTTATTATTTGTACATGTGTTGCATGATCATGATCGTGCCTCTTTTGTATAGCCTGCCCGTGCAGGTTTCCAACCAATAGCCTAGATGAGCATAGCCTGTCGCACGCCCGTTCATCCCCATTTTTTTGGTTGTGCACCCCTTTTTCCACACCCAAACACCACCAAATTTCCACTATAGCACCACCATACCTTCCACCACACCTCCACACAACTTAAGCTTTCCTTTGACTCTAGTTATTTTCATTTTAAATCTCCATTACCTTGAATTTTCTGTTAATCATAATATTTGAGACTAATCGTGTATTATCTTATTTCCGTAGGTGATTTTCCGACGATCTCAGAGGAGGCGATTTAGGATTTACGTACATAGAGCTTAGTGTCCATCTTGGTAAGGATACACGTCATAGTTAGGAATTTATGTGTATGTGCTTTTATGTTAGACATACTATATGATTGATTTTATTCTATAATATGATATATTGAGAGTAATGAAATTGTGGAAGTATACTTTTGGTATAATGTTGGATATACATCTATGTAAATAATTGAGTACATATGTCCCAAATGAATATTAGAGATTTGTATGTATTAGTATTGGGATTTATAAAGCTTTGGGAGAATATGAGCATGTTAACTACCCTAAGTGTATTATGGTCATTAGAGGATAATTATGTGGTCATAATTATGTTATTTAATTATATGTCCTACATATTCATATGATTTTCGCATGATAATCACAAATATACAATCAACTATAAATAAGATACTAATTATTTATAATGAAAGATCATGTGAGTTGAGCCAAGGTGTTTATTTGGGTTTGTTCCA
Organism: Tamarix austromongolica; assembly: GCA_039764185.1. Lineage (NCBI taxonomy): Eukaryota > Viridiplantae > Streptophyta > Magnoliopsida > Caryophyllales > Tamaricaceae > Tamarix > Tamarix austromongolica. The sequence goes on along the minus strand of CM077819.1, from coordinate 103,633,246 downwards.
CTAGACAATAATAATGGCTTAGGTGTGTTGTCTATGAGAGGTGTATTATTCCATTCCACTAAATTAAGAATAGTGAGGCCCTATACTCAACGTGAATAAAAATAAGATTAAGTGATAAAGTATTAATGGAAAAGATACTAATTATTTAAAGCGAAAGACTATGTGAGTTAGGACCCAGGTGTTGAGTCTATTCCATAGGATAATAATAGTGGCTCAGGTGTGTTATCCTTGAGAGGTTTTTCACACCATTTCATCTATTTAATAGTTGTGGTTCATGAGCCTTTTTTCTCTAAGAGGTGTTGAGTCCATTCCACAGAATAATAATAGTATCTTAGGTGTGTGGTCTCTGAGAGTTGTTTCAGACCATTTCACCAGCTTAAGAATAGTGGGATATCTAAACTCAACATAAATAAAAGATTGGGATATGATATATCTATTTAGTGAGACCCAAAATTAGTATTTACCTGGCACTGCTTTATATTAATGTATGCATGCTTACTCTCTAATGTGAACTCATGTATTATGTGTAATCTTGCTTTGACTATATCATTACCTTACTCATTATGTAGCATATTGATCATCCATTTAATGGGTACTGCCTATTCCCACAAGTAGACAACTTGGATGTCTTTGTGTAGGTTAATGATGGTTAAGTGAATGAATCTGTAGCCTTTGATGCTTATTATGTGGAGGAGTGATTTTTGTATCAGGGTTTTGGGTGTAGAGTCATGTTATCCGGATGTTAAATCTGACCCGATACCTTTATGGACTCTTAAATTCAAGGTATACCTTTTTATATTTTAGATTATTATACTTGGAGTAAACCTATAAACTTTTATCTAATGTTTATAAAAGTTCCCTCAATTTCTATTCATCATGTTTCACTTTCTAATTATTTTTCCTTGTGATTGATGTAAGGATGGTATGTTAAGCCAGACTTATGTCAAATACAGTGGTAAAACCAAACTATTTGATAATACGCTTCATTATAAAATGAATTCAGTAGTAAATTCTAGGGGTGTTATACTCTTACTCTTTTGACAAATCACATATATCCTAATAATACCTTGTACTAATTTTACCATTTGTGCCCAGTATAAATTTTCTTATAATATTTCTATGGTTTTATAAACACCAAAATAACCAACTATACCTCTCTCATGTACTTCCCTAACAACTAGATCACTTACACTAGAATGAGGTATACACAACTTATTAAATTTAAAAGGAAAGTAATCCTAAAGCACATAATTACCATAACTATGATTTTTCTTATATTCATTATAAATTTTAAAGAAATCATCATCTTTTGTATATAATTCTTTCAACATTTCAAAACTTAATAATTAGTCATCCAACATGACAAGTATCATAGATCTCTTAGATAATACATCTGTATAATACCTCCTTTTTTTTGTGAAGTTTGTTGAATGAGAAATTATGGCATTTTTTATGTTTGATTTTGATTTTAAACTATAATTGAGTTTGGGGAAAATTAGTTGTCAATAAGATTTGGAATTGAATAACATGAGTTTTAGATGGACCAATTAACTGGTTCCATGAACTGATTGACTGGTTTATCATTCTAGCTAAATGATTATGCTTAACCTAACTAATCAAATGGTTTGGGGAACTAATCACCTTGTCTGTATAACAACCGACTAGTAGGCCAAAACAATCAACTGATTTGTTGTGTTGATTACATTTTCAAAACTTAAATTTTTTCAGGAAAACTTCTTATACCAAAATGGAACCTTGATAATATCATTCCAAGTGTTCTTAAAGATTTTTAGCCTTTCTCATCATGCTTTTGGCCCAAATTTTGGCCTCAAAATGATCGAAGGATTTGATTGGGATACTTGAGGAGGAGGGTGACCTAAGCTTTTAAAGACATGATGGGAATAAATCATAAAGAGATGATAATCGAATAGGCTGACATGATGGGAATGGAGTACATGCAAAATAATTTTAAAGACAATAAACTAACCAACAATTAACACTATAGTAGATTTTGATCAAAAATATACCAACCATAATAGTTCACATGTTCATTCATACTATATTTCAAAGGTAAGAATGGAATACTTGAAAGCTTAGCAAAATTTCCACACCAAAGAGATAAAACCTTTGGTTGAAATATTTTAACTCTCAAAACCTTAGAAAAAGAGAGATTAAAACTCATAAACCTTCAAATAATTATTATAAACCAATAATACAAATTAGGGAAAGAACGAAATTGCCACCTCTAAGAGAATCTAATATAAGAATGACCTAAATGCAAAAACTCAACTTTTTCCTAAATCTAACTCCTTATTACTTAAGAATGAAACAAGATAAAGTCGGATGAAGGATTAGATGAGAAAACCTATAACACCCCAATATTTACAATTGAAAATTTTTATTTTCAGCGGAAGAATAGAACCAAAAATAGCTAGATGTTATCACTGTAATGGACATAAGTCTGGCTTATCATACCATCTTTACGCCCATCACAAGGCAAAATGATTAGAATGTAAAACACAAGGAATAGAAAATGAGAGAAGCTTTATAAACATAAATATGAGTTGGATATTAACTTCATGTACAATATCCAAAATACATAAAGAGAAACCATGGAGCTAAGAGTTTAAATAGTTATTTAGGTAAAACTAATATCTAGATAACATAACTCTACATCCAACTTCGATACATAAGATAAATCCTCCATATATAGAGCAATATGAGCAGCAAAATTATTCACAAAGTCATCATCAACCTATATAAAGATATGTGGATTGTTTGCTAGTGGGAATGAGTATCACTCATGAAAATTATGATCAATAAGCAATGTACTTAGCAAGGTAACAATACAGTTTAGAAGGATTATATAAAGTACATGAGTTCAAATCAAAGATTTAATGTACATGCATGTTAACATAAAATGATGATAGATAAATATTGATTCTATATCTTATTTCTAGATGTAAACATAAACAATTCTTTTATCTACGTTGATTTAGGGACCCCTACTATTATTAATCCGACAAAATGGATTGAAAACCTCCTAATATAAAATATGCTAGGTCATTATTATTAAGTTGGTGGAACAAACTCTACCTCTCCCAAGGTAACATGATCATGGACACTTTTTATAAATTAGTGGAATGATCTAAAGCATCCCTCAAGGCAGAATGCTCTTAGCCACCATTATCATCTGGTGGGGCAGACTTCTACACCTCAGTCCTAACATAGGTAATCTTTCACTTTAACTTATTAATGTCTTAATCATTTGTTACTTATCCTAGAATCCTATTATCATTCTCGTTGAGATTAGGGCCTTAGTATTCTTTATTTGGGGGAATGGACTAGAGCACATCCCAAGACAAAACATGTTTTGTGAACATTAATGTTTGGTGGAATGAACATATAAAATATCTCAGCCCGACTCATATGATCTTTCACTCTAAATGACTGATATTTTAATTATTGTAACATAATGTGGGACTCATGTTGATATGCACAACACATAATTGATACATATAAAGTACTACCATATAGTTATTAAGGTCATTCTCAAGGAACAGATCCATAATCTTCTTAAGAAACCCGAAATTTACATTATAGGCATAACATCTTCTATATTGATCATTTATCCATCAAAATTATCACATATTCCTTAAATATTATTATTATTATTATTATTACTATTACTACTATCAACATACCTAAAAATTAAGGTTTAACTTAAATGTCTTACACATGCAATAACAACCTTATCTTAAGAGTTACTATCTATAACCTCTAAAAAATCCTAATTTCATAAGTTAGATATAACTTCTCCCACAAGGCTCATATAATCATATAATTCATTATTAATTCCCATAATATCAATATTAACAACATATCACAAAATTCTCACTGTAATATTTTACACACATGATAATAACCTTACTCCTAGGGTTACTATTCCCAATTTAAGTCATTTTCTATTTTACTTGGATAGGCCATCTATAATTAATCCAAAAATTTCACATGATATTATTAGAATATTTTAACCCATTAAACACATGAAAATAACAAAATTTCCATATTCAAAACATTAACCAAAATACCATTAATAATATCCAAACACCCTTATTTCATAAAAACCCTATATGTTCGATATTATTATCTCGAAATCCTCAATTTATTACATCACCATGCATCTTAAATATACTAATTTTCCACTTACCATACTTTATTAAATCCACATTACCATAATATATCCTTCTCATTACTTAGGGCTTACAACATCAAAATTAGCATATAATCACATATTTCCTCATTCTTACTCTCTTTCCATCATATAATCGACATTATCATATTATAACATTAACGACAAGAATTTAACAACAACATAATAATATACACAATCATACATAACATTTATCCCAAATTTTTTTATCATAACTTGTATCTTTATCAAAAAGATATCAGTCTTCAACTATGTGTATCCTATCTCATCTCCTCAGGAACCTCCATAAAATCACCTAAAAAACAATGATAAAATACAATTATAATTTTGGGATATAAAAAAGGAAAGAATAAGGTAACAAATAGTGAAATAATGGAGGGAAAATCAAATGGCAAAGATTCTATGTTGGTAAAACCTTGTGTAATATAGGGAGGAGGAACAAGGTGTTGATTCTTAGGATTTAGCAATAGAAGCTATTACCATTGCTAAGGGCTATACAACAGTAAGGAGGTCCAAAGTGTTATGGGTAGCAATGATGGAAAAGGTCTTTGGTTGGGGGTTGTTTAGGTGGATGACATCGAATGGTAATGGGGGCTTGGATGGAAATGGCCCAAGGGTTGGGGGCACCAATGACGATTAGTGTCATTGTTAAGATGTGTGCTATGGTGATTTTATATGGTGCGAGGGGGTAGCTACGACATGGAGCACAAGTGCTCACGGGGGGGGGGGGGGGGGATGGAAGAAAGGGGTGAAGGTGGTGTGTGGTGAAGAAAATATGGAGGTTTGTTTGTTTTACCCGGTGTTGGTGGGGTAACTTCGATGGTTTTGGATGAATCTAGGGGTAAGGGTATGGTGGAAATGGTCAATGTATAATGGGGAGGAACGGTAGTGATGGACAATGCTGGTTTGTCACAACATTATTGGCAACAACTCGAAGGAGGAAGGGAAGGAAAAAAAGGCTTTATTTACCTCTATTCTTTGATAGAATAATGGAGGGAGGAAACAAGTGGTTAAGGGAATTAAATGAGGAATCATTGTGATTTACACACACACACATATACACATGCACACTTGCATACACTGGCATTGATGTAAGGCAATCAGGGCATTGATAGGTGATGATGAGGGTAGGGTGTTGGTCAGGGAAGTGTGGCAAAAGGGTATGGTTAGGGGAAATGTTTCACATAAGAAGAAGATGATGAAGAAACAAAAAGAAGGGTGAGTAGGAGGAAAAGAAATGGAAAAGGAGAAAAAGGTAAAAGGGAAAAGGATGAAAAAAATTAAGTTTGGGTGTAGAATTAGAATTAGGTTAAAATAATTTAGGTTACAATATTAGTAGAATTAATGATCAACCATCTAGGATTAGATTTAGGTCAAAATATTATTAATAACACAAAATAAAGATTAGGATTAGGTAAATAATTAGGATTTAGGGATTTAGGTAAAATAGAAAATGTTTTGAGATTATATTTATGTTAAGATATTGATTACTTGGGATTAAGATTAGCTACAATTTAGGGCATTACAATACCAAATTAATATGAATGAGAGAGATGATTAGGGTTGCATAAAACTAATAAGTCGGTAAAAAAAATGAATTAGAGGGGTGTAGTAGATAGCAAACCTAGTTTTTATCGTTGAAATTTGGACGAAATGGGCAAATTTATCAAGAATATGGCTAACTTTCTCCTAGACCTCCAATGGTGATTTCTAGAGAGTGTAGGTCAAAATAATCTAGAAAAAGGTCAAACACAAGAAAGAAAATGTGCATACCAGCATAGGAAACAAATCCCTAGTTCATGCATTGAAAATATAGAACAAATTGCGCATTCTAAAATTGCACATAGGAGAGAGGAAGAAGAAAACAAGAGTGATGTCATCTTCCCTCCTTTTCTACCAAATTAGACCTTCAATTCCACTCAATGCAAAGATGAATCATGGGTAGCTAATCAAAAGGGTTAAAGAATACTGAATAATAAATCAAATTTGGATTACCAAGGTTTTAAAATATTCAAAGAATTTTTCTAAAACAATCCATGCTTGAAAAATCACTCAACTCGATAAACTGATCGATTAGAATGTTTGACCAGTTGACTATTCTATAAACCAATCAATTAATTTCTTAAACCAATAAATTAGTTTTTATCAAACTAACACCCTTGTTGCAAATCTTAGATCAGTTAATTAGTTTATAGAACCAGCCTACTATTATGTCAAGAAAACTCATTTTACTTAATTTCCCTAGCCTTTTTCCAATTCCTCTTCAATTCAAACCCAAACTATATTTCTAAATCAAGATCAAACATCATCTATTGAGTACAAAAGTTTCCATTTTATAAATCTCCAATTTATGGGGTATTACAAAATGAATTTCCTAAGTATGAAGATAAAAGTAAAGACTTATCATTATTTGGAATTATGGAACAACAATAAGGATGACCTTATTCAAGTGGGCGAATTTCAATATAATGAAGAATTAGGTTCACATGTAATTACACCATATCATGTGAACAAAAGTTATATTTTTCCTATTAGAAGAAATCAAGAATTGACCCAAGTATGAGTAACTTGATATTTGATGAATCCTAATTGCGGTAGAGTAGTCATATGAGCATTCCTCATTATATGTTTGAAATTAAGGGCAAAAGCTTTCATGATTCTCTCACATGAAGAAAATGATCCAAGATTTATAAATGAGGCCATTTCTTTTCTTTTTAAGGATAATTAGATTAAATCAATGGGAGAGAAAATGGAGTCTATGAGATTTAAACAATTATGGGAACTAGTTGATCAAGAATGTAAAGCGATTAGGAGCAAATGGGTTCTCAAAATAAAACAAAAGGTTGATGGGAAGATTGAGAGATATAGAGCTCGCTTAATTGAGAAGGGGTATACACAATAGGAAAGGATTGACTTTGAAGAGATTTTTTTACCTATTGTACATTTTACTTTGATTCAATTAATTTTGGCTCTAGTTGCTAGCCTTGACTTTGAATTACATCAAATGGGTGTAAATAATGCATTTCTCAATGGATAATTGAAATAAGAGATTTACATGGAATAACCTATTGGTTTTAGTAAAGAAGGCCATGAACATAAGGTTTGTAAACTTTTAAAGTATATCAATGGTCTTAAACAATCTTCAAGGAAGTGGAATACTTGTTTTCACAATATGATCACATCAAACAATTTCACTATGATCAATGAGGCTCATTATGTTTATACTAAAAGGTATAAGTATGTCATTATGTGTTGATGAAATACTTATTGTAACACCCCAAAATTCACTATTTTTTTAAGCGAAAGAATTTAAATTAAAACTCGTGAATTCTGGGGATGTTACCGCCACACTTAGTACTAAACCGGTTCTCTCCGACCGTTTCAGTACCAAGTGCTAAGGCTAAAAAAAGATTAACAATCAATTATAAAATTAAGACAAACTAAACTTCAAATAATCATTAAACGGTTGTAAAGCAAAATCAGATTACGCATCAAGAATTGTATTCATTTCCAAAAGAGAATTAAACTTACAACCGCTAAAAGGTTAATTAAAATACTCAATTGAGTAATGAATTAGAAAATAGTAAATACTATACCAAAGAAATAACAAAAGGAATTAAATCGCATGAAGAATGAATATGGCCACGACACTCTTGAACTTCAAGCCAAAATATGCTCAACTCTTAGCCCCGACTGATGTCTCACCCACCTACACAAAGTCAGAAGGGCACACTACTCGTGGGAATGAGTAGAACCCATGAAAAGGGTGATCAGTACGCTACGTACTGAGTAAGGTAACCAAGCACTAAGGCCAACACATAAGCACATAAGCCATGCATAAGAATAAAAGAGCATAATCATGTTAACATAAATGCATATGACCATCCAGGTAAAAGTACAAAGGCCCAATTATAGTCCGGATTAATTTTTAAATTAATCTCTGATCAGAACTCATTTCACACCATACTTTTTATCAAGTCCATGCGACTACAGGAGCCCCACTATTATAGCCGGTGGACCGGAAACACATGGGGCATCATGCCCTAACCACTATTATAGCCAGTGGACTGGAAACGCACAGGGCATAAAGCTCCTGACCACTATTTTTCGCCGGTGGACCGGTTTGGCCCCTTTTCACACGGTGTTCCACTGTAAGTACTTAATGTCTTTCCCATGTCTTGGCACAAATATGTTTAGTTTTGTTGAGCACGGGATCCCCCACTATTATAGCCGGTGGACCGGAAACACATAGGGCATCATGCCCTAACCACTATTATTCGCCAGTGGACCGGTCTGGGCCCGGCTCAACAATCTTCCACTTTAAATGATTAGTGTTTTATGTATATTATTCGAAAAACTTTAACCCTGGACATGCATGAATCACTCCTTTAACATATATCCTCCAAATCCACTCCACATCTCACTCTAGGGTTTTATCCCGAAAACCTAATTTAGACCTCAGTGGCCCATCTTACTCCACCTCACACAACCCAAATCATTTTAACACCCCATATACCTCAACTCATAAATACCATCCTCATAATTACATTTTAATTACCAAGTACACATGATATAACAAAAACCCTAAGCAGCCACACCAAACCCTAATCAACCACAACAACCCATAGTTAATCACTCTAAATCCTATTTAACCATAACAACCATAATTAGCCATTCCAAACCTTAGTTAATCACAACAACCCACAATTATCCACTCCAACCCTAGTTAATCACAACAATCCATAGTTAGTCACTCCAACCCTAATTCAGTCTCCTCCATACCCTTATAATGTCCTATGTACTATTTTTCATCCCAAGTGTTCAAACACCCAAACAACACTTACATTACCTTCCTTACATTCCAAATCAACTTTCCACACGTAAATTTCATACCCATGCAGTCATTAACCTCCCCATGCAAACCCTCGAACTTTTTCATACAAACCCTAAAATCCCACGTGAAACCCTAAATTCAACCATACAACCCTAGATCCTTCCATATAATTAAAACCCTAGATTCCTCCATACCAAACCTTAAATTCAATCCATACACAACCAAAGATTCATCCTTACCGAACCCTAAATTAGATTCTCCCATACAATACCATAAATTAGATTATCCCATATAAAACCATAAATTAGTTTCTCCCAAGCAAAACATATATTATATTCTCTCACATAAAACTATAAATTAGATTCTCCCATATAAATCATAAATTATATTCTTCCACACAAAACCATAAATTAGATTCTCCCATACAAAACCATAAATTAGACTCCCCCATATCAAACCATAAATTATATTCTCCCATACAAAACCATAAAATCATAAATTAGATTCTCCCACACGAAACCCTAAAATTCTCCATTTTATTCTGCCACCCATGAATCACTAAAATAATTAGGTCAACTCACCTCCCTTAGTCAACCTCTTTCCCCACCCTCCTTTTTCATCCTTTCTCCCACACAAACCACATCAACATCCTCACATGCATGTCTTTCAGGGTCACAACACATCATCACATATACATAATACATATGCCATGGAAATACATAAAAACATACTTCAACTCCACATCATACCACATATGACATAATTAATAAAGATAAACATAGGATACATAGCATGTGAAGCACATAATGCATATAAACACACAAGAGGCCTTAGTAACACCCTTACCTGAAACGACACCGGTCTTGGAGCATGCTCCTATGCCTCCTTAGGGTTTTGACCAAATAATAAAATACTAATAAAAATAACATTAATAAAATTCTAACTTTGCTAAAGATATAGAAATAATAGAAATATTATAAAAGTTGATAATATAGGGTTAAATACTTTACCCTAATAATAATAATGATACTAAAATAATAATAGCAAAGATACTAAAAATAATATCAATGAGAATATAAATAACAACAATAATAAAAAGGATATTATTCAAAAACAAAGTAAAATAAGGCTTTGGCCCCTTTACTAAAATAGTACTAACAATAACATTAGTAAAATAAATAACCAAATTTAGTAAAAATGATAATAATGAAATAATAATAATAATAATAATAATAATAATAATAATAATAATAATAATAATAATAATAATAATAATAATAGCAAAGCTAATAGTAAAGTAGTTGTAATATTAATAATTAATTAATAATAATAGTAATTCGAAATAGTAAAAATAAAAATAATTATAATTATAATTATAATAACACATTAATATTAATAATAGTAATAATGGAAATAATAAGAACATTAATAATAAAATCAAAAATAAAATACAATAGGGCTTCAGCCCTCAACAGAAATAATAATCAAAACATTAATACTAATAATAATAATAACACATTTTAAAAATATAAATATTAATAACAATAACAATAGTATTTATATGCAAATAATTTAAATAAGATAATTTAAGGGTTATAAAAATAGGGAAAATAGCTGAGAGGGACTAGGGTTCAACCTTAGGCTGGCAGGGATAGGCGGCACCGGCGGTGGTGCACGTCGGCGGCGACAGCCGGAAAAAGAGAAGAAAAGAGGAAAAGTTGCATGCTGGGAAAAAGCTAAGGAAAATTAAGGTGGAAGTTGGGGTGTTTAGGGTTGCCTAGGAGGAGAGGGACAGAATGATGGTGGTGGCGCAGCCAAAGGTGGCAATGCACGGCGGCGGCGGTGGTGGCCAAATGGGAGAGAAGAAGAAAGAGAGAGGAGGAGAGGGAGAAAGAGGAAAAGAGAGGTAGGGGAAGGTAGAAGGTGATCTTCAGCACATTTTGGAAGGTGAAAGAAGCGGCGGCAGCAGCAGAAGAGGTGGTTAAAGGTGGTTCGAAGGGTAGCGGAGACAGAAAAATAGGTTGGTTGGGAAGGGGACTTCGCATAGCTGGGGCGGCTTGTGCAAGAAGAATTGAAGGGTATGGGACATTTTGTTAGCTAGAGAGAGGTACAAAGAAGAGTTTGGTAGGTGGAATGGGTGGCGTAGTTGGCCGAAGGCGGCGAACGAGGCGTCTAAATGGGCGGTGGTGAAAAGGGAAATATTCTGGGTAAGGAAATCAAAACTCGATACATGGCAGTGTAAGTGGGTATTTATAGATTTTATAAGGGAGATTAGGGTTCTGTGGGTTGGCTACGGGGTAAGGAAAGTAGGGTTATGGTCACCGGAGGCGAGGTTGGCCGGTGGAGGTCAAAACGGGGCAAGGGATATGCGCAGGGAAAAAGGGGAAAAATCGCACGAGGAAGGGAGAGTTGGTTGGGTCTGTGTGGTCGCCGAATTAAGGGGATGAGAAAGGGAGGAGAACAGCCGATCAAAATGGGCGAGATCGCCGGTGAAAAACCAGGGCGATGGCGGCGGAGTATCAGGTCGGTGGTCGGCGTCGAGGAAAGTGTGAAGGAGGAAGAAGAAGAAAGACTGGCGGCTAGACCGGGCGGCCGGGAAAAAAAGAAAAGACAAGGAAAGGAGGTGAACCGGGCCGGGCGCGAGGTGAGGTGGGCGAATTAAATGCAACGCAAAGTTTCAATGGGAAACGAATCAAAACGTGGCGTAGAGAGGGACGGGCGACGGGCGCGGGCTGGGCCGTGCCGAAGAAGGAAGGAGGGAGGGGATTGGGTCGCGGGAGAGGCAGCCCAAATGGGGAAAAAGGAGAGGAAAAAGAAAAAGAAGAAAAGAAAGAAAAAGAAGGAAAAGGAAAAATGAGAAGGGAAAAATGAAAACTATTTAGATTGGGTATTTAAATTAATTAAAATATTTGGGATATTTAAAAATAATAATATTTAAATAAAATAATATTTAAATCATTTTTTAGGCTAAATTAGGATTTTTAAAAGATTTTCTAAAAATTCCATTTTAATTAGCAAATCACTTTAATTTTCTTTAATTAAATTATTTATAATATTAATATTAATTTGAAACTATTTTATCCTTCTTATTTTAAATAAAATAATTCATTTAATTAATTTCTGAAATAAAATACTTAATTAGCTAAAATACTAAAACTTTTCTAATAAGAATTATTTATTATTTTCTTCTTAAATAACCCTAATTAATTCCCTTTTATTTTAATAAAAATAACTTATTTACTTAATTTTCATAATAAAATATTATTTAATAATAAATAATAAAATTAGATTTTTGGGGCATTTCACTTATAGCCAAACATGACAAGGAGTATGTGAATAATATAAAAATAAGGTTATCATCAATTTTTGAAATAAAAGCTATGGGTGAAGCTTCATTTATTCTTGGAGTAAAGATTTTAATAGATTGTTCAAATAAATTGTTGTTTCTTTTAGCATATGCATGTGACACCCTCTAAAATTCACAGTTGAAAATTTTTTTTATTTAAAAATTAGCGAAAGCAAAAACCATAAATTTTGAGGATGTTATCACCACACTTAGTACCAAACCGGTTTCCTCTTATCATTCTAGTACCAAGTGCTAAGGCTAAAAAGAACTAAAATACAATTCACACAAATTCAATTTTATTTAAATCCAATTAGTGTCGTAAATACCTTACAAAAGATAAAACCCCACTGTTAGTGGTTCCAAGAGCAAAATAATTTTAAATAAGGAAGAAAAAGGTGTAGAGAAAAACCCTAAAAGTTTTTTGGATAATCCTTATGATCATATCCGATGCCCACTTGAATAGCACCTATAACAAACTTGCAAGGGGCACTGCCCATTGAATAGGTAGGAGCTCACAAATGGAAACCTTTAGTACTATGGTACTTAGTAACCCTTTATACCAGACTGAAAGGCAGGGCTACCATGCAACAAATCATACATAAATGTTATAAAATGATAACATATGTGGGCTTAGGAAAATCGTGATCGACATAAGGACTAATACATAAGGCAACACCACATACAATAAGAAATGTATAACACAAAATCCATGTACTTAGAAAGTCCATCATATACCCAAGTAAGGACAAGTACTAAGGCCAAACTTATATTATAACAATGGATCATAAAGGTGAAACCAATGCTTTTGGTCATAAGCCATTAGTTAAGAATTATTTAACATCATCTCTCGAATTATATCCATGTGAGTGTGGAAACCCCACTATTATAGCTGGTGGACCAGAATACACTTTAGGGCAGATGCACCTAACCATTATTATTCATCGGTGGATCGGTCTCCAAGGCACCCTACACCTGAATACTATAATTTTCCGGTGGACTGGTCTAGCCCTAACTCATATGGTGTTCCACTATAAGTGATTAGCATCTTCCTATAATTTATTGATATCTAATGTTTGGTTTACTTAGCTCAGGATCCCCTACAATTATAGCTGGTGCACTGAAAATACACTTCAGGGCAGAATGAACCTAGCCACTAATTTTTGCATGTGGACCGGTCTCTAGGGCATCTTGGACGTGGCCACTATTATTCACCGGTGGACCAATCAGGGCCTAGCTCAATAACTTTTACTTTATGTAATTAGTGTTTTATTAATGTTTGATTCAACAAGTCCATTTATTTAATTCGGGGGGGGGGGGAAGGTCATGAATCCAGAGATATAAAGATATTTATGCCATAGAATCAAGTATTCTATATCAAGGATCATGGCATATATAAAACCCTAGTATGTACTTTGAACATATCTAGCATTCATTTCTATGTATACTTACAAACCAGGCACCTCTTACATGATTATGAGATAAACACCATATCACAACCTTAATTATCCATCCAACCCTAGGTTATGCCATGTTCTTGTGATACTCACTAACATATCAAATACCCTTAGCTTATTATTCAATATTATTCATGTCTTATTAAGAAGACTTATTTAATCCATTGACATGTTATATGCAAGTTACCAATTTTCCCCCATCATCCTTCCAAAATTATTGAAATGCCCCTTATTTGTAAAATTAACAAGCCATCCTTTTTTATTTTCCAAATTACTATATTACCCTTCATGTTTGTATAATTACCAAAACACCCCTTGTATTTGTTAGCTTACCAAATTACCCTCTATACCTATTAAATCACCAAATTTATCCCTTATAATTGTTAAGTTACCAATTTTACCCTTCTAGTTGGTTAAATTACGGAGCTGCCCTTTATACTTGTTTAAATTACTAAATTACCTCTCAGGCTTATTAAATTCACAATTAACCTGTATACTTGCTACATTTACCAGATTGCCCATTTTGTTAGTTAAATTACCAAATTTTCCTTCATACTTATTAAATTTACTAAGTTACCCTTTTGGTTGGTCACATTACCCTATTACCCTTCTTATTTATTAACATCATCAAATTGCCCTTTTGGTTGGTTAAATTACCAAATTTCCCCTAGGGCTCATATTAACATTATCTATGTAACAAATGGCCACATTAGCTTATCATATCATACATATGTATTTAATATTATCATTAACAATAAGGCTCCTTCCTTAAACATTATTTCTACACATGAAAAATAAATTAACATGATCTTCTTTTCAACAACCAATGTATTCCACTAATTACATTATACTTAGCAACATATATCATGCATATAAATATATTAAAAACCCTAATGTGCTAGCATACGTATATCCATATATTTTAGTAGGGTATAATAGTTACCTTTAAATCCAGCAATAATTAAACCATATCGATACCCCAGTTAAAGGTTTGAGCATTGATTAAGAAAAATTAATGCCTAAATATAATACCAAAATTAGTATATTAGAAGTAGAAAATCAAAAGAACAATCTTTTATTAAAAGCTTAATTAATATATACTAATACTAACTATTTTTATACCTTGAAATTAATTAAAATTGGGCTCAAAATAAAAGGCAAGGCTCACGTTGCATAAGCAACATGAGTTGCATGCATGAAAATTTAGGAAGAAGGGGGTTGAAGAGGGGAAGTGGGGAGAAGGGAGAGTTTAGTTCGGTTAAGGGTTTTAGGGTCTTGGTTGAGGGCTTGTGGAGGGGAGTGAGGGTGATGGTTAGGTGTAGGGAGGGAGTAGGGGTGCAGGTGGTGGTTAGGGGTTGAAGGTTGGTGGCTTAGGGCAGCAGAGGCAATGGTTGCAAGGCTAGAAATATGGGTGTAAGGTTGGGCAAAGGAGAAGAAGGAAGGACAAAGAAGAGAAAATGGGAGTGGTTGCAAGGGGTTTTGGCCAAGGAGCAGTAAGGTAGTGGTAGGGGAGGTGCGAGGGAGTCGATGGGTGATTGTGGAGGTGGTAGAAGAGGTGGAATGGTAGCGCATAGTGGTGGTGCATGGTGGAGGCTGAAGAGGAGGGAAAAGAAAATAAGGAAGGGAAGGGGGTTGTAGGGGCAAGTATAGGTGATGGGATGGTGTAAGGAGGTTGAAGGGGTCTTAGGGAGGCGGCTCTTGTTGTAGGTTGGTTAGTAGCAACTATGGTTGGAGGCAGCAAAGTGAATATAGGAAAGGAGGAGAAGAGGAGAAGAAGGGAGAAAAAGGGGAGGTGTGTGGGGAAAGGGGGACTCGAGCTAGGAAGAAAATGAGTAGGAGAGAAGAAGAAAAGGAAGAGGAAGAGGAGGAAGGCATGGCTAGGTTAGGTGGAGGGTTTAGGGGTGAAAAATGCATGGATTGTAGTGGTAGGGAGAAGAAGAAAAAGAGGGAGGGGGAAATGAGGGCATGTGAGGAGGGCTGTAGTGGTGTGTTTTGTTAAAATGGAAGGAAAGGGATGGGAGAGAGAGAGTAGGGTTGTAAGCTACCATAGTAGGTGCAAAGAAGTCGGTGGCAGGGAAGAGCTACAGGCATGGCGTGTGATGTCAATAGAGAAGGAAGGAGGAAGGAAGAAGAAGAAGAAAAGAAAGAAGAGGCAGACTAGTTGGGTAGGGGAGGAAGAAAGAATGGGTCAACCCTGCATGCAAGGAAGAGGGGGGGGAAAGAGAGAGTTAGGCTAGCCCAACAGGAGGGAGAAAGGAAAGAAAGAAAGGAGAAGGGAGGTGGGTTGGACATCTGATGTAAGGGGGAGGGAGAAGAGAAGAGAAAGAAGAAAGCCATGACCTAGCGCGAGAGGAGGGGCGACACAGGTCGGGTTGCCAAAAGGAAGAAAAGAAGAAAAGGAAAAAGGAAGAAAAAGGAGAAAGAAAAAGGAAAAATGAAAAGGGAAAAAATAAAACAAAATATTTTTTGGAATAATGGTATTTAATATTTTTGATAGATAAATTAATTTAATAATTTAATTTATTAAAATTTAAAATATTAGTTTAAGAGGATAATTTTAGTAAAATATGAGTTTGGAAAATTATTTAAATAAAATGAGTATGATAAAATAAAAAAATATTTATTTTAATGTATTTAATATTCATATCCATTTTTATATACTCCAAAATCCATTAAATAATTAAATTAAATAAATTTAAAAATTAATTTATTCCAAATGAGGGTTATTTATTAAATTCTAGGTTTTAGATTTTTTAGGTATTAAAAGGCTTATATAAGAAGAGTATATGAACAATTTCATATGCAATATTTTAAGCACGAAGAAACTTCTATTAATAAATATGAATCTTTAAATCAAATAATATGCCATAAGACTTAAGATGAAGAGAAGAAAATGAGTAGAGTTCCTTATGCTAGTGTAATTGGTTGTCTAAGTATGTTATGAAGTGTACAAGACCTAACATCTACTTTGCATTTGGTATGATAAGTAGATACCAATCAAATCCTAGCATATCACATTGTAAGTTAGTTAAGAGAATTTTGAGATATGTGAAGGGAATTGTTAATTACACAAAATGTTATCAAGGTTGTGATTTACAATTAAGAGGTTATACTTATGTGGATTAGGGAGGTGATATTGACAAAATATAGTCCACCTATGGATATGTTTTCCTACTTATCAATGGAGCCATATCATGGAGTAGTAAGGAAAAAAAAACCATATAGCTTTGCCCACAATGGAAGTTGAACCTATAACATTATCTATAGTAACACAAGAAGCTACTTCGTTGAAAAGAATTTTGGATTGAATGAACGTTAGCATTAGTTATACTAATCCAATTTTAGTATATTGTGACAATCAAGTGGCAATTTTATATACTAAGGATCCAAAATATAATTATAAGATAAAACACATGGTAATACCCCATATATAGAAACCTTAATTATAAACAAGGAATTGTGTGTAATTAGTTATAATATTTATTTTAGGATGTTTTATGTTAAGTGTATTATTTATAAGGATATTATTATGGCTTATATATATATATATATATAATTAGGTTAAATCGGGATAGATTTTAGGTTATTAGTTCTAACTATAGTTAGGAATCTGACCCATATCTATTTTACTGAGGAAACCTAATTCTACAAACCATAAGTTTTTTTCCCCAGTTCAGCTTTCCCAAATATGACCCCTATCGTATTGTGATTTTGCTATTTTATTACCCATTTTTTCCCAATGTATAATTCTCTCTCATGTCATATTCCCCTTCATGTTACTTTTTCCCTATGATCCCCTCGTGCATGTTTTGTTTGTGCGTGTTTGCTTGTTCCATCACACGTCATCACCCAAATAAGCTTCCCCATCCCCCACCATTTTATGTGTTGAATCATAGGAAGCCAAGGTCTTGGTTTGAGATATTCTTCTTATTTTTCTTCTTTATTCTCCCTATATCTAGTTTAATTCGAACCATCATGGTCTTCATCACTACAACCTCTTGCCACCGCTATTACCAAACACCATCGTTTCCTAAAAAACCAACCACCAATATCGCCCCATCATCCCCCCATTGTTACCCAACCATCACAACCCCACAATGTTTCTTTTTTCCCTCTCCCCATTATTCTCTAGTTCAATTTTCATTGAGTCACACGATTGTGCGCCCTCTCATGCCCTAGCTATGCCCTTTTCACATGACTAATGTATGGTCTTGTGCTGAGCAATGTGCATCCTACACAGCTGTGTGAACCCTACACACCCGTTCTTATGCATTCCATGCTCTTGATCATGCATGAACTACATGTATGACCGTGCCTTCGGCCTGTACCTCATGTACTACCATGCTTGTCATTGTTCTTTTCATCGCACCATCATTCCTCTTTTGATTAGCCGCATGAAGCACCACTATTACCTCCTCATTTTCTAAAGCAACAAGTATCACAAATTCCCCATTCTCGATGTGTGTTATGATGTTTTCTTCCCTCTTTTTGTGTGATCATTGCATATTTTTTCCCTTTTTTTGCATGGCTTTTTGCCATTTGTTTTTTTGTTTCCCTAGTTATTCTTTAACCTCTTTCCAAGTTGGTTTAGTTAATTTATTATTATTATTCTGTTGTATTAGATGTTAATATATATGTTGTGGGTGTTGATTGCTTAGATAACATGTGAGGTATGGTGGAGAAGGAAATATTTGTGATTTTTTGTAGCTTGGATTTAGGAAAATCTAATCAATCTTGAGACAATAAACCTTCATGTATAAAGTGTTAAATGGTAACATATGAACATCTATGGTTTTTTTTGAGTTTTAACCTTTCTAAGATATTATATTTATCATATGTTAATAATTCAATGATTATCGTTTCATATATAGTTAGAGTTAATATAAATAACATGTAACCATCCATGCATGATTAGGGTTGAAACATGATAATTGTAATTCTCATGTGCTAGGGTTATAAATGCTTCCTTATCTACACTCTGATGTTATTTTTCATCTTGATTATTGTATCATTTTGTAAATATGTATTCCTATTTTCCATGAAATATATGACACGTAAGAAACACATGATTAGGATTTGTACACGTAAATGGTTAAGTGCATACTAAATGAAAAATATATTTAATTGCTAAATCTTATAAAGTACCTACGTGCATGATAAAATATTATAAATCATTATCTTTTATCCTTTTTATGACAAATTCTCATAATAATAATGTTTGGTATGAAACTAAAAAATAAAGGTGAAATTAGGGCTTTGAGGTCATTTCGATTATTTTTGACTTAATGCACCTAATGTTACCAAATGTGAATAATTGGATGTAGGATGGCCTTATACTTGCAAAATGTTGACCTTAGTGTTGAGTTTGGCTTTGACATAGACTGATGACCTTAGGGTTTACCCTAATAATTAAAAATAAAGGAAAAATGGTTAAGTATGAAAATAGAAATTATTGTGTAATATGTGATATTTGTGATCACATTATAAACCATTAATACTTGAAGTAGAAGACCTTGAGTTTGGAAATAGTTGATCTCTAGGATTATCTACCATAGAGATGAGGTGTATCCTTCTTTTGAATTTAGTTCTTGTTTGAGTCTATTATATAGGTGACTTACAGGCCCTATATGGGGTATCGATATTTAAGGAGTAAGTGATAAATGTTGGAGGATAATGTTTTGCTTGTGTTTTCTAGTATTACCAATTGTACCATAGTGTCTTTGGGTTCTAGAGTAAGGGTATTGTATTGCCTTTGTACACAAATATAGCCAAGTGTACCTTAGATTCCTTGGGTTGATTATATCCCTGTTGACTAATTAAAAATGGAAGTAGTTGTTGTGTAAGAATAAGAATAAAAATGGATTGTTGTGGTTATGGTTTGGTAGCTACCTCTATGTGTTACATAGCTTCATAGGATGGTTTGGTAGTTGCCTTAATGCCCTACCTTGGTATTTGGAAATGAATTGATTAGTCTGTTTGGTCATATATTTTGATATGGATATCGTATACTTTGAGATGATGTGAATTGGTTAAGTAGTATTGATTACTAAGAATGAGACTTTGATGTTGTATATATTAGCCCACGATTATCATATATGGTTAAGGCATGTGCTTTTGTGCTTTGAGATTGTTTTATTATTATTATTATTATTATTATTATTGTGTGATTATATTCAATGTGAGTATTCTACACCTTATGAGGTGTTATGGTTTACTTGGTATGAGAAATTCATATTGATATTACATTTGTAGATGACTATGTGAAGGCCATAGAGTAACACAAAGCGTATAATAGTGGCAATGATAAGTGGAGTCCTTAGAAAGAGGTTTCATTCCTAGAGTGGACTTATAGGTCTAACAGTTAGGGCTAACTGATGTAACACCTCTACGTGATGGTTTTTGTTGTATTCAATTTTTCTTTGGACCCTTATGTCCCATTTTATATATTCATTTTTTTTGTATGGAGAATATTTATCCGTATATTGTATCTTATTTTTGCTACTTTATTCTGTGTGTTACTTATTTTGAGCCTTAATACTTGGCATAAGAAAGGTAAGGGAACCATGCCTATGCTATGTGTGTGGTAACACGCATATTTTTGTAATTAAGGCTTCCTTAAAATGAAATTTTAAGTAGTAAATTTTTGTGAGTGGCATGGTTGTACACAACATTTCCATGCGACAAATGATTACAGATCCACTAAGGAAGCCTATTCCTAGAGATTTTGTTATAAAGCACACAAGGTTCTAAGGATTGCTTAGATGTTTAATTTATTCATTTAATTTAAAAAAATGTTTGTGAACAAGAATAATAACAATGAAGCATATTGATGAGTTCATATTTGACACATTTTATACCCTTATAATCTTAGTTTTTGGTAGTTTATTTAACTAATATAGGGGAATAATTATTGTTTTATGCTTAAGTGGTAAAAATTGCATAAATTTTATTATTTGAGATAAAATGATATAATTTAATTAAATTTAGAATTAAATATTATTTATTAATATTTATTGAATTTATTTATAGGTTTTGTTTTTAAATAAAAAAAAAGAAAAAAAAAACCTTTGGACCAACGGCCGAAGGCCGAAGGCCCAAAGGCCTGTAACAAGATAAACCAAACGGAGCCGCACGGGAGAAGAAAAGTCAGCTGAAATAAGGGCTGACGTGGGAAGTGCATGGACGACGCATGCACAAAAATTTATAAAAGGGCGAGCGGCAGACTAAAGAAAGAGGAGCAGAGCGGGAGAGTAGGAGAGCCTTCACGGCTCAGGCTAACAGCGGAGAGCCTTTATAGGCTCGGGAGAGACGACAGAGAGGTGTGCGGTCGAGAGCCTTCGGAGGCTCGGTGGAACGCAACAGAGAAGAGCGAGGGCGGTAGAGCCTCGATGCGCATCACAAGGGAGGCCCAGACTTCGAGGGAAGCAGACGCACGGAGCAGTGTCAGCCGCCAGCCGGAAAAAGAAAAAGAAGAAATAATTTGGCATAGAAATCAATGCACCGAAGGAAGAAAAATTAGAGGAAGAATTTAATACCCGGTAGAGTTTATTTCAGATAAAATTAATTTTTATCTGAATAAATTCTTGATCTTTTATTCAAAATTAATTTCGGTTATTTATTTCTCTTATTTTTAATTTATATTTTAGATATATATTTCTGTGTAATTAATTCTTTAATTATGGTTGGCTGATTGTTTATTGTTAGGGAATGAATTGAAACCCTAGATTATGATTTGAATTATAATTTTATTTTCTTTGTTTCATGAGATTGTTTCTTGACTCTATATTAATTGCTATCGTTTATATGTATAATTCTGTCAAGTATAGTTTATTTGGTGCATGCCTTGTTCTGGTACCTCATAAGTGACAGTATGTAGGATTAATTGCTTGCTAGGTGGTCATCTAAATATACTAGAATTTATATGTATAAATTGCAGCTAGGTTAGATAACAATTCACCTAATCGTTTTGTGATTCTAACCGAAGTGGTAAAACGTTTCGATACGTGTGGGTCAAGAAAAGGAAATATAGCTAGACATGCTTTTTGTACTAGTTTGGGTACTTAGATTGACAGCCTTCCACTTACACTTAATGCATTAAATCTAGTTAAATATAGGAGCCGCTTGTTGCTGCTATACTGCTAGTATTTAATAGGGTTAATATTGGCGCTTTGTCGTATTAATTAATTAAGGGAAGTAATATAAGGTGTATAGACCTGCTTTTGGTGTGCAACTTGGTCGATCTCTTTCTCATGATTAAAGGATGACTTAGAAATAAATATTATATTTAGACCTAATCTAGTGGTGGATTTTTTATTTCCCTAACATATTTCTCATATCTGCGGTTTCTCATTATTTTCATTATTTTCATTATTAGTTGATTTTATTTATTCCTTTTATTATTTTATTATTTTGATAAACCCCCATTAGTATTTTTCTTATTCATTTATTCTGGGTTATTTAGGATTTTTATTTTTAGTTTTAGTTTTATTTTCAAGCTAGTTAAATAGAGGTGAGCCCTCTCAATCCCCGGCTAGCTAGAACAATACCCTATTTACCAGTGCTACAATTGACAACAAGAGGGTTTAAATTGCGTGTCGGCTATGGTCACATTAATTTTTGGCGCCGTTGCCAGGGATTGGTAACTTCACCTTTATTTTGCTAGTATTTTTAGTGTTTTTGTATTTTTTCTTTTAGTTTGTTTTAGATTTTCTTAGGATTTTTGGTGTGTTTTGATATTAACCTTTTCCTTTGAAGTATTAGTGTTTTCACGTAGCTATGAGAGGATCCTTTGGTTATGGACAACTTTGCTTGAATCCTAATGCAAGAGTAAATGAGGTAAGTATGAGTAGTCTTGAAGATAAACTTAACAAACTCACTGCTCTTGTTTTACAGGTAGTTGAAGCTAGAGTTATTAATATAAGTGGAGTGTGTCATACGCGAGGAAATCCATATGCCTACCATGAACAAGCTATGAGAGGAGGAGGATGGACACGACCTAGTGCTCAATCTTTCAATGGTTTTCAAGGAGATGATCCCTATACAAGCACATACTATTCTGGAATGAGGCATCAACCCAACTTTGGATGGGAGATGAATGATCAGTATCAAGTGCCATATCAAGACCCTTACACATGTGAATATGAAGCTTCAAAATATTATGAATATCCTCAATAAGATTCTTCTCCAGTTTCAGAACCCTCAAGTTCATAAAAAATGGATAAGCTTCTTGAAGAACTGACAAATGATCAAAAATAGTTGGCAGAAAGCCTAAATAAACTGATGCAAAATCAAATTAGACAAAATGAAAGCGTATCAGTGCTAGAGGAGAAAATGGGTGATTTGGTCAACCTGATGAATCAATCACAAGCACAAGAAGAGCTCTCTAGTACTTTAATTCCAAATTCAAGTCAGAGTTATGAGGATGAGCTAGTTGAGGAGGTTTCCATGAAAAACATTGAAGAGCAAGATCAAGTGGAAGAAGAGCTTATAAAAGTAGAAGAAGAATCTCATCAAAATGAGGATCAAGTGAACAAAGAGAAGTATATGGATGACAAGACTATCACTGTCACCTACCATCTACCATCTTTGAACATTTATTCCCCACTTTTGCTTGGAGATGACCATGAGACACAAGGTAAGACTTTGAACTACTTTGATTTTATTTATGCTAACCACACTCCTTATTTTTCCTCTTGTAGCAGGTTATATGGATCCAAGAGTGAAGAGAGTAATCAAATCATCTTGGATACATTTAATAAGAAGCGTGATGCTCTAAAGGAGAGGTTATGTTGGAAGGATGTGTTTAAAGATTTTAATATGGGAAAATATGTTCCTTCGATAGAGAGATTACCGTACATGGACATTGGGCAAAACATTCTCTCTTTACACACGAGCTTAAATTCCATGCTAGGTAAGTTACGTTCTTTCTGGATCAAATCTTTCATTAAATCTAATATTTTATCTTTTTCTTCCTTACAAGATAAAGATGATCATCATAAGGAAGGATTTGGTGAAGCAGCTCTGAAGTGGACGTATCCACCTTGAACGAGTAAAACGAGATCATGTCAGGCTGAAGACATAAACACAAGCACTACTTGGGAGGCAACCCAATGTCATAAGGGAGTTTTTCTATCCTTTAGTTATTTATTTATTTATTTTGTTTTCTCCATACATTAAATTTCATGTTTCCTTAGTTGTTTACACATTGAGGACAATGTGTGATTTAAGTGTGGGGGTGCGTGTGTTTTATGTACGTGAAAAAAAAAATTTTGAAAAAAAAATTGTTTAGATTTTTTTTTTGAGTGTCTAGTATTTTTAGAGTTGTAGGAACCCTTAATTAGTCAATGAGGATTATATCTTTGAAATCTAACGAAAAGATGATCATGAAATTGAGATAAAGCAAGTGGAGATTTTTTGTGCAAATTTCGATATAGGGAACACATATCTACGTGCCTAAATGTGAATGGAGAAAGAATATGTATGATTGTCTAATCACCGACATGGCATTTTGAGATTCGTCACATTCCTTAGTGAGCTTTTGAACCATATGTACCTTCTTTTTCTGAGCAAATTTACACAAAATCATCTACTATTTCTTGGCTTCAAAATTTTCTTTGTAAACCTCATATATGTGTAATTGCTTTGATCAAATTATTTGCCATAGATTATGGACTATAGAGATTACTAGAACTTACTATTGTGCTAGTCGAAGCTTATAGTCAAAATATGCTCTGATTGAGGAAATGATGAAGGCATCTTAGAAAAGTTTCCATCACATGACCAAATAGCTTAACCTGATTTGTGTATCCATGATATACATCCCATCGAAACCCTTTGAGCCTATACAAGGAACATATACTTTTCTTCATTACCTACATTGAATAACCGTTGGGCCTTAATATCTTTACCCTTACTTAAAGCTAGTGGAAGGAAATCAAATCGTTATGGATATAAAGAGTGGTTGTAAATGTGTGTGTGAAAGAAATATATGTATTTATACTAAGAAAGGGGATTGGTTATGTTTGGTGGAGGAAAAAAAATTGAATGAAAAGAAGAAAAACAAAATGAAAAAAAAAATGAAAAAAAAAATTTGAAAAAAAAAAGAAAAAGAAAGAAAAAATGTTGGGATATAAGGAAGAGAGGGAGTTATGGAGACGATGTTGAGAAAGTTCTATTCATGTTACATTTTATTGTAAAGGTGGAGAGGTGTATCATTAATCATTGATGTGGAGTTATGCTTATATTTCATCTAATTATTAGATTCCACTAGCTCTTGATCTTTTTAGCACCACACACCTAAAATACTCCATACCCGTCTTTACCTTAAACCCCGTTAAACAATAAGTAAGTCCTATTTGATTCTCAAGATGAGCAGCCTTTGATCTGTTGGAGATTAGTCACAAGAGTTAAGCATATGGTTCGGTCCATTTGGCAAGTATTTGATATCTTTCATGAGGTTTTATCCACAAGAACATGAGCATTCTTTGTTTATATATGTGAGTCGTTTGTTATCTTTATCATCTTATCTCACATACATGAGTGTTTTTATACATTTGTAGCCATGAATCTAAGAGAAAAAAAATTGAGGGTATCCATAGTGAGGATGAATCTTGATGTGACTAAGGCGTGGTAGATTTTCATCCATAATATTAATCTGTTCATACCTGTCATGTTTATGTGTGAACCATATGTTGAAATTGATTCTTTAAATCTCCCAATACTGAATCTTGATTGATTGCTAATCTTGACGTTTGAAAGTAAAAGATTCTGAGATAAAAATAGTTAAGGGTGTTAGGTATGTTTTTATTTTACTTTATTTATGTTTGATTTTGTAGGTATATCATCTGCGAAACCCTCACGAGACCTTACTCGTCCTCGATGGGTGACCTAGGGGTTTAAAGGGCTTATTGCACATGCTAAGTGTAATCGTGAGACCTACGAAAGTGGCTAGTTAATTTAATTTTATTTGGTTAGAGTAATAACTTACTTGAGGACAAGCAAGAAGCTAAGTGTGGGGGTGTGATGAGTTCATATTTTGACACATTTTATACCCTTATAATCTTAGTTTTTGGTAGTTTATTTAACTAATATAGGGGAATAATTATTGTTTTATGCTTAAGTGGTAAAAATTGCATAAATTTTATTATTTGAGCTAAAATGATATAATTTAATTAAATTTAGAATTAAATATTATTTATTAATATTTATTGAATTTTATTTACAGGTTTTTTTTTAAATAAAGAAAAAAGAAAAAAAAACCTTTGGACCAACGGCCGAAGGCCGAAGGCCCAAAGGCCTGTAACAAGATAAACCAAACGGAGCCGCACGGGAGAAGAAAAGTCAGCTGAAATAAGGGCTGACGTGGGAAGTGCATGGACGACGCATGCACAAAAATTTATAAAAGGGCGAGCGGCAGACCAAAGAAAGAGGAGCAGAGCGGGAGAGCAGGAGAGCCTTCATGGCTCGGGCTAACAGCGGAGAGCCTTTATAGGCTCAGGAGAGACGACAGAGAGGTGTGCGGTCGAGAGCCTTCGGAGGCTCGATGGAATGAAACAGAGAAGAGCGAGGGTGGTAGAGCCTTGATGCGCATCACAAGGGAGGCCCAGACTTCGACGGAAGCAGACGCACGGAGCAGTGTCAGCCGCCAGCCGGAAAAAGAAAAAGAAGAAAGAATTTGGCACAGAAATCAATGCACCGAAGGAAGAAAAATTAGAGGAAGAATTTAATACCCGGTAGAGTTTATTTCAGATAAAATTAATTTTTATCTGAATAAATTCTTGATCTTTTTATTCAAAATTAATTCCGGTTATTTATTTCTCTTATTTTTAATTTATATTTTAGATATATATTTCTGTGTAATTAATTCTTTAATTATGGTTGGCTGATTGTTTATTGTTAGGGAATGAATTGAAACCCTAGATTATGATTTGAATTATAATTTTATTTTCTTTGTTTCATGAGATTGTTTCTTGACTCTATATTAATTGCTATCGTTTAGATGTATAATTCTGTCAAGTATAGTTTATTTGGTGCATGCCTTGTTCTGGTACCTCATAAGTGACAGTATGTAGGATTAATTGCTTGCTAGGTGGTCATCTAAATATACTAGAATTTATATGTATAAATTGCAGCTAGGTTAGATAACAATTCACCTAATCGTTTTGTGATTCTAACCGAAGTGGTAAAACGTTTCGATACGTGTGGGTCAAGAAAAGGAAATATAGCTAGACATGCTTTTTGTACTAGTTTGGGTACTTAGATTGACAGCCTTCCACTTACACTTAATGCATTAAATCTAGTTAAATATAGGAGCCGCTTGTTGCTGCTATACTGCTAGTATTTAATAGGGTTAATATTGGTGCTTTGCCGTATTAATTAATTAAGAGAAGTAATATAAGGTGTATAGACCTGCTTTTGGTGTGCAACTTGGTCGATCTCTTTCTCATGATTAAAGGATGACTTAGAAATATATATTATATTTAGACCTAATCTAGTGGTGGATTTTTTATTTCCCTAACATATTTATCATATCTGCGGTTTCTCATTATTTTCATTATTAGTTGATTTTATTTATTCCTTTTATTATTTTATTATTTTGATAAACCCCCATTAGTATTTTTCTTATTCATTTATTCTGTGTTATTTAGGATTTTTATTTTTAGTTTTAGTTTTATTTTCAAGCTAGTTAAATAGAGATGAGCCCTCTCGATCCCCGGCTAGAACGATACCCTATTTACCAATGCTACAATTGACAATAAGAGGGTTTAAATTGTGTGCCGGCTACGGTCACACCACATATTTGCATACATACATGAGTGATGGTTTGTGATACTTTTGAAATGTATGTCGGACAGAGAAAAGGTTAGCCATCTCACAAAGGTAATTGCTATATTATTTTAGTAATATTTAGGGATGAGACAATTTAAGCTAATCATGTAAGAGATAGTTAAGAGCCCAAAGCTTAAACATCATATGTTGCTTTATAAATTGCTAATGTTGTAATATTATAGGTGAGTTCAAATTTCACCTTTTCTTTCTCTATTTCTAGATGCGAGTTTGAATAGTGACATTAGAGTAGACAATAAACTCAAAATTAGACATAAGTACTATCTAATTATCATCTATACAACATTTAAATTAAGACATATGATCCATGAGGAATAAGAAAAATGTTATGTCTTATGATTCATACCATATGTGCATAATATGACTAAGATGGATGATGTAAGTAGGATCTCAACATACTATTGTGTGAGGAAAAAAAGGCACATACTAAGCCTTATTTTAATACCTTCATGACTCTAATAAGATACTTGAGAAATAAGTTAATAATTTTTTCTTATGATGTTGCCAAATGATCATTTATGATTTGGTTTGGTAGGTTATACCTAGAAATTAAAGCTAATCAAGTTAGAAGAGGAAGATTTGTGAAGTATCATATTAATTTATTATCATAGGTTGACCAATTATATCTTCTTTGAGATACATGATATAATTTTGAATACAAGGTATGATAAATGATGAGATCTATAAGAGATATTTAATGAGATTAAATGATCTAGGGTATACCACTCTATAATTTACTCTTTGAACTTATGTTGAACTATGATGCTATATAATCATAATAGAAATATAGTATTGAACTCTTGATATATATTGGTAACAAGATCTAATTTCTCAATATGAAATGGTGTAAAAGACACTTGGGTTTGCTCAATGTTGTTGTAAGTTTACATCCCATTTTATGTGAGTGGGATATGTTGATCTTATGGGTCCGGTTTACCCAAAATGGAAAGTTAAGGCATAATATCAAATAGTTTTAATAAAGACATAAATAAAGGGGATGCAATTATGGAAAAAACTTATATATTTCCTACTAGAGTGAGAATATGAGAATAAGACGAAAGAGTCTCTCAAAATATTAAGAGGTAATAGAATGAGAGAATTCAATATTGAAGAAAAAAGGGGACTTAGACAATGGACAAAGGGAATCATCTGTTCATGATTGTTTATGAGAATAGTGATACAAGTTACTAGTTAGATATTTGGTAAGTTAGATATTTTTCCATAAGATATTCACTAGTAAAAATGCTTACAAAGTTAAAAATTAGAGAAGTGCAAGTACTTAAGAGGACGGGGTGATGTTGAAATGAAGAAAATTGAGAACTCAGGGAAGTGGCAAATATATATATATATATATATATATATATATATATATATATATATATATATATATAGAGAGAGAGAGAGAGAGAGAGAGAGAGAGAGAGAGAGAGAGAGAGAGAGAGAGAGGGTGCTCAAAGAGATTCTTAAAGAGGAAGCATTAGAAATTGAAGTATGTAGGTAGTTATAATAAATAATGTATGAAAATTTTGTTGGACTCACCATCTTTGTTTAAGAAATTATAACATCCAAAATTTATAACCTTTATTTTTGGGTTTTTAGCCTTTTATTAAAAATATTAACCCTTAACCCTTGGCCTAATTATTTTATTATTAACCTTTAACCCATAATCCGAATAATTTCTCAAATAAATTTTCCTAACTATTTTACCTTTTCATCTAGTTAAACCTATCCTAAACTAAACTATTTTTTTTGGTTATTTTTCCTACTTGGTACACTAACCTATCAAAACTAAACCTAAACCTAAAAATGAATTCATTGCTACCCTAGCCTTGCTAAACTCCTTTCTCACGTAACCTCCTTTCCAGGCACCCTTTCCCTCCACCAAACACTCCTATTTTTACTCCCCTTCTCACATTGCAAACCCAACACCATTTTTGTTAATCATCCCCATCACCTTACCTCTCTATCAAGCCATACTCCTTCTCCACCATCTTCATATATATACACACCACTAAACTCCTTCCCTCTCCTTTTTCTTATGTTTGAAACCCAGCCTCTGCTTCCTCTACATTCTTAACCATCCATTTACCTCCTTTCTCCCCCAATTCAACCAAATAACCCTCCCTTGCTTCCCTTCATGCAACCAACCTCGTAGTTAGCTCCCTCATCACCCATCAACCACTTACATGCCCTTGCTCCCTTGTCGGTCTTTTTTGGTTTATCCAACCATCAACATCACTGCCACCCATTCTTTTCCCTAAGCTTGCAACCTCTATCCAGTAACCCATCCATTTTTAATTCTCCTCCCCTTGCACAGACTAAGCTCACCAAAGACAACCCAAACCATTTGACACTTTCTCCCATTACTTCACCCTAGGCAATGACACTAACTATTGTTTCTTCTCCTCTTACTTCGGTAGTTTCTGCCATAACCTCCTCCTATCTGAGCCATCCTCCACATAACCCACACACCATCATACGTTGACATCACCTTTATCCTTTCTCCATTGCCATCCTCATTCCATCCTCACCTTGCCAAATCTCCCTTGACTAGTACCACCCTAACCGTTCCTCCTCACCTGAGCCAACAACCCAACTAACCTCTACTAAAGCTTTGCTAACCATAAATCAACTTTCCTAGGTTCTTTTCCACCTCAATTTCCCACTATACACCCTCAGTTATTATTTAAACCATATCTATCTAGCCCACCACCCATCAAAACCCTATTATGCACCAACTCCCACAACACATGTAGCTTGAGGAAGAGTTTTCCTTTTAAGCTTTGTTACGCAATTTTAATAGTAAGGTTATTTGGTAATATTTGATAATAAATATGTTAATACAAATTATTATTTTGTTGGTTAAATATAAAAAAATTGATGTGATATTATTTTTAGGTTTAAAAGGTTGTTTAGTGGGGCTTAATAATTTTAGTAGGATACCAATATTTTGTATTTTGCTAGAAATCAGGTAACTTTTATACTCTACTAAAATAATAGATATTACATAGGATTTTTGTGTATGAAATATGTTACGCATGATTTGCTACATTATAATTATGTGTTTGTTATTGTAAGCATGAAAATATGTAAAAGAAGCATGTTATCTTACACAAAATATTGTAGGTATGAAAGTATGACTAAAATGATGTTAATTGGGAAAAAGATTATGTATGATATGCATATGAAAAATGGTAGGCTGAGCATGCATATATATATATATATATATATATATATATATATATATATATATTGTATTTTTTGCATAATTATAGTAAATTTAGAGAGATCCAAACCAAATCGGAATTAACAAGATTATGCACAATTGAAGATTCAATAACAAAAAAAAAGATAGGAAAAAGTAGAGATCTTTATTCATGTTCTTGTGTAATTATAAGATTATTAAACTAATCAATCAATAAATTACAAAAAAATACAAATTTTAAATGGAGAATTCTATGGAGAAGAAGAAGAAGTTGGGATGCATGACTTTTGATCGCTAGGGTTTTAACATGTCTCCTTTTATAGAAGAAAATAAAATTCTACGGGAAAAATTTGTGTGTTTCGAAAATGAAGAAAAAAATTATCTATATTTTGGAAATAGGGGACTCCCATTTTTATTTTCATATTTTCAAAATTTTCCAAACTTCATCAAGGATTCCATAGAGAAACACATTCCATAGTTAGCACACACCCCACCATACTACACTAAACATCTCCAACAGTTATACAAACCAACACAATGTTATGTTATGCTCAAATACCCAGTCAAAACTCATAATTCTCCACCTTGATGTAGTATTTATGATGCATGACATGTAAAGAACTTTAAAAAAATCCTATCCTAACAAAGGACTTCATGACCTATTAACACCAATCAATTCTAAGAAACACTCAAACTTACCCACGGTTCGTGGCTTAGTTAGCATATCAACCAGATTATCCAAAGTACCAACATTCTCCAACATAACTTTGCCTACAGCAATATTACCTCAGATAAAGCGATACCTACTGTCATTGTGCTTTATTTGACGATGGAGAGAATGCTGATTCTTAGTTATACAAATAGAACTATAGCTATCAACTTGAATAACTAGAGCACCGTGACCGAATCCGAAATCTCGTACTGAACCACCAAGTAACAAACTAATAACCATAAACCCTTCCCTCAGTAGTGGATAAGTCCATCACATCTTGAAAGGAAGATCACCAAATAATAGCTGAACCACCAAGATAGAAAACATATCCACTTGTGGATCTCCTTTTATCAAGGTCTTTGCCATAATCAAAGTCCACAAATCCAACCAATGAATCGGTTGATTTCTCATATTCAATAAACGCTGATGTCATTCCCTTCAAGTACTTAAGGGTCCACTTCACTGCTTGCCAGTAAGCCTTGCCAGGATTCGCCATATATTGACTTACCAAACTAACAACATGTGCAATATCAGGCTGGGCACACACTAGAGCATATATAATACAACCAACAACATTCAAATATGGAGCACTAACCATGAATTCCTCTTTCTCTTTGGATTTGGGGCAATCTAAAGCAAACAATCTGAAGTAAGTAGTCAATGGAGTGCTCGGCATCTTGGCATCCATCATATGAAATATCTCTAGCACCTTATTCGTATAGGAATCCTGTGATAAGTATAAAATCTTCTACTCACAGTTTCTAATGATCTCCATGCCAAGGATCCTCTTTAGATCTCCAAGATCCTTCATCTCAATCTCACTCTTTAGCTTTGCCTTTACGTTATCAACATCAAGTATATCTTTTGCAACTCCTAGTATGTCATCAATATATAGCAAAAGGTACACAAAAGAACCACCCTCCATCTCTTTTAAGTACACATCCATCACACTCACTCTTGGAGTCACCATGCTCAAGCCTGAACTCATCAAATCATTTATACCACTATTAAGGATACTACTTCAGACCATATAGTGACCTCTACAGCAGGCACACATGATCACATAACCCCTCCATCATAAACCCATCAAGCTATAGTATGTAAATCTTCTCCTCGAACTCACCATATAAAAATGCAATTTTAACATCTAACTACTCCAACTCAAAATCATGCATAGCCACATCACAAGAAAGGTATGAATAGAAGTATGTGTAACCATAGGAAAAAATGCCTCATTATAGTCTATGCCTAAAATCTAACTAAATCCACGTGTAACTAAATGAGCCTTGTACCTTGGTCTCCCTATTTAAACTTGTACACCCACTTGCAATCAACAGTCTTTTCCTCCTCAGTTCCTTCACAAGTTCCCATGTTTTATTCTTTAATAAGGACTCCATATTCTCCTTTATTGCAACACACCACTAAAAAAAATCAGTTCTCTCAATAGCCTCTAAGAATGATGTTGGCTCATGCATATCAGTAACAATCTCTACACTAGATAAATCATACCTAGCCAATTCTTCATAATCCTACCTAGTTGAAGGCTTGAAAATTATCCATCCTTTATCTAAATTAATACCCCTTTGCTCCATTTGCAGCCTATATCCACCCACTTCAGAAGTACTGGATCTATTAGAAGGTCTCTACCATCTAACTAAACCTCAACCTCCACCTAGCTTGAAGCACTATCCTTCTCCATCTTTTTTGTGATGCCACTGGAAGATATAGCCTCCTAGAGGAGTATGGACTAATTGAAGGAAACATCCCTTATGGAAGTCACATAACCTACACCCCTTCACTTTAGATGTAAAGCTATGAAATATACACTTCTTGGCTCTAGACAAGCACAAGTAAGACAACTAATGACATGAAAATTAGAGTAATCACTTGTCTTACCAGATAAAAAATCCTCAAGTGTCTTCAACAAAATGGATCGATTTGGTGACTTATTTACTAGGTATGTGTAACACCCCCAAAATTCACTCCAAAAAAATTTTGAAAGGATAAAGCGGAAGCTAAAATAGAATTTGGGGAATGTTACCGCCACATCTAGCACAAGATAAATGTCTACCATCTATCTCATGCTAGATGTAAGGTTA
The DNA here is from genome assembly GCA_039764185.1 of Tamarix austromongolica. NCBI lineage: Eukaryota > Viridiplantae > Streptophyta > Magnoliopsida > Caryophyllales > Tamaricaceae > Tamarix > Tamarix austromongolica. The sequence goes on along the minus strand of CM077819.1, from coordinate 103,599,538 downwards.
AACCTGTCAAACAAAATTTCAAACATCTATGACGTGAGGATAAACTCCCACAAGGAGATATCCACAGGCAGATGGCAAGTGAATATATTCAATAAATAAAATCATCGTTGAATGAATCAACGAAACCTGTGAAATAAATCTGAATATTAAAAGCTTATCAGAGTATGAGAAAATTAAGAGACAATTACAATACCCTTGAATTTTAAATACAATACTTGAAACTTCCAAAGATAAATACAATTAAACTAGACAAATCCCGATAGATCGAATTCCGGATTGCCTACTCTCTCAAACCAAGCATTCCATCCAAATACAATATCCGATCTCAAACCTACACAAGAGATTTTCTCCCCACCATTAGTGGATCATCATAGGACCCATTCAACCAAGGTAGTATCAGTACGGGTCCAATACTAAGTAAATCCCACTACCCTATCTTATGGGAGAGACGTAAGCTATAACATCAAGTGCATATGGAATCATGGCACATTACGTTGATACAGTATTATGCATACTTAAATCCCACATCATAAGTCCTACCATACACATATAATAACATGCAAAACATATGTAACATCTTATACCAATAAGAGATTCAGATAACCCAACTGGGTATTTTTGGACAACGCCAAACCAAACCAAGCTGAATCAGGCATTTATCAAGCGGGCATTTCTGGGTAATGCCAAACCAAACCAATCGGGTATTTAGCCCCACGGACATGTCCAGCGCTAGTCGAGTAGACTCATACTTTAGATCTCTGGTAAATATAGTCGATTCATATCATAGTCTTTATCAATTCATGTGAGTGCGGGAACCCCACTATTATAGCCAATGGACCGGTCATGCAGGGCAAAATGCGCCTCGCCACTATTATAGCCGGTGGACCGGTCATGCAGGGCAAAATGCTCCTGGCCACTATTATTCGCTGGTGGACCGGTCTGGCCCCGACTCACATGATGTTTCACTATAATTACTTTGTGTCTTTCCCATGTCTTATCGTTTTTATATTCGGTTTGTTGAGCACGGAATCCCCCACTATTATAGCCGGTGGACCAAAAATCATGCAGGGCAAAACGCGCCTAGCAACTATGATAGCCGGAGGACCGGTCATGTAGGGCACCCCGACCCTAACCACTATTATTCGGCTGTGGAATGGTCTGGGTCCGGCTCAACATCTTCCTCTTTAAGTGATTAGTGTCTTAATATATCTTATTTGAAAGTATTTTACCCTTGACATGTATGGGTAACTATATCCACACTTATCCTCCCAGGAGGGCCCGTCCTATATCTTGGGACTGTTGCGCCCCTTATCACACCCCGATATCCATTCCCCTTTACACTTACACATAATGAAAACCAACTCTTAAGGGTGTGGGTTAAGGCCCAACACCTCGTGACATCAAACTCCACCCACTATCACTCTCTAGGGTTTCCCTTGAAACCCTAATTGGACCTATGTGGTCCAATTTCCTCTTACCTTACTACCATTAATTCATTTATCGTCCAACACCTCATCTCATTTAAATTCAACCCCAAATCATATCACTTTACTCATTGATTTTGCAGGTGATTGAAAAACCCTAGCTGGCCACTCCAAACCCTAGCACATGTCTTCCCCCACAAGTAATCTCTCTACTTTCCACCTAACATTACTTACTTCCCATGGCACCCATACTCATCCCTCATATATTAAATTTCCACTCTTAACCCATTACTCCACTCCTCCTTAATTGTTCTTACTTCCACATTTTCCCCTATATTAGGGTTTCCTCCCAAACCCAAATCAAAGTCTATTATACACCTTACACCAACCTACGTACTATTTTTCATCCAAAGTTTCCAATCACTCCACACCTTTAAACAACTTTTCTCACGTAAAGATCATTCCTATGCAAACTCCATCCACCCCATGCAAACCCTAGAAATTTCCCATGCAAAGTTCATATCCCTCATTTATTTTAATCGTAAACTCCTTTTAATTTCCCTCATGGATCATGAGATAATTAGGTCAATCTCATGCCCCCCCTTAGTCAACTCACTTTACATTTCCCCTTTTTATCCTTTCACCTCACATCATATTATTAATATCCTAGCATGCATGTCCTAGAGGGTCATGTCATAAAAAATCATAAACACAATAGAACAATCATTATACACATGTCATAAGGAATTCATATAAGCATACCTCAACTCAAAGCTGCGCTACAAGTAATTAGTCATTAAAATCATATACTACACAACATGGAGTAACATATGGCACACAAGGCACATAACACACACATAATTGATCTTAGCCACATCCTTACCTAATACAACACTGGTCTTAGAGCACATTCCTACGCCTCCTCCGGGTTTTGACTTAATTCGCCTATAAGAGGGAAAACTATGGATTAACTTCCCTCTAACAAAAATTACTATTCTTCCTACCTTACCCCTATCACAACTTACTATTAGGGCTAAAAATAATAATATTACTTTTATAAGTAAAATTAGGGTTATTATTCCTAAGGTAGCAAATCATGCTACTACAAATCAAAAGTAGGTCTTAATAGCTACAATAATTTAAAGTAATTATAATAATATTTATATTATTAACGGTAATAGTTTCAATGTTACTAATAATGATAATAGTAGTAGTGATAGTAAGGTTAGTGATATATGAAATATTAATAATAGTGACAAGGTAATAAAAAAATAATAATAGCAATAATAACAATAATAATAATAATAATAATAATAAAAATAATAATGATAATAATAATAATAATAATAATAATAATAATAATAATAATGATGATGATGATGATGATGATGATGATGTTAAAATAATAATACTAAAGTTATAGGTCATTAATAATAATAGTAATAACAGTTATGAATATTTTGAAGTTAGGTTAAGTAATAATAATGATAAAGGTAGTAGTAGTAATAATAATAATAATAATAATAATAACATTAAGAATAAAACTAATAATACTACTAAAAATAACCAACATTTTGTATAACAAGGGTTTAGGGGTTGGGGAGTTTAGAGGACCACCTACGGATGGTGGTGGCATAGGCGGCGGCGGCGACGATGGAGGGAGAAAAGAGGTGGAGAAATGGTGGGGGAGGGAGGAGAAGGAAGAGGAGAGGGTGGCAGGGAAAAATGAAGGTATGGGGAGGTAGAGGGAGATCCCCTGGTCATTTTGGAGGGTAGAGGGGGTGTTGGAAGCAGCAGGACAAGAGGAGGGCGGTGGTGCGAAGGGCGGCGAGGCTAGATGAAGGGTTGATCGGGGAAGGGACTTTGCATGGCCGGGGTGGCTCGTGCAGAGTAAACCAAGGGAGGAGGGAGGATTAGAATGGTAGAGGGTGATGCAGGGAAGGGTTCCGTGGGTGGATCGGGCGATGGCGATGGGTGGTGGCGATGGGGCAGTTGTCTAAAGTAGGGGTGGCGCAAGGTGGGTTTTCTGGGCTACGGTTCCAAAAGGGTCCGACGCTAGATCCCTGGGTGGTATTTATAGGCTGAAAATGGGGGATAACCAAGAGAGGGGACAGAGGAAGGTAGGGGCAGGCATAGACGGCACGCTGGTCGGCGGTGGCAGGCCGACGCAGGTCTACCATGGCAGACCTGAGTTCGGTCAGGGAGAAGAAAGGGGGGGGGAGCAGGCATGCGCGAGGTGAGAGGGACGTCGGTCGGTCGAGGAGGGACAGACGAACGACCATGGAGAGAGGGAGAAGGTGGGCAGGCGGCGCAGGTGGTTGGTTGATGCAGAAGAGGTGGTTGCGAGTTGCAGCAGGGCACAGGGAATAAGGGAAAGCGAAAGAGGAAGGGATCGGTCCAGTCCAGGGGAGAAAAGAAAAAAGAGAGGGAGGTGTTCGGCCGGTCGGTTCGGGTGGAGGAGGGAGTTGGGGGGCCTGGCATGCACAAGACGGGGGGAAAAGAACGTGATCTGGGCAGTGGGCTGGCCCAGTCAGGGGGAAATAGGGGAAAGAAGGAAGAAAGGAGAAGGGGGGAGAGAAAAAAAGAAAATGGAAAATAAGGAAAAGGGAAAATGGAAAAAATAGGGGAGAAAAATAAATAAAATAGCTTATGGGGAATAGGTTGTAGTATTTTTGGTAGAGAGATAAAATTTTAATAATTTAACTTAATATATTTTATTATATTAGTTTAAAAGGTAATTTTTAGAAAATATTGGTTTGAAACCTTATTTAAATAAAATAAGTATGATAAAATAACAATTTATTTATTTTAATTTATTAAATATTCACATCTAATTTTTCTATACTTAAAATCCACAAAATAATTAAGTTAAATAAATTTAAAAGGCAAAATCCTCAACATAATTAAATTGAATAAGTTTAAGAGCTAAATTATCCCTAATAAAAGTGATTTATTAAATTATAGGCTTAATAAAATTAGGTTTCAAAAATACGGGGTATTACAGTATGCTACCTTGCGAACCGCCTCATCTCAAAACTCTTGGCATAGCCTTTCCTGTGATAATATGCATTGAGCCTTCTCTAATAGGGTTATGTACATCTACTCTGCAACCCTATTCTACTATGGTCTTCCAGCAAAGGTGTAGTGTCTCGATATCCCATAGTCTTTGTAGAAATTAGCTAAAATTTATTCAACAAACTCAAGACCATTATCGATCCTAAGACACTTAATCTACTTCATAGTCTGCTTCTATAATATCTCGTTTTAAAAAAACCCTAATAACTATAACTGATAATTATATGTATTAGTTATAATAATTATTATAGGGTATTTTACTAATAATATTATTAATATGTGTAATATTATTATGAATTATTATTTATAAAACTTAATTAGGCTAAAATATGCTAAAGGGTGTGCATTAAAATTTAAACCTAGGCTTGGATCGTAACTGGTATCCATTTTGTCAAATAAACCAATTACGGTAATCAGATAATTTTTCCCCATATACATTACCTGGTTTTGTACCTAAATAAATTACCCCTATCCTATTATATTTTCTTACCTCACCCTACTCTTCCTCTACCCCGGCACACCACCCTAGTGCCACCCTCATACCATACCTCTCCCCCGCCATGCACGATTTCCTCCCTCTTGCTTTACTCTCCTTGTTTTGCTCCTCCTTTCCCTACATGCCGTGCTCTTCTTAACCTCTCCATTTTATCTATTTTGTTTCATGTTTTAACCCTCTCAAATATCCCACACACTCCCTCCTTCTCCTGAGCTCACTTGTGTAAGAAAAAAAAAACCCATTGTCATTCTTGGTTACCACCATTTTTACCCCATCAAAAACTCGCACCAAGCCTCTTCTCCTTACTGCACCTTTCCTTGCTGAAGCCCTCCCCTTCGCTGCAGAAAGAGCTACCATTCCCAACAACCAATCTGTAGCAAAATTGGCCAAAACAACCTCCCAAATTGTAGAAAAATTTCCTATAACCACCCCCAAGCTACACACAAAATACCAACCGACAACTTCCACCAAACCCTTTCTCCTTGTTGCACATACCTTTGCTGCAACCCCTACCTTTGTTGCACCAAGAGCTATTGTTCCTACCCCTAGGTACAATAAGAGCTTCTGTAACCCTTCCCCAACTTGTAACAAAATCCACCGAAGCCCAACACACCCACATTCGGCCATAACATACAAGGCTCACCCGTGAGCTACACCATTTTCCACCGTTGCTCACCCCTCCCTTTGGCCAATTCCATCGGTCCCACCCCCTTTTTTGACCTCCCTTGCTGCTGCAACCTCCCTAGGAGTAGTAGTTTGTGCCATTTCTACCCTCCCATGCTCGGCTAACCCCAACCGATCCCCCCATTTGTTACACAAATTTTTGGCCAACAACTTCTTTGAACCCGATTTGATTTTCCCCATTATTTTTCCTTTCAATTTTCTTAACCCTTCATTAATTATATCAATAATTTTTATTATGCTTTGTTAATTTTTCTTAGGTGACATTTTGGATGTTTTGAAAGAAACGGATTAGGATAAGCATGCCTAGAGATTAGAGCCTTTATTAGTAAGGATACTAGTTGATGTTTCCAGTTTTGTGTTTAAATTCTTGTATGACTATGTGTGTTATTATGTTATTGAAATGAATTTTTATGATGATATGATATATTAATATGAATTATATGATAGAAAGGAAGTGAGAATATCGAAGTATGTGCTGATATGATGATATTATGCTAAGCCGTATTTTTATGGATGGGTATAAATTGTGGAAGAGTAATATGGGTCTCATAAATTATTATAAGTGGGAAATAATTATATTTAATATTTCTATTGATAAAAGGAGGAGTGTGGGAAAAAAGATATTGAGGATATGGGATTCTTGTAAAATATGGGCTATCGGCTATTTGTAAGGACATTTTTGTCAATATGGGAATCTTGGTATTTTAATTTATTAGATGGATTAAAATATGTTATTATCACATGTGTAAAATGTCAGAGTTAGGCCATGAATTTTAGATATGTTGTTAATGTGGGTATTTTTAAGATTTATATTTAATTTTGTAATTATATGAGCCTTATGGGAGAAGTTATGGCTTACTTGTGAAATAAGGGTTTTGGGAGTCCTATGAATAGTAACTTTTGAGAGAGTTCTATTATAGTATATGTAAGACATGGGAGTTAGAACTTAAATTTTGGGTATGTTAGTGATACTATTATTTGAGGAAAATATACTAAGTTTGGTGGATAAATGATAAATATGGGGGAAGTTATGCTTAAATTTTGAATTTAGTGTTTTTGGGGAAAATAAGCATGTTAATATTTGAGAACAGTCTTGTTATCTGTATTTTGATGTATTTCCTTGCCTTAATCATGTATCGTACTCATAAAAAAGTCTTGAATAAGATAATAAGCACTTAAAGTGAATGATCATGAGTCAGAACCGGTTGTATATGTACGTTCCACCGGACGAGAGCATTAGTCGGGAGCATTTTGCCCTGGGATTGTATATTATTAACCGTTCCGCCGGTAAGAATAGTGGCCAAGAGTATTTTTTCCTGGGGTGGGATAAACATTCCATCAGTCGAGAATAGTGGGGTCCCTGAACTTAATTTAAAATAAATACCGAGAATGATTAATCATTGATAAGACACTAATCACGTAAAGTGGAATACTACATGAGTCAGGACCAGTTATATATGTTCGTTCCACTGGGCGAGAACATTATCTAGGAGTGTATTATTAACCGTTCCACCGGTAAAAATAGTGGCCAGGAGCGTTTTACCCCAGGTGTGGGATAACCATTCCATTGATTGAGAATAGTGGGGTCCCTAAACTCAACGTAAATAAAAGAATGGATGCTGATATATTCTAATAATATGAATCTAGTCTAGAATTACCTTGTGTTGATTCTTGTATCTCGCATGTATACTACTTCCCACTATGAATGTGTGTAATGATATTTTTTCCCTATTTTCACTACAGTGTTACCTTACTCAGTATGTAGTGCACCGATCATCCTTTTCATGGGTGCTACTCATTCCCACGTGCAGATTTGCCCTATTTTGTAGGTGATTGATGATTATTAACTTGATGTGCTTGCTTTGGGTGAGCGCTAAATGAATTGGTAAAGGGTATGGTTATCCAGATATCTCTATTTCTCTTTGGACTCTTAGTCCTCTATTTTCACTATTTATTCCCTTCTCTCTATTTTGTATCCTGTATCACAGTGGAATCAAATACTTCCCATACCTGATTCCTAGGTATAAGGTTACTTTTGCCTTGTACCTGACATAGATTGGGTATAGGGAGTGCCTCTTATTTTTTAGATGCGGTGTGACACCCCTATGTTTTGTGTTTTGTCTTCCGCTATTAACCTTTTAAAATGAAAATTTTAAGTTCTGAAATTTGGTGGTGTTACAACTTCTCTATCATGTTTATCAAGCGTTTGAAAACATTTAGCACATCATTCTTATGCTTTAAGAAATTAACTTATACCTTTCTAGAGAAGTTATCAATTAATGTAAGCAAGTATCATGAACCACCTTTTAAAACTACTCTTTCTCGACCCCACAAATCAGAATGGATATACTCAAGAGGCCCTCAAGTACTACGCTTAACTATTAAAAAGCTAACATTCTTCTTCTTCCGAAACACATAGTGCTTACAAAGTTCTATGGTACTTATACTCTATCCATCTAATAGCCTTCTCTTAGAGAGCTCGGTCAAACCCTTGACACTCATGTGTACCAGTCTTATATGCTAAAGCCTTGTAACATTTGAGTCTAAAAACCTCGGTGATGTCACAACAACTGTCCCCACAAAAATGGAACATGCCAACTCATATAGTGTCTCATCTTACTTCTCATTTATTGCCACCAGAGCCCCTTTTGTAACTCTCAAGATACCATTTGTACTAACACACTAGTACCAAATACAATCCCAATAACTCAAAGAGATGAGGTTCTTGGTCATCTCTGAGACATGTCTCACATTGTATAGTGTCTTGACCACACCATCATACATCCTTAGCTTCACTATCCCAATCTAAAAAAACTTTGCAAGCAACATCACTTTCCACTAAAATAACTCCACTTTAAGTTACCTCAAATGTTTGAAACCAACTCTGGTTGAGATATATATGGTAAAAGCACTTAGAATCCAAGATCCATCTATCATTGATCATGTTTTGTCTATTAGTGGCCGGCAACACATCTCCATCACCATCACCATGGGCAACTGCAACATCATCCTTTGTACTGGATGACTCAATACACATAGCACCGGGCTTCCTATCAAGAAAAACCTTCCTAACATGCCCCTTCTTACGACACCTATAGTATTTTACATTCTTCCGTCAACTATTCAACTTAGATTTAGACTTCTTAAGGTCACCAAACCCCACTCTTGTGTCCTTAACTTGGTTACCAATCCCTTACTAGGTGTGTCCCTGAAAGTAACACTACTAATCAATTGAGTATCAATCAACTCCTATTGTAGCAGAGGATATTTCACATCTTCAAGGACTACTCGTCCTTCCCATACAAAACAGTCTAAAAAAATGCTTAAAGCTTGCAGAAAAAGAATATAAATAACATAAGATCCAAATCTTCATCATCTAATTTAACATCTATATTATGTAAATCCATAACTATAGAGTTAAATTCATTCAAGTGACTTTTCAAATATTGAACCTCACCTAATTTCAGCTTATGAAGCCTAATCTTCGATAGTAGCCAATTGATTACTAATTTTGTCATATACAATAACTCAAGCTTCAACCACAAGGTATCTGCTGTTGATTCCTTTGTCACTTCCCATAATAACTCATTTGACAAACACAATTGTATGGTATAAAGGACCTTCAAATCTAATTTATTAAATCACTCATCCGCTATTGATTCTGGCTTGTTCAAATGACTGGATAATGCTTTCTTTGATATGTTATAAATAAGAATCGCCCACATCTCCAATTTCTAGAATTCAAAATTCATAAATTGATTAAACTTCTCAATATTAAATCTTGTACGCAACCTGATTACAAGATCTCTTCAACAACATAGCTTTGATACAAAATTATCGTGAAATAGTGTGGATTAAAAGGATAAAAAAAAAGAATTAACAAGATTATGTACAATTGAGGATTCACAAATAAAACAATTGAAGAAAAAATAGAGATCTTTATTTGTGCTCTTATGCAATTATAGGTTGATTAACCTAATCAATCAATCAATTGCACAAATATATAATTTTCTATTAATGGAGAATTCTATGAAGAAGAAGAACTTCGGTCGCATGACTTAGACGACTAGGGTTTTATCATGTCTACTTTTATAGAAGATAAAATCCTTTAGGGCAAAACAACATGTTTTGGAAATAAAGAAAAGACACATTTCGTGTCACTACAAAATTTGTGACTTGTGTCAACAGAAATTTAGTCACAGATTTTTTTTCTGTTGGTAAAAGTTACTAATGCCAACAGATATTTTTTTGTGGGCAATGAAGAAAGTTTTCCCTACAGAAAATTTTTATCTGTTGGTAATAGTACGTTATGCCAACAGATCTTTTGCCTACTTTTATATCTGTGGGTATTAGTAACATTGTACCAACAAAACTAATACCCACTCATATATCTGTTGGTATTAGTAACATTGTGGATTATTATAAAAAAAATCATTCACAATTATGATTTTTATGAAATTCATATGATCTTTGTTTCTATTTAAAAATATATTTTCATTTACGAAAATTATTTAAATTTTTTACAATTCCTTAGAATTTGATTTATATATTTTCAATTTCTTTTAATTATTATTTTGATATTTTATTTCTTTTTCCACAAGCTATATGATTTTTATTTAAAATATATTTCTATATTCATTGTGTGTTTTTATTTTAATATTTTAAATTTGTTTTATATTATAATTCCGTTGTGTGATTACGACTTTGTTATGGAGTTATATTTTATTAGCAAAAATAAATTATTTTTTATTATAAAATCTCTTTAAATTAGTAAAATCATTTATTGCGACTAATATAATTTTTGATCGTTAATCATAAATTTATTGGTCGCTAAAAATGTTCAAATTCTATATATACATATATACATATATATGTTTTATAATAATTTTTTTTTTTCAAATCTCTAAAATCCCAAAAAATAAAATATAATAAAAAAATACTTAAATTCCTCAATTTCTTAAAATTTCAACAAAAAAAAAACCAAAACTTCACTCCCGCGTGTTGCTACCCCCGCTTATATGTTTCTAATTTTCGGCCCCTGACCCCCGTCCCCCATCCCTCGCCCCTGACCCCCGACCCCCGACCCCTCCTGCTCTGCACCTTGAACCCTGGCCGCACCGCCATACCAGCCACCCTCGCTCGAGCACACCACCACACCTGCTGTAGCTCGTCGTCGTCGTCCTCCAGCGGAGCAGCAACGAGCAGCGAGCAGCAGCAGCAGTCGTCAGCAACGCACGAGGGCAGCCGCAGCATGCCACCGCCCGTCCGCCTCTAGCGCCGCTCGTCACCGGCGAGTGGTCCTTGACCACCGGCGACGCTCCAGCACCCCTCACTCCCTTCAATTTCGCAGCAATTTGTTTGGTATAAATACTCAAACCCTAACTTCTGTTTTGATTAATTTTAAATGAATTAGCTTATGATAAGATAATTTAGCTGTTTAAGTATATATATATGTATTGTATGAGTGATTTGGAATGGTTAATTGTATTGGTTATGGTTGATTTGTGAAAATTGGATTTGTGATCCGGCTATATCCGGATTTGTCGGTTTTATCCGATTAAGCTATTTTAGATAAATTGAATTTACATTATGCTTTAAAATGCATTCAATTTCATGTTAGAAGTATCAATTTGAGAACTTTGTGCGAAATTAATTGGAATTGGATTCTTAGAAATAATTTATTTTGGTTACACCGATCTATGTTGTTATTGAAAATGTATCGAATAGTGATTTTGTGTAGAATGGGATTTAATATAAATGAGTAGTTGAGGATGGAGTATGGGATAAGTTTATCAAGGTGTGTATTAGAATTTGTCTACTATAATGATTACATTGCTTCAAATCTATTTATCAATTCTGGTTCATTTAGTTAGTTTTGTTTAATATTATTCAAATTAATTTATTCAAAAGAAATCTATAGATTAGGTTATTTTTCAGTTTTCTTCCCAAAGTTAGAAAATTGTATCTGTCAATTTCCCTATCTGAAAAACAGAAAACAAGTTATAATCATGTTTTCTGAAATTTTTCAAAAACTAGAAAATGTTTTATGAAAACAATATGGTTTTTTCCAAACTAAATGCACCCTATAAATTTTAGGAAAAAAATCATTAACCCCATCTTTTAGTTCTAGAATCTAGATAGTCCCTCAAAGTCGAAAAGAAATGTCCCTATTATGACTCTTAAATATTCTCAGTTAAGAGCAGAAAGAATCAATGGTTGCTAGAATTTGTAGTGTTTCCTATTGTAATCTAGTATTGAACATGTGTCAAAGTAGATCTAGTACAGGTGTGCTCCATCTAACATGGCCGTGTTAAAAAGAGTGCTTCTTACAGGAAGTTTGTATGAGGATTGCTGCTCTGAACATGAATGGAGATAAGTGAATACAACCAACATGATTGTGTTGCTGGGCTGTGCTGGTTCTTGTTTCCTGTACTGCCAATTCTTCTTTCCTCTAAATTGAACATGGATGTGCTTCAAGATTGTGCTTCTTGTCCCAACTTGCTATAAGGCTCAAGTTCACTTTGCTCTTGCTCCATTTCAGCCTAATTTTGCATCCATAGAGTACCTACAAAACAAATAACAAAATATAGAGTGCTCATGACGCTAATATAAAATCTAACTATATGCATAAAAACATGCATATATCAAGAGTGTAAATCATCCAAACAAAACTTTTTTTTATCCATTTGTCATTGTTAAATTTATTTATTATTAGAATTGATATTTTTTATTTTAATTTCTGCTCTCATTACTGCACTCTCTCTACCCCCTCTATAGTCATTTAGATCTCTAATTTATTCCTGTTATTACTTTCTTCCTTTTGTATAAGCTTGTGTTAGTTATTTTTGTTATAATTAAAAGTTATTAATGTTATGATATTAACTCAAAATAATTATCAATTATACTCTCCATGTGTATTTAATTATTAGTATTCATGCATTGCACTCGTACACAAATTAGTAATAATAAATTAACCTGAGTGATGCCTTTTAAATTTCAACTATTATTTACTTTCAGCAGAACTTCTGTGTATGTTAATATTTTATTATATGAGATGCATGCCTTTTGGGCTTGTGCATTGGTTATGACTCTTTAGTGTCCAAAAATTGATGCTGATGGTGAATTACAATGCCAATTCATGTGCCATGTGGGTTTATTGATCAATGATTATCAATTGCATGTATGAAAATTTCCACAATGTCTGGTTTGTTAATAAACTGGGGTCTTGAAAAATTTGGTGCACATCCCTTATATTCTTGGATAACCAAATAAACAGTTGCTTTGGTTTTTTATCCTTTGTTATCTCATCATGGCGTTGCAGGATGTTGATATGCATAAGGGAAGACCTTTGTATTTGAATGAGGAACGCTATGCAACTTTAACTTACATGGTGAGGAAAGACAGATTAGTTCTTTAGTCTATCCTTTATTTTTTGCAGTAACTTTATGGAGCAAAATAAATATTAGATATTTTATTTCTTTTTTCATATTTATAAGCATTCATGGCATCTGTGATATGCTTTCTGCATTTTAGGTGGCTTCTCACGGGCTTGATCGCAATTCTATGGTTCTCTGTCAATTCTTAATTGGCACAATCTTCATGGTTTAGACAATAGAGAAGGTAAGATCTTGTGTTCCCCCTAGTGAAAAGACTCTGAAAGTATATTATTCTGTCATGTTATGTGCACCAAATTTCTACATAGCTCATTGATTGTGTGCAGGTATATAAATCATTCTGTTACTGCATACCTTTCATGTATATCAACGGGACAATACATTGGCACTGCAAGGCAAAAGTAGTTTTTCTTTTTTTAATCATGCCAAGTTGTTGCTGAAGATGTGCCACGCTGTTGTATTTTCTTGGCTGGCTAACTGGATACTCCATTCCATCATGTGGGTTTGCTGATCTCCTGATTACTTCTGACTTGCCTTATTCGATAGTTGAATTCATTCTTAGCAAAATTTGCTTCTATATTATAGTTTGCAATTTGAATTTCTGTGCTTTTGAACATGTTAGTTGAGTTTATAGCAATACTAGCTTTGGCGAATTTACAGGTAAATGTAGTAAACTTCAAATGTAGGCCACAAGCAAAAGACTTCATACAAATTGAAATTGTTACTAAAAAGAACTCTCAGAAAATGATTCTTGTTGGAAAGGTGAGTTACATAATGTTTATAGTAAAGGTCTGAAATGTGTCTGCATGTGTGTGTGTGATATGTTTTTTGGAGGGGGGGTGCTTTGATATATATACCACCCAATCAATTTTTTCCTATCAATCTTTCTTTCATTGCCACGTGTATTAAATTAAACTGTGACATATGGTATGATACATGATAACATGATTTATATCTCATTTAGTTTTTGTGTTTTTGTTTTTTTTTTGTTTTTTTTTGTTTTTCTTTTACCAACTTCTCTCTCCATACAATAAAATATCGGTACCGCAATTGCGTATTGGCCGTAATTTTACAGTTTTTTAGTTAGCCGCGACATGAAATTATGAAAATACGGCCGTTTTAGAAAATCAAATATATATCTCCGCGATATCGGTGAAATTTCGGATATCGGTCGATATTTTACTTATTGGTCGATATTAGCCGATATTGGCCAATATTTATCGATATTTGCCGATATTTGTTGTGTAAAATAATTAAAAAATCACGCCGCGATAACCGCGACATATAAAATATTATTCGTGACACCCCGATACTACGACACCATGACTACAACCGTGACATATAAAATTTCGGAAGTGTTTTGAGTCATTTGACCTTTTTTACCATGATATATATTCTTTTATTTACCTTCTCCCTAATATTTCAGTTTTCCATCTCCTGTGAATTGGTCTTTCCATGTTTGCTTTGGTCTCCATGTCCATGCATCCTAGCTTTATAGCTTAGGCTTTGTCTTAAATGGATTGCATTATGAATATAATTTTGTAAATATATATATATAAAGTGATATTCTTTTTGAACTTGATTATTTGACTGATATTGCTTTCGTTAATGGTACTGTTGAATCAAATCTGTACCTACTGAAAATTTTCATGAAGATTACTTGTGCATTATGTTATTGTGAGCTGATAAATTATGTGCATTATTTTCTTAGGGAATACATCTTGATGATTATCAAAGAGAATGTTGAAGCCGTTGAAATCATTGGAGGTGTTGAATAGGATGAGAATGAAGAGGATGGTGTTTGATGTTTTAATGAGATGTCTTGTATGTTAACGTATGTTACAAGTTATATTTATAGTATTGTACCTACAAGATTATATTATCACTTTGACAAATAAACTAAACGCTGATGATTATGTATGGTGTACTTAATTGTATATAAGGATAAGGTGTTATTACAGTTAAATATTACAACAACAGGTATTATGGACATCATTATCGTTTTACGAATGTATATATATATATAGGTTAATATATGTATAACTAATAATATATATTTGTTAGTAATAGTTTTAGCAATATATATAATTGTGTGGATAATACTTTTAGTCACAGATATTATTTTGTGGATAATAGTTTTAGTCACAGATATCGTTTTGTGGTTAATACTTTTACTTACAGATATAATTGTGGGTAAAATTTTTGCCAACAGATAAATATCTGTGGGTATTATCCATTATTCCTAACAGATCATATTTATCTGTGGGTAAAACTTTTAAGCACAGAGTTTTTATCCACAGTTTTGTCACAGAAAAATATCTGTTGGTAAAACTTTTGCCAACAGAAAAATGGCTTTTGCCAACAGATAATGTCCTGTTGGTATAAATGAATTATTTTGTAGTGTGTTAGGAAACACGAGATCACTATGTTTATTTCCTTAATCTTGAATTTTTCCTAGAAAACACATCAAAGTATTCACTAAGAAACACGGTCCGTGTTAATTAACATGGGAATCCCATGTTTCTCACATAATTCTCCATTCTACATGAAACTTCTCCAAGATTTAAATGAATCAACACAATGTTATATTGTGCTCTAAATGCTCAGTCAAAATCCATAATAATGGGATATGTGACAATTGGTATGTTATGTTTTGGGTTCATGTTGGTTCTAATTATAATTCAACGAGAATCTCTTGATGTTTGATTTGGTAAGTATTATTATTTCCTAGATGAACAAGCATGGGCAGTATGTGGCCTCTAAGGTATTTAATTATCTTATATGGTTAACATATCTCATTCTTTGCATGTGCAATTTGATGTTTTATACCATGTGTTGTTGTCATGAGTTATATGTATTCCATGCTGGTTGTTCATATTAGTTTCGTATAATAGATTATTCAGTACCGTTATACTAAAGGGTTTCTTTTAATTGCCCTTTTTTATTCAATATGCAATGGTCATTGTAGGTCAGCTTACGAGTTCAATCACAGACTAGTAGTATGGGTTGACAGTAGGTCTTTCCCATGCCCTTTTGGTATCTTTCATTATGGTTGTATTTGGACTCTTTTTTCCCTCCAATACCTTTTTTTCTCTCTTGAGTTTTTGTAACCATTGACGCATGCTTTTATTCTTAATAATGATTAATCTATTAGTTCCCTCTATTTTGAATATTGTAATAGTGTTATTAGTTTTAAGCGAAGTAATAATTATAGCCTTAGCACTTTGTATGAGAATGGTAGAGGAAACAAGACTTGTACCAAGTATGGCAGTAACACCCTACATTTTTATTGTTTTAGCTTTCGTGATTAATTCTTTAAACAAAATTTTCAAGTCCTAAACATAGATGTGCTATAGAAATATTTTTGTATTTTCTTTTTCTTATGTTCATTATTTTAAAATGTACACCCAAATTTGTATATGTAAGGTATATTTGTGTGGGACTTGGTTAGAAGAAGGGAAAAAATGTCAAAAACGTCATATAAGCTAGGTGAAATATGTTATGAGGATGTAATAAAAATAGAGAAATGAAATTGAGTGTGTCTAGTGAATAAAGTGCATTTTGGAAATCAAAGATGCTAACCTGAATCTTATAGGTAAACCTGGTCATTAAGTGGGCTTGGGATGCATGGGTTCGAGTAGACATAGATCTAGTTAGGAGCGAGTCAGGTCATGGGCCTGACCCAATCATTTATTAGTGGACCTTGATTAGACCTAGACCAAACCTAGGCAGGATCAGCCCATGGACATTAAATTTATTTATATTTTATATTTATATATTTTTTTAGATTGTTATTTTTAATATTTTGTACAAGAAAAAAATATAAAATTAGAATAACTATATATACTAATTATAATATTACCTTTGCAAATGTTTATTAAACAAATTCGTTTGATATCTTATTTGATCAAATTCTCACTTCTAAATGATATATTATAATAAAACTAGTTTGTATATGCGAAAGATAATATCTATAATGTCAATATTTATATTTATTAACATTTTTCATATAAAAATACTTTATACTTAAGATGACTTTGAAACTAATCTATTTTTTTAAACTTTAATTGTACTTCAAGGAGAAAAAAGAAGTCTTTTTCTGTACTTTTGTTTATCGCAGCTTTATCATTATTAATAAAATGACTTGTTAACAAATAATATTTTAAATGAGTTACCAAAAAGGAAATAAGTAATATCAAATAAGGATTATTATATTTTTATTAATAGGTAAATTAATAAGAAATTAAAGAATGATTATGTTGAAAAAGCCAGCAGGTATCCATAAATTTTTTAGACTCGATGCATATTTAATTGGATTAAAAAAAAATATCAACTTATAGTGATAAACTCTCTAAACCGGATCTCACTGGACTAAGGACCGGAAGGACCTGGTCTTAGTTTTCCAGCTCTACTCAGGGGAGTAGTGTATTACATTTTCGCACCAGGTAGAGCGCACGGAAAAAGAAACAAATTTCAAATCATCTCGAGCAGTACTACGATAATATATAACAAAGAAAACTAAGAAAGCTAGGCAAGAACTTTCGTATTAACAGCTTCATCATTCATGCCACTTTTTATATATCTTAAAATAACGGAAATAATAAAGAAAGAAAAATTGCAATTCCACGTAATAGATAGATTGAGCCTCAAGAAGTAGTTGAAGTAGGTAGCTGGTGCTTGGTTTTCATGGCAGGATAAAGCACATAGTGTTGAATGACAAACAGAAGATCAAAGAAGATAGACACCTGCAGGAGAAAAGGAAAGGAAAGGAAAATAACAAAAAATTAATCAAATGAAGTCGATGCATGCATGCACACATCTCTATTTTAAATTTCTACTCCTATATATATATATATATATATATATATATATATATATATATAAACATAAACGTGGTTAATAAATTCTTACGCAAAAAAGAAAGAAAGATGATGGAGCATGGATTTCTTACCAAAGATAACAATGTCTTTCCTATATTTCCATAGAAGTTAACCCATGAATCTGCAAAACAAAGCACCATATGAATGAATGACTAATAACCAAAAATAAAAAAAGGAAGAAGAAGGAAAAACTCAATTTGGTACAGAAAAGAGGGATGGAAAATAAAATGAGAAAAAAGAGGGCATATATATATATATAGTAGGTACTACGTTGATCGATAGATTGAATAGTCATCTGTCCGTAATTAGTCAAGCCACCAAGCAAATCAAGTAATATGTTGCCAATGCTAAATCCATCTGTACTCTTCCTTCTAAAATTCATGAACGCCTGTACGAACACAGAAACATGTTAAAATCAATAAAACATATAGCGCTGGAAAATCAATAAATAATATATGCGACGAGCAGTGGACGACTCATATCATGTGTACCTGGGGTATATATTTGATTACTGTCATAATAACCTGAACGGTGCTGCAAAGCAAATTGCAGACGATGGAGTCATTTAAAAATCAGCTAACTAATTGATTAATGGCTTGTTTGGTATTGTTTTAGGGTAAATCAAACGAGATGGATGAATGGGGAAGGGGATGAGTCAGATGGTAGTTCGCATGCGTACTTGAAAATGTTGACGAGCCAAAGCCAAGAGTGCAGTCGCGTTACAGCTGCAACAAGAACACACATTGCAGCCGAAACCCATATAGCTGAGACGATTGCGAGAGACAGTTTTGAGAATCTTTGAGCGTTCCTTTCGTAGATAAAGATTTGGAAGAGGGTGAATGCTGTAAGGAGAACAGCGTGGGTTGAGAAGGCGACGTCATTTGCAGCTACCGGTATCATCTGATAATAATTTATACACGCCGACGAACTTAGCTACTGAACACTTTGAACTCGCTTGGTACCGGACTAAGTACCAGAGTAAAGGAAGGGGAATAAGAAAGACGGGTCTTTTATATAATTTTTTTTTTATAAAAAAAAATATTGAAATATTTAATTTAAATATTTATTTAGACGAAAATTGATATTATTTAAAAAGATTTTATAGTTTTCTATATAAAAAAAATTCATTTTATCATTAAATTTTTATATAAAAATTTATCCTTACTTTTCTTTTTAATTATATATGACTTAAATACCTTGTTATTTTTTAATTAAAAATATTATAGTAATTAAAATTATTTTTATTATTTTATTAAACATTATATAAAATTATAAAACAATTTTTTTAAATATAAATAGAGTATTTTATACTTTACAAGAGAGGTAAAATTTCAGCTTCAATTACCCTATACCTAACGACCAATTTAATAATTAATAACATATATACACATACCTGATCAGAGCCATATTTACGGCGATACTGGTCTTGGACAGTAGAACTAAAGTAAAGTACACCATTGTACACCAGATACGAAGAGTGCTTCGTCAAATTCAACGCGACAAAATCGAAGTTCAAACCTACAACACTGCGCCCGCCCATGGACCCCACCCCGCAAAAAATAAAATAAATATATATATATATATATAAGAATCTGATTAAAAGGGTACTTACGACATAAAAAAAACCAATTGAGAAAGCCGAACAGTTCCGAATGAGAAGACAAACTAGTTGTGCGGGGTAGCCGCCGGAGGAGGAATTAAAGTACCTTTTGCGTCGGAAATTCATGATAGCCTGAGGATAGAAACTGATAGACCATGAAACAAAGGCAACCCAACCCAGTACTTCATAAACAACTTCCAATTCTGTTGAATTCCACGATCCTCCTCCCATCTTCTAATTCTAATTTCTACCTATCTCCTATAAAGCCCAGTATTTAAGGACCGATACAATTAGCAATTTTATGTACTACCAGTATATGTACGTACTACCGACCCTCCTGAGAATCCTTAATTAATTACGCCCCTCTGACTCTTCTCTGTGCGATTGAGATATACCCCCTATTTATAGAATCTTAATGTATTATTCTTTTCTGAAACAATAAAAAAAATGTATTTTCAAGCCCTGAAAACCCTCTTTTTTTTTTCTTTTTTTTTTTTTATTGTCTAACAATCTATCCCTACTCCGTGAAGTAAATAAAGAGGGTTGGGGGAGGGGGCGGGAACGAATATAGACAATAAGGTGGGTTCTATTCATTATGATGAATGAATAACCGTTTGATGCCATCTTTTTTGGGGGTTGATTTTATTTTATTTTATTATTATTATCATCCAAAAAAAGTTAATAGGTTTATTTTAACCACCGCCGCCAACCTTGTGGTAGACCAATACGACTGAGATAATTTGTATCATATGTCAGGGTAAGTGTAGATAATATATATTTGTGTTTGAGTGTCTATAAAGAGTCGACTCTCCCACCAATATTTTTTTAATCATCGGTAAGAATTAAACTCGCGTGCTACACGTATCCAAACTATTACGGGCATTTTATTCTAAGGTATCCATATTTTCTTTTACATGTAATATATAAGCAGGGACCGGTGTGGTTCGAACTCGGACCCTCTCCACTGTACTAAGAAAATAAACACTTATTACCACAACTATGAGGGTAGTTGATTGATGGGTGGTAGTAATTGATCACACTGCTGTTTTTCCTACCTCATCACGCGGGGAGAAGTAGTTGCATTTTCCCCAACTTTTTCTCTTCTTCTTTCTTTGTTTCTGTTGAGAGACTCATGTTCGACCTGCAAGTAAGTACTAACCGGATTCATTATTTAACCAATAAGACCACTTATTTAATGGTCGAACAATGGGTTTGGACCCATATCAATATGTTGCGTGGTCTAACATCAAGGGAAAGGTACTACAGTACCTTTTTAATGAAATTTTAATTTAATTAATTTATTTTAACTTTGGTTTATTAAGAAAATATACTATAATCTTTTAACTTTTTTTATACATAGATATTCATATTAATATATTTTTGATAAATATATTAATTTTAAATAAAATATGATAAAATATCAATTCATTGGTGAAGTATCAGTACATTAATAGTGAAATATTATTTTTTAAGTAGAAAAATAGGGAAATATCAACTTGTTGCTGAAAGATTAACACATTAGTTGTGAAAGATTAATACATTAGCAGTAAAAATTAGATATTCCATAGAAGAATAGGAAAATATCAACTCACGGTATATGTGGCACTTGGGTCAAGTTCTGGTTGGATTATAGTGGGTCAGATCATCCTCGGATTGGGTTGTCTGCGGGTTGAGTTTGGGTTGTTAGAATTTGGGTCATTTTAGGTAATCTTATTGTGCAGGTCGGGTTGGGTTTGAGTTCAGATCGATGCAGATCTATGTTATAACGGGTTCAAATATTAAGTTAGGTTGAGTTCGGGTTGAGCTAATTTAGGTTCAGGTTGGGTCAAGTTTAGGCTGAGTAAACTTGTATTTGGGGGATTTCATGTTTCAGTTAATTTGACGGGTCAAGTTTGGTTACCTTGATGAATCGTATCCTTTTAGATTTTAATGGGTCAGGTTAGGTTAGGTTTGGGCTGAGGCAATCATGGATCAACTGACTTTGAATTTGGGTCATATCGAACATGACCACAATATTAATCTAACTCATTAACCTTGTAAGTAAACATTAAGTCTGACTTCATCTAAGCATGTGATTAATAATGTATTATTAATTGCAATTTCTTTATTATCATGACCTTTTAATGTTTTGTTTTTACTAAAACAAATCAGTAAAATTAGTGTATCATTGGTAAATAAGTATGTCCACAATAAAAGTAAAAAAATAAGTAAAATTATAAAACAATATATATGTAAAAGCTTTAAATAAATAATAAGACATATGTAATTTTTATTATCATAACTAGATAATATCGAATTTGGTTTTGTTAAGTCGAGTTAGGTTGATAGCAAGTTAGGTTGATGTCAGGTTATGGGCATAGTTCTGGTCAGGTTTGGGTTAGATTGGCCCATTTATATTTGAATCAGTATTGGGTTAGGTCAGTTTTGGGTCGGGTAGGTCAGGTTAACTTTGCCAGCTTTACTCACTAGTGACAAATCAACACATTAATGGTGAAAGATCAATACATTAGTGGTGAAAAAAATGAGTACATTAGTGGTGAAAATTTAGTATATTAATAGAGAAAGTTTAGTATATTAGTGGTGAAAGCTCAGTATATTAGTGATGAAAGATCAACTCGCTGATAAACAATCAATTCAGTGATGGCAAAAGATTAGTTTAATAGTGGTGAGTAACACTCAAATGTATGATGAAATATATATAGTTGTAGTGCAAGTTTAGTATATTAGTAGTGAAAGATCAATATATTAAATATGAAAGATCAATTTGCTTGTGAAAAATAGTACATTAGAAGAAAAAAAGTAATAAATTAGTGGTGAAATATTAGCATATTAGTAGCAAAAGATGATTTTTTAGTAGAATAATGGTGAAAGATCAACTGGCTAGTAAAAAATCAATTCAATGATGGTGAAAGATTAGTTTGATAGTGGTGAAACATACTTAAATGTATGACGAAAGATATATAGATATGTAGTTTTGGTGAACGTTTAATACATTAATGATAACAAATTAGTTCGCTTGTGAAAAATCAATACATTAGTGGTGAAGAATCAGTACATTAGTGGTGAAAGGTTAGTATATTAGTGGTGAAAGATCATCTTAAGGTAGAATAATAGTTAAAGATCAACTAGCTGGTGAAAAATTAGTTCACTAGTGGTGAAATATTAGTACGTTAGTGGTAAAAGATCAATTTTATGGAGAAAATAATAGTGGTGAATGACCAATTTGCTGTGAAAAATCAATACATTAATGGTAACAGATTAACACATTAGTTGCAATACTTGATATTTTTGTAATATTAATTGAATAGAAAGTTATGGTGTTTGATAAAATATAATAGTATTTGATCTTGATTTGAAATTATAATTGGGTTTGAGGTAAAGATGAATTTGAATAAAGCTTGGAAAATTGAATAAAACAAGTTTCTAGGTGGACTAATATCTTGGTTCGATGAATTGATTGAGTGATTCTTTATTTCAACTAAGGGGTTTTGTTCAACCTAACTGATCCACCGGTTGGTAGAATAGTCAACTTGTAGGCCAAATATATCAACAAGTTGGCCAGGCTAAGTATTTTATTTATTTAAAGCTTGATATTTTGGGAAATTTCTTATATCAAAATGGAACCTCGATAATTCGGCTTAAAACTATTCTTGAGAGATTTTATAGAGAAAATAAATTCACAACAGATGTGAATGTTTAGGCTTCGACCTCACAAGCAATCAGAAAATTACAAGATCTAATTAAGAGAACAAGCATAACATAATACTAACTAGGGATATAACGAAGAAATGTATGTCATATAATAGTAGTGAATATAAGGAGAATCAAACAATCCTCACAATATCACTCAGTATACAATTCTCTCAAAATCATAAGGGAATTTAAAAGGAGAAGGTTTGAACAAGTTCAATGGAGAACCACACATCTCTAAGATTTCATACACAATTATTTATTGAAGTATGTAATCGACATAAAAAAATGGTATAAAATAGGAAAAAACATGCTCCGTGTTAATAAACATCGAGCCCTTTGTTTTTCCCATAACTATTAGCTTTGGAAAACAAATCTAAAGGATTGAGTGTACCCATAAACATGGGGCCTTGTGTTTTTATCTCTTGGTCTCCTTTTGGCTCCAAACTTCTCTAAAAACCTGTATGGGGCCAATGAGGTTGATTTTCCGGTCCACCAACAATAATAGTGGTCAGGTGCATTATGCCCTATGGAGTGTTTCCTGTCCACTAGCTATAATAGTGGGGTTCCTGCTTTCACACGTAAATAATATGAGAAATGTGTGAAACATAAACATAAGGCATGGAAAGACACTAATTATTTACAGTAGAACACCACGCGAGTTAGAGCCAGTAAGGTTGATTTTTCGGTCCACCGGTTATAATAGTGGTCACGTGCGTTTTGTCCTATGGAGTGTTTCCGGTCCACCCTCTATAATAGTGGGGGTTCTCATACTCACACGGAATTAAATTAAGAAATGTGTAAGACAAAATATTAGTCTAAGTCTTGCTTGATGATATGAACTTGAAATCTCCTTTGTATGCCTTACTTATCTATTATCTTGCATGGCCTTACACATATGGTTACCTTACTCAGTACGTAGCGTATTCACCACCCATTTCATGGGTGCTACTCATTCCCATGAGCAGAGGGCCCTTTTGAATTTGTGCAGGTAGGAGGTACCGTGTTTGATGCCTATATCGTACTGGATGTGTCAGGTGGGGATGTGTGATGATCGTTGGATTTTCTTGTGGCCGAGAGTGATGTTGAATGGACTCCCTTCTATCCCTATTTACTTATGTTTTCATTTTATTTTAGTTTTTTTATGGCATTGTACCTTTTATCCCTTTTGGGAACTTAACTATGTAACTCATTTTCGGTTGTAACAACTTTTATCGTGCACTCTAATTTTCGTGTTATGAACACTTTGATTTCTATGAATCCTTGTTTAAGTTTTTCTAATGTCTTGTGGAAAATTTTCTTTAGCCTTGTGGTTAGTATGAGACTGGTTGGGAGTCAGGCTTGTACTTATCACGGCTGTAGCACCTCTCGTGCTTGTATTTGTACGTTTAAACAAAAAATTTCAATTGTAATATTTTGAGGGTGTTACAAGATTAAACATACAAATAAAATTCATGATGTCACAAATTCTTAACCTTTTTTTTATCATATATTCGGCTCTAGTGGTAGTAGGATAGTATTTAAGTTGAATATTAACATGTGGTGATCAATATCCATATTGCAATCGACCGTGTCTTTGTTTCTTTTCTAGCACCACTTAGTTGATTTTAGGAGTGTGTCCAGTGTGTGTTTGATTTCTTAACTTAGGATTCATGTGTGGTTATCGATTTGGTTGAGTCTAAATGTGAACTATCTGCTTAGGATTAATGAAGATTACCGTATTATTTTTATTTTGATTATATTCCGCAAAGAAACATAAAAACATATGATTATTGATAGTGCATCGAGTGGAATAAACATAACTTTACTAAATTCTACATCAAGAACATAGAAAGAGAATTGTAAAGTATGATAATTCCTTTGTGTGTATGGTATATGTGATTGCTTGCTATGTGTTTGATTCATTGGAATAAAAAATTTCTAGAAGAATTGACTAAGGATTGAAGGGTGAAATTTTTTGATTCGGGTTTCGTAACTAAAACCATAAGGATTTATAATTTGTGATAAAGTGTGCTAGTGAATTGAAGTAATGGAAGGGGAGAAAAACATTCAAGCCATGTTTGAGGCAATCAAAAATCTCTAAACCAATCTAGATTCAACCAATGCTCAACTTAGGTGAATTCCTACTGTGTAAATGCAATTACAAAGAATGGATTGTCAATTTGCCGAGGAAGAGTCAGTTTAAAATATATAAGAAGAAATGGAGTTCTATCGAAACCGAATGGGAAGTGTTGTAAAAACAAAGAATCAAGCAAGTGGAAGAGACCTAAACTCATCTGTAGACCATGATGAAGAGTCATAAATGAGTGGATGTGACCGAAAGTTATATATAACTATCAACTAAAGCATCCTCAAAGAGAGCATAAAGGTATTGAAATAGATCTTCCTAAGTTTTATGGTAAACTCAATGTTGATTTATTTTTTGAGTGGTTACATGAGGTAAAGGCTATATTTGAGTTCAAATATTATCATGATGAAAAGAAATGTAAACTCACTACTCTTATGTTTAAGAAGTTTTCTAGAATATGGTATAATAACTTTAAAAGAAATAGGGAAAGAGAAGGAAAATCAAAAAAAAAATCTGGGGATAAACTTAAGAAACATTTAAGAAAGAAATTTTTACCTAAATATTATGAGCAAGATAATTATATTAGATTGAATACTCTTAGACAAGGAATTCTAAGTATTGAAGAATATGTTAGGGAATTTGAAAGATTGATACTTATATGTGACATCTATGAGAAAAAGGAACTAACATATGCTAGATTTCTAGGCGGCTTGAACATAATTATTTGAGACAAAGTTGAAACTTATCTATTTGTTTATCTTGATGATATGACTGATATATCTTTGATATTTGAAAAACATCTAATCCACTAAGCCTCATGCCAATCAAAGTACTTCTTCTACAAAGTATTAATCAAGTACTTAAGCTTCCAAGTATGGAATGGGTACATCAAACTCTACAAATGTTGATAAGAAGTAAGGATCTACCTGAGAAGAGAAAGGAAAGACCTAGGTCAATGAGGTCTCTGCAATTCAATGCTTTAAATGTCAAGGATGTGGAAACTTTGCATGTGAGTGACCCTACTAAAGGGTGTTGTCCGTACAAGAGATTAAAGCTATGGAGATTTGTGATGAGGACCCTGAGTTTAATCCTAGTGATGAAACTTCAAGTGATTTATAGGATGAGAAAAATTCTTGTTATACATCGCAAAGAATAATTCAAGTCCTAGCTAGTGAGCAACCTAATCAACAAGAAAAGATATTCAAAACTAAAGGAACAGTGGGAGATATGGTTTTCCAAATTATCATTGATAGTGGGTCTTGTAAAAATGTGGCTAATGAGAGGATGGTGAAGGATTTTGGATTAGAGACAACACCACATCAAAAGCCTTATTCTCTTTAATGGTTGAACAAGGATAAAGGATTTGCGGTAACCAAAAAAACCCTAATATCATTTTGAATTGGTAAGTATCATGATGATATACCATGTGATGTTTTACCTATAGATGCATGTGGAATCTTATTAGGTAAACTATAGTAATATGATAGAAGTGATATTAATAATGGTATTACTAATGAATATCTAGTTGAAAAGGATAAGAAAAAACATACACTTAAACCTTCTAAGAGTGATAATGAGAACTTAGTTCAGAATAAAAAGAGTTTATTTTTGTATGAGAAGGCTACTATAAAATGTATTAAATAAGAAGATAGTTACTATGATATGATTATTAAGGAATCCCTAAAAAGGGAGAAAATAGAAATAATCCTCAATTAAATGAGATTATTAATGAGTATCATAATGTGTTTCGTGATGACTTACAACCTCTATTACCACCTAAAAGAGGAATAGAGCATGCTATAGAATTAATGCCTAATGTTTCTTTACCTAATCGACCTATATATAGATGTAATCCGAAAGAGGCTAAGGAATTAGAGATACAAACATAATAATCCATACACAAAGGATTTGTGAGAGAAATCATGAGTCCATGTTGTGTGCCTCCATTACTTTTTCTTATAGAAACTAAAGGCTTCATGTCTTTGAAAGACAAATTATGTAATGCACTATTATTATTATCTTTACCTAACTGTGATAAATTATTTGAAGTTACATATGATGCTAGTGGGGTAGGGATAGGAATTTTACTATCATAAAAAAAATGGGCCTTTGCATTCTTTAGTAAAAAATTAAATGAGGAAAAATTGCATTATTCTACATATGATAAATAATTCTATGCCATTATAAGAATTTTAGAAACATAGAAACATTATTTGAGACCTGGGCCATTTGATTTTCATTTGGACTATAAAATTTAAAATATTTGCATGGGCAAAAGAAGATTAGTCTTAGACATAAAAAATGGATTATTTTCTTACAATCCTTTGTATTTTCAGTCAAATATTTCCATGGGAAGGAAAATGTCGTAGAAGACACCTTATCTAGGAGGTCTATGATACTTGTCGTGTTGGATGATAATTTATTAGGTTTCGAAATGTTCAAGGAATTAAATACTAAAGATGAATATTTTTTTTTGAAATTTATAATCCATGTAAAAAGAATAATAGTTATGGTAATTATGTGCTACAAGATAAGTTGTGTATACCTTGTTCTAGTGTATGTGATTTACTAGTTAAGGAAGTACATAAGGGGTTATAGTTGATCATTTTGGTGTTCATAAAATAATAAAAATATTACAAGAAAATTTATACTAGCCAAGAATTATAAAATTAGTACAAGATATTATTGGGAGATATATTATTTGTCGAAATAGTAAAAGTTTCTTCCATAAAGGTTTGTATATATCTTTACCAGCTCCTAGTGAACCTTAGGAGAGTGTTAGTATGGACTTTATCTTACGTTTAACAAGGACACAAAGGGAAAAGGATTTTATTCTTGTGGTAGTACATAGTTTTTCTAAAATGGCACATTTCATACCTTGTAATAAAATAGATGATGCAACTCATGTCAGAGATTTATATTTCAAAGAGATAGTACAGTTACATGGTTTTTCCAAAATTAATATTTCAGATAAAGATGTGAAAATTTTTAGCTACTCGTAGAAGAAAATTTGGTGTATGTTAGGTACTAAGTTGTTGTTTAGTACATCTCATCATCCACAAATGGATGATCAAATAGAAGTGACTAATAGAACCTTAGGAACTTTAATACGAGTATTAGTCAATTAAAGTAATAAAGATTGATCTATAAAACTTGCACATGCTAAATTGGCTTATAATAGGATTCCTTTTAGTTCAAATCATTTGAGTACATTTGAAGTTGTCTATAGGATTAATCCTTACTTACCTATTGATATATTGTCATTAAGAAAAGGTGATATTAAGAGTTATGATGCTAAACAAAGAATTGAATTCTTTAAAAAAGTTCATGAGAAAATTGAAAACAACATTGAGAAATCTAATTCCAAATATCAAACTCAAGCAAACAAAAATTACATTCAATAAATGTTTTCATTAGGATATTTGGTTTGGTTACACTTAAGAAAATAAATATTTTTGAACTTAAGAAAAAACAACTTTATGCAAACAGTTGATGGACCATTTAAAATCTTCATAAAATTTAGAAATTATGCTTATGAATTAGAATTACCTAAAAACAATGGGAGAGTTTCTAGAACTTTCAATGGTTAATGGCATACAGGAGTTGAACTCACAAGGAATGATATATAGTCAAGAATTCTATGATGAATGTCAAAACCCCAGTTGTTTAATTTCTATTGCTAAATTCTATACTATTGATAAGTAATAAAATTTCATACTCAATAATGAACGAATAAGGACAACAGAGAATCAAATATGGATTTAGGGTATCAAATAATTATCTAGAATTGATATATTCTACTTTATCTAATGTTTGCCTATGGAAACTCATAACAATTTATTTCCTTGCTTTCCTTCAATTCAAATAAATTGAATAAGCTCTCCATTTATTGTCTAACCAATTAATAACCTAGGTTAAGAACACTAGATTTAATTAATGGTAACATTACAAACAAAAAGCAATCAAATACAACCTTAATGACACAAGATTAGATCATGTAATTGTATGAATTAATAAACAAGATTAATGATCAACCTTTTTGCAACTCTAGTGATGATGATTAACACATACTTATTAATTCTATCCTCCAAGCTTTCATTAGAGTTTAGACTAATGAGGTGATTATTATAATTAGTGCAAACTCATAATATATGATAGAAAATCATTGAATTCCATCTATTAATTCAATTAGATATCACTTAGAATCATAATTCAAAATATATTTCATATCCGAAACCCTAATCCCATCATTGATTCCTCCTATCTAATATAAATTTATGCTACCATCTTCATAATCATAACAAGAAAAAATCTAATTTAATATTTTATAATTACTATCAATGATTAACAACATAAAATCAAAGAAAAATTCATAAATGTCAAAAGAATAATAATGGAGTAAACATAATACACTTGCATTCAAACTCAAATCAGCCTTTCTTAATTGAGAAATGAATGGGAAAGAACTTAAAGACTTGAATTGCATGATACCAAGAGTAAATTCAATATTAATGGATAATGATTAATATAATTGCAATGATTAAATTTATATATATATATATATTATATTGGTTTTTAAGAAAACCAAAAATCGACTCTCTAATGTATGGAAACAAAAAGATATATTAGGGAGAAGCCTACACGAGCGGATACAAAATTTTAGACAAACATGGCCCGTGTTTGTAAAGTTTAAAAATTGAGATTCCTAATTATTATGGAAAAACACACCCTCCGGTATAAATAAACATGAGTGTGCCATATTTCTTCTTCTTTTACTTTCTCTTCTTAAAACTTTAGCACGAGATCTCCTTATATGTCTGTCATTCATTTGTAGTATTTTCTTCCATTGATTCCATGTTTTCTTGATGTGTTCCTTGATTCTTTTACTTTTCCCTTCAATTTCTTCTTTTAATTTTTATCTTTTTCCATAAAAACTAACAAAAAGAGAAAAACTCAAGAGAAGATCAAATCTTATAAAATTAATTTGACAAAATGACATTTTTACATAGAATAATAACAGATAAATCTCATACATCAAATACCCCAATGCTTAAATCATTGCCTGTCCTCAAGCACCAACATCATATCATGCACAACATAAAAACATGAAGCAGTATAATTGAAATAAGTTCTAATCAATAAGAATTGCAAGATTGGGTTTATTCATTCATCAAGGTTAACAATGTAGTGGGACTCAAAAAATTTGTAAAAATTTAAAAAAAAAAGAAATGTTCAAAAATGTTTTTGATCACTCATCTAACATACCAAATAAATGGTTACATAAAAATGTCAAGTAGTTAAGGAAGTATAATAATACAATTAGAATCTCATCATTCAAAGCTAGATTAAGATTAATTAAAGGTAAATTGGTAGATTCTCACTTTTGGAATATGTAACTGCTCACTCTCGTGTGTTTAGGGTTAAATGTGTTTACTCTCAAGTTTCTCCAAGTGATTATGATTGTGCATATGTTTATCAATATTCTCAATTCACTACCACTTAAAGGAACTAGAGGATGTAATAATCAAAAGATCATAACATTTGTTGTAATCAGGCCAGGGTTCTAAAGTGGGGTATAATTTTGGGATTATAGCTAAACTCTATTAAATAGAGAAGAAACAATTTTTTTTACCGCTTTCTCTTTTCCTTCATTCACTTACCCATTTAAACAACACATCTCTCTTATAATTTCAAATAAAAGACATGAACTCTTTATATATATATATATATCTGGGTATGAACAAGGAAATCAAGTCTTTTTTTTAATATTTAGCTACTCCATTTATTGTCGCTTTAACATCAACACCCCTATGCTTATATTTCACTATAGTAGCAAATCAAAATTCTCCATAAAAAACTATTGCCTCACTAGCCATAGAGTGAGAAGGGAAATATACTTGGATAATAGTTGCTAACTTAGGTTAGATCAATTGAATAAGTTTTAAGGCCCAAAAAGGGTTATAAAATAGAAATCAATTTCAAATATATGCCATTTGGTTTGTATCTAAAAAAAAGAAAAAAAAAAATCCTCCATCATTTTCAAATATCCTAAAGTCCTAATGGTCTTGAAGAGAACTTATGGCAAATTCTAGTTGCATATATCATTGGAAAATACACATAAAATTAGATAAACAATGTATCAAACATTTAGGCTTAAAGGCCCACAAAACTATGTTTACGAATACCAAATCTCATTTCATATCAATCTCAATCAATGCATGGGTTGATGATTAATCATTCTAACTTTCTTTCCTTTACTAATAGAGAAATCTTAATTTCTATTTTTAAGGTTTGCCAGATTGTGATCAAATTGGTTCATTAAAAATTAGAAAAAGTATTTGTAAAAGCTTTAGTCCCTTTAACTTGAGTGCCCAATGAATAAATAAACCTAATTTGTCACTTCTTTTTTTTACAAAGGTTTTTTTATAGAAAAAAAGAAGCACACACCAACAATTTTCAACAAACCAAAGATGCAATTAGGCCACAAAAATATAATATAAGTTGAACAAGTTGAAAATAAATCACGCTAAACATACAAACAAAGTTCATTATCCCCTACTTGGATTGTGCATTGTCCTCAATGAATAATTCAAAAATACAAAAGATAGAAGGAGAAGGAATTTGTGGAGGTGCAGGAGGTAGGGGATCCCTAAACTCAAAGTGAAACTTATAATGAGTTTTCATCATTTGGTTTGTCATAATGGTATTCATTTGAGAGAATACCTCTTGAAATTTTGTTTTGACCTGAGTTTGAATTTAGAGATGACAATTAGGGATAGAAGAAGAATAACTAGCATATAAATGGTGATGAGGAGGAGAAGAAGGTGTTGGAGGAGGAAAAGGTTTTTCCATGCTGATAGGAGTATGATCAACATTGTCATTCAAGTGTTTCCAAGTCTTGTGATCCAAAGGATTAGTCTTATCCGGATTTAGTAACAGAAAATATGAGTGAACATGCCATATATCATTTCTACACTCAATGAAATGTGTTAAACGACAATTTCAATGTCAATGCGTGTGTACAGAGCTTGAATTAGATCTTTATTAGGTATGAAAAGCCCTAGGATAATGCTCATAGTGGTAATCAAACCACCTATGAATTACTCCTTATTTAGAATTGCTTGCTCTCCTAAATTACTTAGCTAGGAAGTAATCTATGTTAATTTGTGTGCTATCTAATATGGAATCATTAAAAAAAATCTCGATGGTTGTAACTACACCTGTACTATCCCATCTTCCAAAAAATGTGCAAGTGAAAAGGTGTTGTAAATAATGAAAAAAAAAGATTGTAAATTCTTGAAGACTTGGCTTCTAAAATTCTAAAAGTGGTAGAGGTTAGCATGTTTGAAGTGTCACCAAACCTAGAGAAGAAACGGTCCTCATTAAAGTATTGGGGTATGAGATGAAAAACTCTATAAGGTAACAAAAAAATGTTGGACATCTTAATGATTTGATGAATAACATTAAACAAGCGAAAATAAATGGCACCATCATCTTGTGGAGAAGTGTTATTGTTCAATTCAAAGGTGCTAAGATATTATAGTTTTGATTGTCTATATAGATGGTTAGTGCATTATACAAAGTGGTTTATACCAATATAGAATGCCTATTTACTGATAAAAACATGAACATTTTTATGAAACACACTACGTTGTGTTAAATTTATTTCTCTCAGTAAGCAACATTTTTTTTAATAGAAACATGGATTGTGTTATGCAACACGATAGCTCTGTGTTTACTTCGTTGGTTTTGGCATTCTAGCAAATTTTTATCTTAGATGAACTACCGTATATGTTTTTAGAAATGGGTTTTGTTTTCAAACATGGTAGCCTCATGTTAACGTTTATGTGTTTGACTTTTATAGGAAATTTTTTGAAATGAAACACAACGTGTGTTTATAAATACGACATCCCCGTGTTGACTTTGCTGCTCTCATTATACACACACACACACACACAACGCACACAACTAGACTATGTTTTTTTTATATATACATACAACATACAACCACACTAAAATATACAATTAATATAATAGATAAAAAAAATACAAAATTTACTTACCTATAACACTTAGGATATATCCTAAGCAAGATGCTCCCAATACTATTTTCATGCATAACTAGGAGTAGTAAGATCTACTACTTCTAAGTTTTTCACAGGGTCCCTTATAAAAAGGTTTGAGACAGTGTCCATTCACTTTCCACACCTTTTCAAATTTTCACTCTTAATTTCTAGTGCACCATGATGAAACATATTAGTCAACAATAAATGGACCGACCTGTCTCGACCTTAATTTTTTTGAAAAATTTTTGAGATAAGAATGATATAATAATACTTTTTGACTGATTTTAAATTTATTCCTAAGAATTAACTTATCATTGATTTCCTTTTTTCAATATTTATATCTCAATGTAGCTTCAAAAGCTTCATTTTTTAATTCCTCAAGTTCTTGTAACTAAATTTTTCTATGTTTACCAACCTCATTTGACTCAATGTTACATGTCTTTACAACCCAAAATGGCCTATGTTCTAATTTTACTAGAAGGTGAAAAGGATTACGTGAACTAACCGATAAAGTGACATACCAATTGGGTTCTTATACACTATGTGATATGCTCAAAGAGAATCATTAATATGTAAACTCCAATCTTTCTTTATTGATTTCACCATCTTTTCTAGGATTGATTATAGCTTTTGACAAACCAAACCTGGCAAAAATGTTAGTTTAAAGAAAATATGCAACTTTAGCATCATCATTTCAGGTGTATTTTGCTTCCACCCATTTTGACACATAATATAAAGCTACCAAAATGTATTTGAAACCAAAATATGAGGGAAAGGCACCCATGAAATCCATACCCCACACATTAAAAATTTCACATGCAATAATGGGGTTTATGGAATTTCATTTCTAAGGCTTAATCCTCTAGGATTTTGACATATTTCATATATTTTCCAAAACTCATAAGCATCATTAAACAAGCTGAGTAAATAAAAACCACTTTCCATAATTTTATGTGTTTTTTTTGGACCAAAATGACCCCCACAAGCATAGTTATGGAAAAATGTTAAATTGAAAAGGATACCATTATGGGGAATACATCTTCTAATAATTTGGTTAGTACATTGTTTCAACAAATAGGGATCTTCAAACAAAATATTTTTCTTGACTCTTCATTCTATCCTTTTGTTCCTTAGTAAAATATGAAATAAATACCTTTGTAACAAAAGAATTCACCATGTCAACATACCATGGTATTTCATTTGCAACTACATGAATTTTTTCATGTGGAAATAATTCATTGATGTGTGATTGTACTTTAGATGCCTTGATCAACCGACATAGATGATATAATAATCCATTTATAGTTCCATTCTTATACTTAATATGAATATTGAACTCTTAAAGAAAGAGTATCCATCTAATTAATCTCAAATTTTCTTCCTTCTTTGCTAATAGATACTTCAATGCCAAGAAGATAAGAATGAAATTTATCTAAAGTAAAGACAATGCCTAGAAGCTTATTCTTAGTGTTTGTGTAATTAAGTTGAGCCTCATTTAAAGTGTGTGAATCTTAGTATATCACATGTGAAAATTTACCAAATCTTTAACCTAAAACTATACCAACAACATAGTTAGATGCATCACATATTAATTGAAATGTCCCGAAAATTCCTAATTTTATAAATTATATTTAAATGAGATTTTATTAGAAAAATTATTTAAATAAATTATTTTAATTAAAATAAAAGGGTATTTAATTAGGATAAATCAAAAAGAGATTTATAAGTATTTTAATTAGGAGGAATTTGGGTGTTCTAACTAATTAATGATTTTATTTGGAAATTAATTTAATAAATTGTTTTATTTAAAATAAGAAGGATAAAATAGTTTCAAATTAATATTAATTTTATAAAGAATCTAATTGAATAAAATTAGGGTGTTTTCTAATTAAAGTAGAATTTATGGAAAATCTTTCAAAAATCCTAATTTAGCAAAAAAATGATTTAAATATTATTTTATATAAATATTATTATTTTTAAACATCCCAAATATTTTAATTAATTTAAATACCCAATATAATTATTTTTCCTTTTCCCCCTTTTCCTTTTTCCTTCTTTTTCTTTCTTCTTCTTCTTCTTTTTCTTTTTCTTCTTCACCCGATTTGGGCCAGCTCGCGGCCCAGTTTCTCTTCTTCCTTTCTCGCGGCCCAGCCTACGCGGCGTCGCCCTTCTTCCGCCCCTCGACGCGCTGTGTTTCGTCCCTTTTATTCTTGCAACGCGTCGTTTCATTAAAACGCACCCCCTGGCGCCCGACCGGCCTGGTTCACTGCCTTTCTTTTTCTTTTCTCTCTTTCCTGGCCGCCCGATCCACTCCCCCTCCTCCTTCCTTCTTCCTTCCCTCTCCTCCGTTGACGCTGCTGCAACTCCCGTCCCTGAAAATGGCGGTGCCGGCTATGAGGACTCTCACCGGTCGAGTCAACTCTCTTTTTCTCCCTCTCGACCCGCACATGAGCTTGGAATGATCGATTATCGTCAACTCTCACTCGTTCCCTCTTTGTTGCTTCTCGAAGCTTCGACCCGACCAAAATGATCGACGACCGATTTCTGCCACCGGCCACCCAAACCCTAACATCCAATAATATCCTGCCGACCTCAAAAACCATATTAAGCCATCTAAACTCTATAAATAGCTTAGTTCTGGATGTTTTCGGAGCTTCTTCTTTCTCGAAACCCTAAGTGACAACCACCCGCCACCGCCCCTTTAGACACCTCATTCTCCGCTGTTAGCTAACCTCGCCGCCTCTTCTCCATCTTAACCTCTTCCCTGCAACACCCTCTAATTAACTAAACCATTTTAGACCTTCAATTCACCTTGTACGAGCCTCCATTATCATGCAAAGTTGGCTAGTCCTCTTGCCAGAAAATTCCATCCCGAGACATTAAACCACCATCCACCACCGTATCCGCCGCTTTTACCACCTTCTAAACCACTCAATATCTCCTGCTAAGTCTCTTCCACTGAACCATAAGCTTATTTTATTTTTCTCCTTTCCTCTTCCCTCTTTTTCTTCATCTTTACCTCTCTTAGATCCATTTTTCGGCCACCTCCGGGAACCACCGCCGGTTCCATCTATACCCTCCGACTCAAGGTGAAACCCTATACCTTTTAAACACTTACTTTCGATTTATTGATAATTATTATGCTTTTATCCTAATTTTTAATGTTAATTCGATTCTAATTATTATTATTATAATTATCATTATTATTGTTATCAACTTTAATCTAATGGTTAAATCTTCTTTACAGGTTTGGGAGTATTCTTGAGTTAGAAAAATTATTATTCTCGAATTTTAGTTATTTAATATAATTAGTACATGTTTACTATTATTATTAATAATATAATTAATAATAATATTATTAGTGTAATTAATTATTTAATAGTGTAATTATTTCAAGAGGCGTAGAAACCTAAATTTTTAATTAAGCCTCGCACCTTTTGCCTTTTATTACTATTATTAGCATTTTTAACATTATTACTAATATATTATCATTTTTAGCACTTTTCCTTTTATATTATAAGTATATATATATATATATATATATATATATATATTACTACTACTACTACTACTACTACTACTACTAAATTTGATTATTTATTTTATTACTAGTATTATCTTGGAAAAGGGGCCGAAGCATTTATTTCACCTTATTTTTGAATAATTTCCTTTTTATTGTTATTATTTTTGTTACTATTATTATTCTTATGTATATTCTCATTGATATTATTTTAGTATCATTATTATTATTAGGGTAAAGTATTTAACCATATATTATCAACTTTTATAATATTTTTGTTATTTCTATATCTTTAGCAAAGTTTAAATTTTATTAATGTTATTTGTATTAGTATGTTGCTATTTGGTCAAAACCTTAAGGAGGCGTAGGAGCGTGCTCCAAGACCGGTGTCGTTTCAGGTAAGGGGTGCTAAGGCCGTTTGTGTGCTTATATGCATTATGTGTATCACATGCTATGTATTCTATGTTTATTATTATTAACTATTTTATATGTGGTGTGACATGAAGTTGAAGTATGTTTTTGTACGGCATGTGTGCCATGTGTATGTGATCATATGTATTGTGACCCTGTAAGACATGCATGAGCGGATGTCGATGTGGTTTGTGTGGGAGAAAGGATGAAAAAGGAGGATGGGGAAAGAAGTTGACTAAGGGAAGTGAGTTGACCTAATTTTATGGTTTTATAAGGAATAATCTAATGTATGGTTTATGTGGAAGAATACAATTTATGGTTTTATGCGGAAAATATAATATATGGTTTTATTTGGGAGAATGTAATTTATGATGTTATATGGGAAAATCGATTTTATGGTGTGTTTGGGAGAATCTAATCTATGATGTTAATTGGGAGAATCTAATTTAAGATGTTATATGGGAGAATCAAAATTATGGTTTATTGGGAGAATCTAATTTATGATGTTATTTGGGAGAATGTAATCTATGATACTATACAGGAGAATCTAATTTATGATTTGATTGGGAGAATCTAATTTATGATTTGTTTGGGGGAATCCAATTTGTGGTTTTTCTTGGGAGATTTTAATTTATGATTTTATGTGGGAGAATCTAACTTATGGTCTTGTATGGGAAAATCTAATTTGTGGTTATGAATGAGAGAATCTAATCAATTGTATGGTAAGGATGAATCTTCGGTTTTATGTGATTTGAATCTAGGGTTTGGTAAGGATGAATATTTGGGTTGTTATGGATTGAATTTAGGGTTTGGTATGGACGAATCTTTGGGTTCATATGGTTTAAATTTAGGTTTGGTATGGGCGAATCTTTAGTTTTGTGTGGATTGAATTTAGGGTTTTGTATGACAGAATCATGGTTTGTATGGCGGTATTTATACTTGTATGGTGGTATTAGGGTTTACATGGTGGCATTGATGGTTGCGTGGTGGAGTTAGGGTTTTGCATGGAATTTAGGGTTTGCATGAAAAGTTCGAATGGTCGCATGGGATGTGAAAAGTCTGCATGGGAGTAAAATTTACGTATGAAAAGTTAATTTGGGATGTAAGGAAAGTAAAGTAAGCGTTGTTTGGGTAGTTAAACACTTTGGATGGAAAATAATACGTGGTACATTATTTGGGTACGTAGGAGACGAAGCTAGGGATTGGAGTGACTAATTATGAATTGTCGTGGTTAATTAAGGTTTGGAATGGCTAATTATAGTTGTTATGGTTAAATAAGGTTTGGAGTCGTTCATTATGGTTTGTGGTGGTTGATTAGGGTTTGGTGTAGCTGCTTGGGTTTTTATTGTATCATGTATTTTGGTGATTAAGGTGTAATTATGAGAATGGAATCGATGATTTGTGATGTGTGAAGTGTTAAAATGATTTGGGTGATGTGAGGTGGAGTAAGAGGGGATGTTAAGGCCTAAATTAGGGTTTCAGGATAAAACCCTAGAGTGAGATGTGAAGTAGAATTGGAGGATAAGTGTAAAGGGAGCAATTCATGCATGTCTAGGGTTTGGTGGTAGCACATGTGTAATTGGTGAATAAAGTATGATGATGAATATGGAATTTATGATTTATGATTCGTGCATGTCCATGGTGAAAGCCTTTGAATAAAATATTTAAGACACTAATTACTTAAAGTGGAAGATATTGAGACGGGACCAGCCGATCCACCGGTCAGTAATAGTGGTTAGGGTTTTACCCTATGTGTGACCGATCCATCGGTTAAAATAGTGGTTAGGGTTTTACCCTATTGTGACCGATCCACCGGTAATAATAGTGGTTAGGATATGATGTCCTATTGTGATCGACCCACCGGTTATAATAGTGGGGGATCCCGATCTCAATGAAAATGAACCAGAGTTTTGCTAAGGCAAATAAAAGACACTAATTACTTACAGTGGAACACCATGTGAGGAGGAACCGAAACGATCCACCGGTTAGGAATAGTGGTTAGGGTTTCTACCCTATATGTGACCGATCCCCTGGTAATAATAGTGGTTAGGGCATGATGCTCTATTGTGACCGATCCACCGGTAATAATAGTGGTTAGGGCTTGATGCTCTATTGTGACCGGCCCACCGATTATAATAGTGGGGTGTTCCTATGCTCGCATAGATTGAAAAAAAGGCACGGTGAATCGAATTGTGATAAGAGATTAATTAAATGTTTAATCCAGATTATTCATGGGCCTTTGTACTTACTTTTACCTGATTAATCATATGCATTTATGATTATGCTCTTTTATGTTCTGCATGATTTATGCGTTTATGTGTTGGCCTTAGTGCTCAGTTTCCTTACTTAGTACGTAGCGTACTAATCACCCTTTTCATGGGTGCTGCTCATTCCCATGAGTAGTATGCCCTTCTGACTTTGTGTAGGTGGGCGAGACATCAGTCGGGGCTGTGTGTTGAGCTTGTCTGGCTCAAATTTCAAGAGAGTTGTGGCCATATTTCAATATTTATGTGATTCTATTTCCTTTTATTAATCTTTTATCAGTTGTAAGTTTATTCTCTTTTGGAAATAAATGATAATTCTTGATGCGTACTCTGATTTTTATCTTATTGTTGATTCATAATTCTTTACGCACACTCTGATTTTAATGTATAATCTTTCGAGTTCTTTTTATGAACCATTGGTTTGAGTTTAATGTAAATCTTTTCTTAGCCTTAGCACTTGGCACTGGAACGGTCGGAGAGAACCGGTCTAGTATTAAGTATGGCAGTAACATTCCCAGAATTCACAGGTTTTAAGTGTTTCTATTTTAATTGCTTCCGCTTGAAAAAAAATAGTGAATTTTGGGGTGTTACATTAATTCATACATAAAATTCTAATTAGGTGGTTCATGTTTGGGTGCACTAATCAATTTATCCTTCTAATAGTCAAATGCTTTCTCTTATGCATCATGAAATTTGAATTTATTTTCTTTTTGAAAAAGCTTACACAAAGGTTGAGGTATCTTAGAAAGTTCTTTAATGAATCTTTGATAAAATCCAACATGACCTCAAAACAAATGCAATTCTTTAACATTAGAGGGGTAAGGTAAAGAAGCAACAAGATTAATATTTGATTTGTCTACTTCAATTCTTTTAAAAGAAATGATGTGTCCTAAGACTATCCCTTTTTGAACCATAAAATGACATTTTTAAGAGTTGAGCACAAAATTAGTTTCAAGACATCTTTTTAAGATGAGAGTTAAATTATCTAGGAATTGGTCAAAAGTATCACTGTGTATACTAAAATCATCCATAAATGCCTCGATAATTTTCTCTAAATATTAAAAAAAATGCTTACCATGCATCTCTAAAATGTGGCAGGGGTATTGCATAGCCCAAAGAGTATGCAATGCCATTCGAGCACTGGGAAGGATGTTAACCTATTATTGATAAATTTGCCTTTTCAGCCCAAATTCAAATTGTAAAAATTAGAGTGTGTAATCTAATTACACTCTCTCACTTATTCCTTGACCGATTATTAGTTATATATAACACTAATCATTTGTTCCCTTCACCTCTTTTTAGCCACTAAAAATATTCTAAGTTTTCCCAATAGTTATGCCCCACTGTTTTCAATTTCTAGCTTTCACCTAATTTTTGCATCTCTTCTCATCCATGATCTATCTCCCTCTTATTTGTTCTTAAGTAATAAAGAGTTAGATTTGGAAAATTTTGATCAGTTTACTTTTAATTTATTCTTTTCTTTCATTTTCTTGGAGGTGGTAATCACGTTTTTTTTCCTAATTCATATTTCTTTGTTTATAATAATTACTTGAAGGTTCATGGGGTTGAAATCTTTAATTAAAGTTTATATCTTCTTGCTGTAGAAACTTTGCTAAGCTTTTAAGTAAGTCATTCTTGCCTTTGAATTGTGATATAAATGAGCATGTGAACTAGAATGGTTGATATATTTCTTATCTTTGTATGCATAAATGATATTACAAGTATTTTGGTATTGCATGTTCGAAGCTTTAGGATTTCTAATAAACGTATTATTTCATGAGAAATTATGGTTGATTCTATGTGAATGCGGCATGATTAGCAGCTAAGCATTTGTAACCTCTATTTCCTATAATGGCGATGCTATGATTTTAATATGTTGGAGTTTTGGATTCAAAATCGCATTTAAATTTTCTTCCTTTTTGTTATCTAATAGGAAATCAACCGAATATTTAAGCCTAACTAATCGACTAGTTCATAGAAAAACTAACTAGTTAGCCTAATCAATCAATTAGGTTAGCTATGTGCATGTTGTAAAGAGTGTTGTGTTTTCTTTAGCTTCTGGTAAAGCCCTAAGACCAGATGGCTATATCCCTCATTTTTTCAAGACTTCTTGGGATCTTATTGGTCCCAATCTGTTCGTGGTAATTTCAAACTTCTTTATCATAGGTCTTTTTCCTAGAAGCGTGAATGTCACCACTCTCAATTGAATTCCCAAAATTCCAAATGCTTCTTCTCTAGGTGATTATAGGCCAATTGCATGCTGTAATTCTGTATACAAGATTACATCAACTCTTATTACCCTCAAACTCCAACCCATTTTACCATCTCTGGTAGGAGAAGCTCAAGCAGCTTTTATCAAGGGTAGATCTATTACATATAACATCCTTCTTGCTACAAAGCTCATCGGCGGTTATAATCAACATCATTTATCCCCTAGAATCATGGTGAAATTAGATATGAAAAAGGCTTATGACTCTGTTATTTAGGATTGTCTTGAAAAGATACTGATTGAGCTGTATTTCCCTCCCCACTTTGTAAAGATCATCATGGCTTGTGTGTCCACTGTTAGTTATTCCTTTAAGTTTAATGGTGTTATTCATCCACCATTTCCTGCCAAAAGGGGACTGAGATAGGGAGATCCTCTTTCTCCCTATCTTTTTATCCTTACTATGGAATACCTAAATTGTGCCTTCCTAACTTTATGGACTGAGCCTTCTTTATCTCCTCATCCTAGATGTAAAAAGCAAAGAATCATTAATCTCATGTTTGCTGATGACATCCTTTTATTCTGTAAGGGCTTTCTTGAATCTGTTTCTTTAGTGCTTAACACTTTCTTCAACTTCTCTCATTCCTCTAGTCTCAACATGAACATAGCCAAGAGCCATGTTTATTATAAAGGAGGGTGTTCCCAATAGTTGAAAGATGCAAATTTTCACTCTTTTCATATACTTGAAGGGAGTTTACCTTTCAAATACTTAGGGGTTCCCCTAGATGGAAGATAAATTTCAAAAAAGCAATATCAACCACTCATTGACAAAACTACCTCCAGGATATGAGCTTAGTAGAATACTTTTCTCAGCTATACAGGAAGGCTACAACTTATTCAGTCTGTATTGCTCAGCTTTCAGATTTATATGAGTATGGTCTTCCTTTTACAAGTTCATGTAATCACAGAAATTAATTTATTATGTCATGCCTTTTTATGGTCAGGAAGTTCTCATGCCTCAAGACCAGCACTGGTAGCCTAGGACTTAGTCTGTGTACCTAAAAATAAAGGGGGCTTAGGCCTCATTAACCTCCTGTGGTGGAATAGAGCTTCAATGTGTAAATTCATATGGCGTCTTTCTACAAAAAAAGACCTTCTATGGGTAAAATGGATTCATGCATACTACCTCAAAGTGGCAGATATCTTGGAGGTTAGGGTGAGAAATTCTGCATCCTAGATCCTATAGAAAATCCTTGATCTCAGGCATTATGCTCGTGTCACTCTCGAATAGCCTACCCTATCAAATATCATCCATCATGAAAAATTTTCCATCTCAAAAGCTTATCATATTATTAGATCTAGCCATAACAAAGTGCCTTGGTTTCCTTTTCTGTGGACTAACTACTCCCCCAAAAGGCATTCTTTTATCTTGTGGTTTGCTGTCCTAGATTGTGAGAACTGGAGACAAACTTTAAGCCTATGGTCTACAGGTTGAAGGTGGCTGTGTACTTTACAATGAGGTAGCTGAGAAACAGATCCACTCGTTCTTTGACTGCTCATTCACTAAATCAATTTGGCTTCCTCTGCTATCAAAGATAAGTTGTCACCAACATATCACAAATTGGAAGAATATTATTCAGTGGGCAACTATTGGTAGTTGGGGTCCAAGGATAAAAACACATTTTATTCGTACCTTAATTGCTGTCACAATTTTTCACATTTGGATGGAGAGAAACTGAATAATTTTCAGAGATGAATCAAAGCCTACTAACACCATCCAAAAGCACATTGTCATGGATTTGGCAGGAAGGGTGAATAGGTTTCAACATTGCAAATTGTTCAATAGGCTGATGAATTGTATTGATAATTTAGTTTAACAACTTTCTTTGCTTTTTAATCTCTAGTCTCCTGATTCCAAGATGATGTGTAAGGTCTGAAACTTTTGTTTATTCTTATTTTCTCTTTATTAATGAATTTTACACTTCACCTAAAAAATCAATT
This sequence comes from Tamarix austromongolica, assembly GCA_039764185.1. Taxonomy (NCBI): domain Eukaryota; kingdom Viridiplantae; phylum Streptophyta; class Magnoliopsida; order Caryophyllales; family Tamaricaceae; genus Tamarix; species Tamarix austromongolica. Next base: position 103,555,759 of record CM077819.1, on the reverse strand, counting down.
AGGTTTTTGTGATGACTTTTGGTTGCTCTGTGGTTAAATCCATTGACTATTTCATTAGCATCGATATAGTAGTCTTACAATAGTTAACTAGTCTAAACATACCAAATAACTAACTTTGAGAAGAACTCTAGGGTTTGGCTAAGCCAAACCAATCGACCAGTTAGCCTAAATTGTTTGACCTGTTCAGCTAGAGAGTGCTATTTTTGTTTATCTTGAAACTGGTATGACTTGAGACTTGATATTATGCTATAACATGATTATTTAATGATGAAAACTCAAATCTTGACATGAATTAACTAAACTATCAGATGGATTAATTACTTCATATTCTATGGGATTCATAATAAGTACCTTTGAAAGGTTCTAATTGGAAACATTAAGTATGTATTCTATGATACTACAAATGGATGATGTAATATATTTTTTTTTGGCATAAATGGATTTATTTAAACTTATCTAAGAACTAATGGAAGTCCTATAACATTGCTTATAGGTTAACAACGAGTAAGATGGAGTGATTATGTGGATGTCTTACTTGGTTGTTATATGGGCCTTATGTGATAACATTACCTTAGAGAATAAAACACTAATCACTTAAAGTGAAAGATGATTGAGTGGTTCATGTGTTGAGATTACCTAATCCTTAATTATCTACCAAAGGTTAGTCCACTTTTAGAGGGATCTTAGTGGATCCTTATGTTATACCTACTCTAGAAAATTATGACTTACTAAGAGATACTAATATTAAAGGGTCTGGTTACCTAAGTGGTTTATTAGCTTTTCCTAGAATTTATGTCCATTGGTGGTTACTTGGTTTTGGCCAAAATTTATGTCCTCTAGTTTAGATAGGCTTCCAAGTTATGTGAGACCATGGGATGGTAATTAGTTTATTTCTTACAAAAGAAATAAGGGCTCCCACATGATTAATATAATGGAGCATGTAACTTAGAAAATGGATCAAATAGGTAATTCATGTAAGTGGATTATAGAAGAGCTTAGTGAGTTATTGAAAAATTTGCTTATGTGATTATATGTTGTGATCCATGGTATCTATATTGTGATGATCAACATGTTGAGTTTTGAATTGTCTAAGTGAGTATGGTATGAAATCTTGATACATTCTATTAAACATAATATTAAGTGTATATCTATTCACATGTTGTAATATTAATATATGTGTAATATGATTTCTATATTACATTGTGGGATTTTATGCTTGTGACTCCCATTTAAGAGGTAACCTGGCTTACTTAATATGTTTCAAACTAATATGCCCTTATTTTGATCACTTACTCAATCCTTTGAGCATAGGACAATGTGTAGATTTTTAGGATGGCTTGTAGTTGACCTACTTGTGATGGGCTTGGGGCCTTAAGAGTGTGCAAATCTAGAGATCTTTTATAGGTCATTAATGGAGAAGGGTTTTGGGGCTTGTCGTAAATATGATTCTCCTCTTTTATGGTTTTTCACTTCAACTATTCTGTTCTAATATACATTTTAATTTTTTCGGGACTCAACATGGCCCCATTTAAACACACTTAAGATCAATATTTCTATAATACATGTTTTAAGCACTCTATTTCTCTTGTTGGTATATTTGGTTTCCTTAGCCTTATATCTAAAATAAGATGGGCGTGGATATCCATTCTATGTTAGGTGTGGTGGTAAGAACCCTTTTTTTTTCTAGGTTTATGTTGTATATTATGATTCCAAATTGTTTTAAATAATTTTTTTTTGTAGTGAAAAATGCCCCATAACTGCCCCTTAATTGACCTTCCTTTCCTCTGCCTAGAAATTTGCCTCCTTGCGCTGCCGCTCTTTCAGACAACCCCACAACCGTTGTCACCCAACATCGCCACCCAAACCACCTGTCAAACTAATCCCTGCATCATCCTCCACTGAACCACACCACTCACCACCCTTGTATGAGTCGCCTTGGCAAGGCAAAGTTTGCCACTCAAAATAGTAATTCTCAGCCACCGCTGCCCTTCCCGTAGTCATGTACCACCGTTCCTACAGCAACCATCACTCTCCTACCCCCAAAACGACCAATAGAGTCTCCCTTACCTCCCCTCCCTTCCTTCTTGCCTGCCTCCCTCTCCTTCTCCCTTCCTCCCCTCCACCATCTTTAGCCACTATACCAACTACTGCCTATGTTTCCCCTTTTGTCTGTGTCACTACCACCACTCCACCACTCCAACCCTCTGAACCTATAACATCCACCACTACCTTAACCACCCTTTCACTCCCCCTCTTCTAACCTAGAAAATCCTTTCTCCACCTTCTGATCCTCCTCCACCGCCACCGCCGTCGATTCCGCCTAGTCACCACCATCCCTAGGTGGTACCCTAACCTGCACAACCCTTAAACATTATTAATGTAATTGTTATCATTTTATCAGTATTAATATCATTATTCTTAATAATAATAATAATAATAATAATAATAATAATAATAATAATATTATTATTATTATTATTACTATGGCTATTATTATTATTATTATTATTAATGCTAACTTCGGCATATTATTACTATTATTATTATTGTGAATATTTGAACCATTATATTTATTATTATTATTATTATTATTATTATTATTATTATTATTATTATTAACTTGGGAACTATTATTACTAATGCTAATATTAACATGATTATTCGAACCCTAATATTACTATTGCTAATAGTTGAAGTATTATTATTATTATTATTATTATTATTATTATTATTATTTTATCATTATTGTTAATACTACCAATATCACTAATATTACTACCACTACTAGCATTATCATTATTACCATTATTATCATTATTATTATTAGTATCATTATTGTCACTACTTTAGTATTACTAATACCACTATTATTATTACTAAGATTTGGGTTGTTATTAGTATTATCACTATTATTATTATTATTATTATTATTATTATTATTATTATTATTATTATTATGAAAGCTATTATCTTTAGTAATATAAATATTACTAATAGTACTTTAACATGGACCAATGAAACTACCAAGACCTATTTTGACTAATAATAGTATAATTAGCTACTTTAAGTATAATACCCCTACTTCTACTCATAAAACTACAACTATTATTATTAACCCTAATACTAGGTTATGATAAGGGTAAAGTAGGAAATAATGATAATTTTTGTTAGAGGGAAGTTAACCCTAGTGTTTTCCTCTTATAGGTGAACCAAGTCAAAACCCTAAGGAGGTGTAAGAGCGTGCTCCAAGTCCGGTGTTGTATTAGGTAAGGATATGGTTAAGGATTTTTGTGTGTGAGAATGTGCTATGTATGTTGATTGATGTGTGTGCTTTTTATACCATATTATCATATTCTTGTGGTGCAGCTTGCTAAGCATGGAGCTAAGGTAAGTTGCTTGTGTTTGTGATATGTGTAATGTGATATTATTACTTGTACTTAATTGTGCGTATGTAATACTACCCCTTATAACATGCATGATAGGAGGTCCTAAGTAGTATGATGTGGTTGTGAGAGAAATGGAAAAGAATGAGGAAAGTGAGTGGGTTAGAGAATGGTAATGATGGCCTAATTATCTTATGGTGTGTGGAAAAAGATGGGAAGGAAGAATTGGGTTCATAGGTTGTGTTGGATATGTGTCATGTGGAAGAGGTGATGGTAAGTAAGAGTGATGAATGGATAACATTGTATGAGGAAAGAGAGGAGCTAGAGTTTAGGGATGGCCAACTAGGGTTTCGGGCCACATGTATTATGGGAGGTAAAATTTGGTGCTTGGGGATGAATCAAGTAAGGTGATAAATTGGAGGAGTTTGAGTTGTGTGGGATAGAGGAAGGTTGTGCCGTATAGGTTAAATTAAGGTTTCATGGAGGAAAACCCTAGAGAGTGATATTAAGTTGATTCAAAGATATGCAAAGTGGGCCTCGGTGTTGAGTGTTCATGGTAATAAGGAAAGAGTGGGAAAGGATGTATGGATGTACTAGAGGAAGTAGAAGTGCAAAGGTATGGGAAAGGAGTTCAGGAAGTCGAGTGGGCCGTGCATGTCTAGTAGAGTTTGTGTGTGGAATGAGATATAGTAAAACATTATATATTTAAAGAGAAAGATTATCGAGCAAAGGCCTAGTAAGGTTATATATTTTTCGGTCCACCAGCTGTAATAGTGGTCAAGTGCATTTTGCCCTACCGAGTGATTTCCAGTCCACCGACTATAATAGTGGTCAGGAGTATTTTGCCCTGTTGAGTGTTTTCGGTCCACTGGGTATAATAGTGGGGGATTCTGGGCTTTATAAACCAAACTTTGCATGGTAAAAAGTCATAGGAAGATACTATTTGATGCGGGAGCAGAGTCGCATGACACAGATGGTTACGCTACTCCACGCAGATACATAAACATGGAGGTGCATGCATGGGCTGCATGCAACATTCTTTAGTTAGCGTAACATTTATTATTAAGTCATTTATTTTAAGTTGTATTTCAAGTCAAATAAGGTTGTTAGTAGCTAGATCATTTAATAACTTCTAGCTAGTCTTCAATCATTTATTATTATTTTTATTTTGAGTCAAATAAGGTTTTTAGTAGCTAGATCATTTAATATCTTCTAGCTAGTCTTAAGGGAATTAATTCTTTTGGGAGGGAGTTATTGTTATTTACTTTTAGTCAATTAGTGACTAAATATTAACTAGCTAGTCTTAAGGGAATTAATGCTTTTGGGAGGGAATATGCTTGTAATCTTTTGAGAAGAACATAGGAATCCGAGTAGAAAGACACAACTTGAATAAGAAGAACGACCTTAAGCATTGCTTAAATCTAAACTCTGTGTGGATTCATCTCGTAACAAGTCGAATCTGTGTGAATGATTTGTTTCGAATCATCTCGAAATAAAACTGAATCTGTGTGAATGGTTTTGTTCTCGAAACCTTAATCTTTATTTCTGTGTGGTTTAAAGATTAATTTATCCTTCTACCCCGTGTTCCATCATCATCCACCCCTTCGAATCTCCATCATCAACCTCCATAATCCATACTCATCAAATACTCCATATAAACTCCATCTAAATCTAAAACTCTAACCGTGCACGCATCACTATTTACTTACAGTGATACACCTTGTGAGCTAGGGCCAGTGAGAATATATTTTTCCGGTCCACTAACAATAATAGTGATCAGGTGTGTTCTGCCCTGTGGAGTGTTTCCGGTCCACCGGCTATAATAGTGGGGTTCCTATACTCACGCGGAATTAATATGGGATATGTGTGAACCAGAAGTATAATACATGGAAAGATACTATTTATTTATAGTGGAACACCATGTGAGTTGGGGCCAGCGAGGTTATATATATATTTTTCGGTCCACCAGCTATAATAGTGGTCAGATGCTTTTTACCCTACTGAGTGATTCTGATCCACCGGCTATAATAGTGGTCAGGTGCATTTTACCCTGTGGAGTGTTTTCGGTCCACCGATAATAGTAGTGGGGTTCTAATATTCTCATGGACTTAATATATAAGGTGTGTAAGATAAAATCTTAGTATAAGTCTGGCCTGATCTTATAAATCTAAATTATGCCTTGTATGCCTTACGTGCTTATTTTCTTGCATGGCCTTACTTGTGTACTTCTTGTTGTTCTTACCCATATAGTTAGCTTGCTCAGCACTTAGTTAACTGACCACCCATTTCATGGGTGCTGCTCATTCCCATGAGTAGAGGGCCCTTCTGAATTTTTGCTGGTAGGTGGGACAGTGTTTGATGCCTATGACGTACTGGATGTGTCAGAAAGGGAAAACTTCAATTTTATTTCATTTTGTTGTCGTGTTGTACCCTAGTATCCCTTTTGGGAATTTCTTCTTTGTATCCAACTTGGGTTGTAATGACTTTTATAGGCACACTTTGATTTTCGTGCTATAAAAACTTTGATTTCTATGAATTTGTGTTAAGTTTGTATAATATCTTGTGGAAACTTTTCTTTAGCCTTGCGGTGAGTACGAGACTGGCTGGGGGCTAGGCTTATACTGATCACGGTGCTCGCACCCCTGTGCTTGTATTTGTTTCAATTAAACAAAAAATTTCAACTGTGATTTTTGGGGGTGTTACAATAAATGAGTAAGATATTCTAAAGATAGCTTTTTGGACAAGGTACAACCAATTGAGTTCACAATGGTGCCTTTTAGACTCACTAATTTGCTAGCATCATTTATGTGTCTCATGAACTAGATTTTCTGATAGTGTTTGGAGTGATTCATCATGGTGTTCAATGACAATATTATCATCTACTCTAGTGGTCTTTGGGAGCAAAACAAATATCCGAGATAAATGTGGGCATTGTTAAAAGCACACTAGTTGTATGCCAAACTTTTGAAGTGTGATTTTTTTGTAGGATTAAGTAGCTTTTCTTAGACATTTAGTATCAAGAGATGGATATTTTACAACTTAAAAGAAATTTATGCTTATTATAATAAGAAAAATAAGAAAGAAATAAAAAAGAACAATCCTAGAACGAAATCATAATGATCTTACAAATAACTTTCAAACTTTATTTTAGATATTTTATTAATATAGGAATTATTTTTAAATATTTAGGATAGGGTTCATTTAGAGAATATTGAGTTTTAAGGGCTAATTATGCCTAAAATTGGTAGAGTTTTTCAAAAAAATAAAGGAATAGATAGAAAATTTTTTATTTCATTTTTCCTTTAAATATGAAAAAAGTATCCTTGAAGTTTTGTTAATTTTTGCTTGCGAAAATGCTCATATCATGACTTAAAGCATGACTAATGGCTTAGAAAGGGCCATGAAAATTAATTTTTCTCACAAATATCCATTTAAAATTTAAAAATTGGTATGAGAATTAAAAAAAGATAAAGAATCAAAATATTAAAAAATTAGAAAGGTTTGGAATAATTTCATAGCCAAATGTGGAATAGAAGCCTTACAAGACTCAAAAATCATAGGAAGGGTCAAACTATCGAAACAAGGAATTTTGAAAATGTAAAGAGAGTTAAAGGATTGTAAAAATGTTTGATTATAAAAAAATCATAGTTATGATAATAAACACATTCTATAAATTTAGGGTATTATAGTTTATTAATGCTTTTTGGCAGGATCCTACTAGACCCTGCTACCTTCTCCACTCTGAACAATAATGACATACTATGGGTTATTGATATTAAAGGGTCTTGTCACTTGGATGGTTTATTAGCTTTAGCTGGAATTTATGTCCATTGAGGGCTAATTAGCTTCGACTTGAAATTATGTCCATTGGTGGTTACTTAACTTTGGACGAACTTTATGTCCTTGCATTTGGATAGACTTCCATAGTGTGTAATACCATGGGGTGATAATTAATCCGTTGCTTGAAAAAGGAATAAGGGATCACAAATGATTAATATAGTGTAACATGTAACTTGAAAGATTGGTCAAATGGGTAATTCATGTAAGTGAATTATAGAAAAGAATAGTGAGTTTTTTAATAATTGGCTTACGTGATTATATGTTATTATCCATGATATCTATAATGTGATTATTGACATGTTGTGTCATGAATTGTCTAAGTGAATATGGCATGAAATCCTAATTCATTCTATTATCATGATAGTGCATGCATTTTATTTATATGATGTAAGCAGGATAAGTTTTTAGTATGATTTCTATATTATGTTGTGGATTTGTATATTTGTGACTCTAGTTAAGGAGGTAAAATATATTACTTAGTATGTAGGATACTAATATGAATCTTTGTGCGGTCACCTACTCAGTCCCATGAGTAGATGACCATGTGTAGAATTTTTAGGATGGGAGGTAGTTGGCCTACCTGTGTTGGGCTTGGGGGTTGAGCGAGGGCACCAAAAGATCTTATGTGAGTCTTCAAAGGTTTTCTTAGTCCTTTTAGCACTCTAGCTATTTTGCGGCTTACCCTATATATGTTTCATCACCTTTGTATTTCAACACTTTAGCTAATCTATTATGATATATATTTTGGTTTTTTAGGACCCAATGTGACCCCATTTATAAACACTTAAGATTGATATTTTTTATAATATATGTTTTACACAGACTATTTCTTGTTTTTGTTTTGTTGATTTTCTTAGTCTTATATCTAACATGGAACGGGTAGTGAAAATCTATCCTATATTAAGTGTAGGAGTAACACCTCTTTTTTTTTCTTATGTATATTTGGTATTTTATGCTTTGTAATGTTTTAAAACAAAAGGATTTGGTAAGAAAAAATGGGGGGTGTTATACCCTACTTGTTGCCATTATTTTTTAGTGACGATAAGTCATTGCGTAAATGTCATCCCTAATATTTTGTAGCTACACAATGAAGTCAGGGCAACATAATGGTGGTCACCAATATGATTAATATGATTTTTAGCGAGAAGAATGCGACCTTCAATTATCCCATTTGAGACTAATGTAGGCTAAAATTTTGTTGACCATTTTCCATTTTCAATTTTTTTATTAAGATAGTATCATTGTTGATAAGGGTATTAGCAATGATAATTTTAAAAAATTCCCAAATAAAAATTATGTCATAGTTGAAAATTTTTAAAATACATAATTTTTTACCATGACATGTTGTGGCTAATACCATTATTTTGACGACATTTTCTTACTTTATAATAAAATTTAAATCTTGGATGAAAATTTCTAAAAAATAGCCACAAAATATTTTTCCTAATACTTTTATTAGTGAAAAAGTTTAAAAATTTTATGCCTCTACGAAAATAAAAATCACAATGAATTTTTTTATTCCATAAAATATATAATATCATACAAAATAATAACATTGAAATTATTATAAGTAATTAGCATTCAAAATATCAATACTAGAAATATTTAGAGTAACATCATATAAATTTTTATAATGAAAGAAATTGATCATTTAAATAAAAATAAAAATTTCCATAACAAAAATTATTTATAATAAATCATTGTCTTCATTTTCTTACTAGGGAAGATTTTGGGAATGATAAATTTGGTGGTAGAGATAACCATATGAAGTTTGAATCTAGTTTTGAAGCTGACTATAGAGCGGTGGAACCTACACTGATGGCAGAGAGGCAGGTACAGATCCTTTTTTTTTTGTTACTATCCTCTGCAGTACATTGATAATATTTATGAGAACAAACTTTGTACATATATATATATATATAGGATTAGGATCATGTACAAACTCTAACTTAAAATACAAACGTAGGAACTAATTATATTCATTAGATTACTTTAAATGAAAAAGAGAAAGTAGATATAGATCATTAATATAAGTAATCTAATGGATATAATTAGTTCCTACCTTTGTATTTTAGTTTAGAGTTTGTACATGATCCTAATCCTATATATATATATATATATATATATCTTTGTATGTCCATAATGTGAAATAAATCTATACCCATCGAGACTAGAATTTGTCATATTACATCTTTTTTTTTGTATTTTTTCAAACCTTGCCTACCCTTATTAAAAAAAAAACTTAATAAATAGTTTAGAATTTTCAAAATTTATAGTAACATAGTTAAATTTTTACCTTTGCCTGGCATGATGTCGAGTAGTCTACACAGTGCTTCCAAGTTTCTTAGTGTAAGCTATCTAGCTTCCAATTGTTATCATTCAACCATTATATCTTCATCTTGTTCTTGTACTGATCCTGAAAAAATCGTTTAATACCAAACATAATGTGATCTGACATGTGACTGTGTCTCTAATAATTATTATCAAAATATTTGTACAAAAATATTGTTTACCATATTAGTATTTTATAATATAATTCATATATTTAAACCAACAATATATAAGTACCTGAAGTTATGAAGAACCTTAGAACTTAAATTTTTAGGAATATGAGCCCATGATTTATACAATGGTGGAATGAACTCCTATATGGAATTTCTAGCACATTGAGAAAATTTTGACCATACAATACCACAAAATTATACATACAATATTTGTTAGCAAATTCATAGTGTAGTAGCTTTTTTCCATTAGTGAGCCACATATCACATATATGGAAATCCTTCCCTCTACCTCTCTCCTTCCTTTTTTCAAGTCGTTGATGTTGTAATAATAAATTTCAAAATTAATATTAGTACCATTAAATTGTTATTCAAAGTCATATATTCAAACGATGAATATGTTTTTTTTTATATATATATATTATATCATCAAACTCGCACGAAATAGGTAATCTATGAGATTTGAGAGGGGGATCGATCACTCCATCTCCATCATGATATCTAGTAACAATATCAGTCATAACTATAATTGGTAGAAAAAAAGATAAAATAATAATACAAAAAGATCATTTATGTCAAGTTATTACATCACATCTTACAAAACTATATTACATATTTCTTGTTTAACGATAATAGTCAATATAAATATTACATCAAATACACACTAGTTAGAACAAAAAAAAAATCTAGAACTTTCACTTTATTTGTCTCCTTCATGTCATGTATATCTAAATCCAAATAACCTAAGCCCTCATCTTCCATATCATCTTATAGTATCTCATCATTGTCAATGCCATCTTTGGTCTCATTAGCATCTATATCTTCATTTCCAAAGCTCAAACCTATAGTAGCTGAGTCCATCTAATCAAATGCATCTACCCCATTGGTCTTATCATCATCATCATCATTCATATCCCAAATGTGATGGTGGCTCACTTACCAAGCTACTCGAAAAAGATAAACATTAACTTGTAACTTATTATAGATATTATTGGGCAACTTTGTATTTAGCTTAAGAGTTAATATAGGAATTACAGTTCTTATATATTCTCTTAGCTAGCTACGCTATCAATTCTCTATATATCCAATATACCATGATTAATCAAGGTGAATATAATTCCTCTAAATTGATTTATTCATTTCACTACATTCCAATTAGATCCATTAAGATGATCATTAACACACAAAACCTTTTTTGGTTGAGATCCTAATATATACTGATCATTTTTATACCTTTCAGACCTCATAAACACACTTGTAGTGTTGTTTTCTTTCTTGATTCTTTTCTTTCTCAGATTGCTATCTGATCATTTACACTTGAAGAAGAGAAGAGAAAAATAATCAAAATAAGTTAGTTTGATTCCCTCTAGTAACTATATATAAAAAAAAGTGACATCGATTATAGGGACACACACACTACTATTTTGTGTTCTTCTATTCATATCTCGATCACATTTTGAATTTTTAACTCCATTAATCACACAACCATGATAAGTTGAGACAAAACTAAATGACCAATAACACAACACAAATAATTTATCACTACATTAAACTAGTTCATGTTCCTATAACTTGTACATCTGTAAATAAGTTGATGTTGTAAAAATGTTACAACTAGTGTTTATTAGATAAATGTGCATGAATCCATAACATTTTACCTTGGATTCAAACTAAGATGAAAACTCTTTCTTTTGAATATAAGCTAAATTACCACCACATTGACTAATTTCAGTTATGTGTTCACTAGAGCAATTTAGTAAATTCAATATTACCATCACCGATGATATAATTAATAAAATTAGGTTGTGATAAGTTGATATTTACTCTAAATAATCTTTTATATCAAGAAAAGTCTTAATAATGTACCAATGAATCTCAATTATTCAATTAATAGGTAAGTTTGTTCTATTACTTTTACCAATAGGATGAGACGGGCATTAGAAACCTAATAGTTGATGGCACGTTCATTCCCTTATGATTTATTAAACCTTATCTCAACACTTTTCTTGTACATATAATAGAATGTTAATGCATCATTAACTTAATAATCTTCGGCAATAGAACCCTTGAACCACGCATGATTTTTGTATGTACTCTTTTAAGTCTCTCAAGTTTCTCTCAATGGGATACATCCATCTACCATGCACGGGACCACCTAATCGTGCTTCTTCTTGTAAGTGCATTAGGAGATGAACATCTACCCTAAATAATGTTGAAGAGGATATTTGTTAAATCTTACAAAGGATCACAACAACAATATCTTCTAGATTCTCCAAATCAAATAATTAAAGCGACCTCGAACAAATATGGTTAAAGAAGTTACATAGTTCTATAATAGTGTTCCCAACCTATTTTCTTAGGAATTCATGTACTCCAATTTCTAATAGGTGTTGTATAAGCATCATGTGAATTTAAGCCTCCAATATTATTCTCATTACCAGTAACATTATTCTTCAAGTTTCTAACAAACCTATCTAAAAACTTCACTTTCTTTAAAAAGCTTAAGAACTTTCTATGATCAATATAATAAATATTAAATTGTGACCAAGGTTTTGTCAACTTCTTTCCCTCATAATATAACCATAAATCATTTCTATTGTTCAGATCCTTTAAATCATGTCTTATAGTATTAGTTTCTTTTGATTTTTCTTCATCACAGAATATAGTGCCAAGCAAATTAGAATAAACATTTTTATCATCATCCATAACACCTAAATTATGTTTGAACAAATTCATTAACCAATAAGACAACTCAAAGAAGGTGCCCTTCTTCTTCTTATTCAAATCATCAACGCCTCTTTTCATATTTTGATTGTCAGGATGATGAAAAGGTTATATTCTATAGTAGGACTTAAATACATTAATATAAAATTTGACTACAGTCTCCTCAGAGGTTCCCTTCTTTTGTGTTTTCCATTATATTGACAATTTTTCCTAAATGGATCACTGGTAGGGGGAATCATCATTGAGTAATATACCCAATCTAGGTCCTTAATATCATGGAAAGAGTTTCTTTATGGCAATCAAGACATGCCAAATACCTCTAACCATACAGACCTAACAAACTTGATCAAGCTAGAATAGTATTAATGATCTAAAGTAGTATTGCACACATTTTGAGCAACCTATTATTAACCACATCTTATGTATCAACCAAAATATTATATAGATCTTTCAATTCATAATCCAACAGCTACATCAATATCCATACCTTGAAAACTTATACTAGGAATCAACAAAATTAGCATTAACAACTGGTATTTTATGCAACTTTAGGGGGTAAGTTATTTGTAATCAACATAAATGCCATTTAATATATATAAAACATATGCCTAAGGGATTTAAACCATCTCATGGATTGGCTATAAAATCTAGGGGATCCGCATCAAAGTTCGTTCACACTTCACCATCAACAACATCCCTTAATATCTTTGGCTCTATGGATGGAACCTTCAAATGCCACCTCAGGTCCTAAGTTGTGTGTCTATAATTATATAATCTCTTCAACCTCGGTGTCAGAGGGAAGCAGCACATAACTTTATGAGATACTTTCTCACCCATTGTAGCTTTATTTGTATAATGAGATGTACCACATATATAACAATTACATCGATTTAAATTTTCCTTCTAAAATAAAGCACAATCATATTTGCACACATAAATGACTTTTTAGCCTAAAAATAGCTTCCTTATCCTTTTATGTGCCCCATAAATTTATTTGGGAATTTATTGTCTATAGGAAGAGGTTATTTACCAATTTAAAATGCCCATAAAAAGAATTATTCATCCACTTATTCAATACCTTATGTTGCATCAACATCACTTGAAAGTTTAAAGACAAGAAATTCTTACACCCATGATATAACTCAACCTCCATCTCTTAGAATAACTCGTTGTTATAGGGATTATTTCCATTTATTGCTAAGTTGTTATTTTTAGGACCATGCACCTAATCATCAATATTAGCTTGTACTTCATTACCATCACCAACCAAATCACCTAGTATATATTCCATATCATCTTTTCCTCATCCACCATATCCACTAATTCAAAATTATGTTCTACTTCATCATGATATACACACACATAATAGTTCTCTATGAAACAAATCTAGAGTATTATTTACTCAATCTCATCTATAGATCACCACTCTATGTTATTATACTTTGTTCATGAGTGACAAATGTGACCAACTTCCTTTTGAACAAATGGTCTCACCATTCTAATAAATGTTTGAAGCTCATTCCAAATGTTTTTTGATTGTAAATTCTTTAACAATATCCAACATTTATTGATGTTCATTTTATCTATATGAAATATAATTTAATAGTAATTAATTATACAATGTTACTTCTATTAAGATATTTATATACAAAAATGCTACAAGTATAGACATTATAGACCTTAATTAACCATTAAAGATAATCATTATATATCAAAAGGTTACTAAAACTCAGAATAAAGTTCCTTATCCAATGCCCTTCATCACCCATTGCTTCAACTCTTCTCATATAATCATCTGCTCTCTCTCTCTCTCTTGAAAAGAAAGTGCATGCACCTTATAGACGTCACTAATATAATTAGGGTATGCACTCACTAGTAACTTATGGTAGGATCTCCACTCATCATCAATGACTATTAAATCCCTTGGTATCTAGTTATAGTGTATTATAAATGGTCCACCATCAACAACCTTAGGGTATGGAACATCATTGAGAAATATATCCACATATCTTTCTCTCGCTGCTACCCATAGCTAAATTTGTGGCAAGGTCAGGAAAATATAATATGACCTAATTTTAAATGGTCCCTAAAATAAATCCCTCCCCACCATATTGTGTAACACATCACGTATCCAATTGACATGTTTTATAATATCCCCATTCAAAGACATATATAGTAGTATAGATGCTATTAGTCAAGTAAATGATGCATTCGAGCCCTATAAAAGGGAAAATTAGTTACTAAATAATCCTTCATCTAAGGTTAAAATTAATTTATTATCACAATGTATTATTATGTTATTGCTCAAATACTAGTAAATAATGTTTTATCTAAAGCTAATAATAGCTTTTATTATAATTATTATACCCTTTTAATAATAATTTATTTAATGACAATACTATTATCTAAATTTCAAGTGCTATTATCTAACAATTTACCTTATTTAATAATATTTTATATATTTTTTTATATAAATTATTTACTTTCAAATACTTATGTCATTATTACAACTACATATAGATTATTCCACATATTTAATAATAGTTTATTTATGGAAAATAATGTTTGATGATTTTAAAATTTTATAACCTTAATAATACTTTACCTAAGGATATAAATAATTTATTAGCTTAAAGTATTGCTATTTTATTACACTAAATTATTATAACTATTATGATTACACGTAATTTAGAATTGTAACGCCAGTTTTGGAAGTATGGATTAGTTTCCATCCATTCAGGCATTTCCTAATTACTTCCTTAACATTTATTTCAATGTGGAGGTTTATGCAAATTTTGCTTAGGTTGGACATTCACAATTTCACTAATTAATGAAAATGACTGTTGTACACCCCAAATTTTATCTAATTTTAAGCTTAATTAATTAATAGCTTAACCATATCCTAATCTTTGCTTCGGGTGATTTATATTTTAACCTAACCTTAAGCCTAGATGATTAATATTTTAATCTTACCCAATTTTTTTAATCACAGTTTTAGACTTATCCTAACCATAAAGCCATACCTATTTTACCTTCTTCTTTTGTCAATTTTCCCTCTGCTTTTTCTGCCTTGTGTGTGATTTTTTCCCTGTCCTAACAAAATCCCTTTACTTATCTTCCACCCATACATCCTACCTTCTTAAATTTATCATCATCACTATCTCCCCATCAACCTATGGGATTTTTTGTTGAGAATTTTACCCAACATTTTTCCCTTGACTGTGTTCCCCTAGATTATGTGTGTATCCCAGTCTTACCTTCTTTATCATTCCTTACCATGCACATAACTACACACACACCCCCCTACAATTTCTCTCGACCTCAATTATTAAATCACCTAGCTCACTCCATTCCTCAATTACCGTTGAGCAAAACTAGTCTCAAGCATCCTATCTCCTCACTTTTTCTCATTCTCTATGCATCATCACTATTTATCATCAACATCACCCACCATCACCCACCACCAGCACTTTGCTCACAATTGTACACACCTTTCACCAGTTTCTAGTGCACATTTGACCATTTTGACTTTTGCATGCTCTAGATGCACACCCATGCTGCTTTGATGTTTCCCCCGACATAGTCATGCCTCCCTCCTAAGAAAACCTTAGTTCTACCATACATTCCATCATACTCCCATACAACCTGAGCTTTTAAACTTGTTTTTCTTATCCTTATTCACACGCTCCTTTATCTTAACGTTTCCCTAGGTTGTGTTTTGAAGTTCTAATTTTATATTATTCTTATTTTTGTAGGTGATTTTCCAAAGATATTGAAGGATATGGGTTAGGCTTACATGTTTAGAGACCAATATCCTTTTTAGTAATGATACATGTAGTTGTTAGGGTATGTAGTGCAACATGTATTTTTATGAAAAATCCAATTTGATAATGTTATATGGATAATGTTAAATATGATATCTTTAAAGTCAAAAAAATTTGAAAGTATACATTTGTGTCTATTATTGGATGGCATGAAGTTGGATACGTGATACTTATATATAATCAGAATTATATATTTAATGACAATATAAATGTTGGTAGTTGAAAATCATTAATATTGGGACATGTAAGTTCTTTAGGTAAACATGAATATTTTAGCTATGATAAGGGAATTATAGTTATTTGATGATCATATGGAAAATAATGACAAGATGAGTTTTTGGGGGTGTTATCACTTATTTCATAAGTGATGTGATTGAGTGATAGTTGAGTAAGATACGAGCCATCTAATATAGGATTTGAAGGCTTTTGGTGATAGGAAGGTCATATTTGTCAATAAGGATTAAAATTGAAAATTTGGTATTTTAAAAGGAGAATGGAATTTAAATATAGGCTACTTAAAATCTTTAGCATAATGATGAGAAACATAAGTACAATAAAATGAGAAGTTATGCTCACCTTGTGAAATTTGGGTTTCTTAGGGTAATCATGAACCTTTTCCTTGGGAAATACCTTGCGTAGATGCGGTTGTGGTTATGTGTTTTCAATTTTGTGTTTTTCATATCTACATGATTCCTATATGATGATATTGATAAGGAGAATATAATTTAAATATAGGCTACTTGAAATCTTTAGCATAATGATGAAAAACATAAGTACAATAAAATGAGAAGTTCTGCTCACCTTGTGAAATTTGGGTTTCTTAGGGTAATCATGAACCTTTTCCTTGGGAAATACCTTGCATAGATGCGGTTGTGGTTATGTGTTTTCAATTTTGTGTTGTGCATATCTACATGATTCCTATATGCTGATATTGATATAAACAACTAAATAATAAGATACTAATTATTCAAAGTGAAAGATCACATGAGTTTAGGAGAGTTAAATGTCGTGTCCATTCCATCAAAAGATAATACTGACTTAGGAGCATTATGCCCTCATTGGTGAATTATCCCATTTATTTAGATGAAGAATAGTAGGGCCCTAAACTATGCATGAATAAGAGTATGGTTCTGAGATAAGGCACTAATGGATATGGCATTAATCATATAAAGCAAAAGATTACATGAGTGAGGACCAACGTGTTGTATCTATTCTAATAGATGATAATAGTAGCTCAGGTGTGTTCTTCTCTGAGAGGTAATATAGACTATTCTACTAAATTAAGAATAGGGGTCAGGAGGGTGTTTCCCTAGTATATGTTGGGTCCATTCAATCAGAGTATAATAATAGCTAAAGGGTTTTCTATTATGAGAGGTGCATTTCTCCATTCCACTATATAAGAATAGCAGAGCCCTAAAATACACATGAATAAGAATATAAATATAAGATAAGTACTAATGGGTAAGACATTAATCACATAAAGCAAAATATTTCATATGTCAGGAGAGACATGTTATATCCATTCCATTAGAAGATAATATTAGCTTAAGTGTGTTATGCTTTGAGAGGTGCTTCAGACTACTGCATTGATTTAAGAATAGTGGTCAGGAGCGTGCTACTCTAGTATATGTTAGGTGTATTCCACTAGAAGATAATAGTAACCTAGGTGTGTTATGCTAAGAGAGGTGCTTCAGTCTATTCCTATAGATTAAGAATAGTGGGGTCTCTAAACTCAATGTAAATAAAAGTATGGATTTGTTTTACATCTAATATTGAGTAATGGAATTAGTGTTTAACTTGAATAAATTATTGTTAACTCACATGTATGCTAATTATCTTTTGTACCCTTACTTAGACTATATGGTTACTTTATTTAGTACATAGTATAGTAAACGTCCTTTTAATGTGCATATCTTATTCTGTAATACGTCCAAATTGAGTGGAATGTTATAAGGATTGATATGTCTAATTATATCAACATGGTATACCACCATTTTGGTGATTATTTCTTAATAATTTCATCGTTAAGTGTGTTGGCCATGGAGCAATTTTTAGGATGGGTGACCCTCCTACAAACATTTAGCAATTTTTTGAAAATTTATTAGGAAGCATGTGATTGAGGATTAAGCACACTTAAAGGACTCATGTTTATTTGTGAGACTAGTCGATCAATCCAAAAGCACTCCAAGGTCACCCTCATATAGTGGTATCAACTTAAGGTATTACAAAGGATATGAGAGTGAGACCGTGACCGTGATCTCAACTTGTATGAGCTAATCAGTTGTTTAGTGAAAAGATTCATAGGATAAAGTGTATTGAGACAATTAGTGGTTGAGGTGCAATGAGGAAATTGCATTCTTTGAGTGAAGGTGAATGTGATACTCATAATTTATTAAAATTTCTTGGGAAGATGTGAGTGAAGACAAAGCACGCTTATAGGACTCGTGTCGATCTGTGGGCCCAATCAATCCGAAAGTACTCTAATGTAGCCCTCGCATGGTTGTATTGACTCGAGGTGCTACACATTCCCACAATCAAACAACTCAGTTGTTTATGTGCAGGTCGATGAGGACCCTCTTGATTATTTTGTTGCGTATGATGCCTTATGTGTGGAAGAGTGATTCTTATATATCAGGGTTGGCCATAGAGTTATGTTATCCAACTATCATGTTATATTTGAATATTTGTTGAGACTATTATCTCCTAACGTATACGCTTATGCATTTTGATATTGTACTTAGAGTTAATCTCTAATCTCTTATCTAATGTTTATGGATTTTCTCTTATTCTCTAATTATCATGTTTTATGTCTTAGTTATTTTTCCTTGTATTTAGTGTAAGCATGATATGGTAAGTAAGAATTATGTTAAATACATTGGTAAAACCCATCTATTTTGATATTACTCTTCTACTGAAAATGAAAGTTTTTAGTATTAGATTTTTGGGTGTTAAAAGTTGGTACTAGAGATTTGGTTTTGGATACAATATTTTGTTTTCAAATGATCCCTTATCTAATTTAATCAATCTATTTCATATTTCAAAATTTTTGATTTTCAAAAACTCATATTAGCTTGTGAGGAATTGAGAATGAGTAGCTTAGGTGGCCTTTAAACATGCTCTTGCTTTTGTGAAATATGTGTTAGTAATCTAAGAAATTTCATCATAACATATTCTCTATCATACGGTTAGCTTTCTATAGATCTAAATGGTCGCATAGGTCATTTCAAGAAATCTTTCGAGGCCCTCATCAAGTACATTAAGCATTCACCACTTCAGCCTCAACCACCACCACCACCTTTGCATAACCCATAGGAGCGTATTAGAGTGGAATAGATTTAGAGGGTTAATGAACATCACTTGCCAATTTACAATGATGATGAGAATTTGGTATTCCCAAAGGGATAGATTCAAGACGTGGATAAGACATATGATTAATTTGATGCTCCACCATCTTATAAGGCAAAAATCACTGATTTCTTTCATCGAGGATCCACAGACACCTTGTGGGTAGATCGTCAAATGTAGGGAAGTCCGTTGATGTCTTTGGGGGACTTTACGATAGTAATCCGTACTAAGTTTTATCCTGAGAGCCTTAAGAAGGATAATCTAAAGGAATTCATGTGGTTGACCCAAATGAGCAAGATAGTGAGCTAGTACCACACTGATTTAAAGGATTTATTGTTGTTCACGGCAAGCATAACTAGTAATGAGTCGATTATGGTGCAAATGTTTGACAAGGGATTCATTTTAGCATTGAGAGGATGATGGGTGTTATAGCTTTGCAAGGCCTTGCCACATTGTATATGTAGACATGTGTTTTGACAATAATGGTTCATAAGTAGGCTTCCATTCTAGGAAAGAGGATGCTAGAGACATAGGGTTCAAGAGGATAAATTAAGTTTTTAGAAGGTTGACTTGTGAGTTATCATGATAGGGGTCAAACGGGTGGTTAGAGTAGACCTATGGGACAGTTAAGATGCTTCATATGTCATTTCTATGGCCAGGATCATCAAAGATGAGACTTCTAGCGCACTCCTATTTAGTGTAGCATCTTGTAGTCAGTTGGGTCACTAGTCATTTGAGTGCAAGTGTCAGTAGAGGGGTGACCTCCAAACACAAGGTGATAAGTATCAGCATAGGGCACCACTTGTACCTCTATAGCAGGCCTATTAGTGGAAGAATACCAGCCATAATAGTATAAGAAATAGTATAGAGCATCTACACAAGTGGGGTACAATCTTGGAAGGATAAGGGGAGACCATATAGACCTCACCCATTTCCCTAGGGAGGAGGATAGAACCAAAATTCAAGAGGGTATCATATAGGATACCAGGGAGAACAATCAAGTAAGTGCTTGTATATCAACTACTAAGTAGAGGCTTATCATGTAATACCCCGAATTTTTATTGAGACCTAATCCTACATATTTTATATTTTGACATAATCCTAATATAAGATCATTGATAATTTTATCCTACCCAAATTCCTTGACCATAAATTTAATCATAACCTAATCTGAATCAATTATAATTTAAAATAACCCTAACCTTGAGTATTTGTTAAATTAATTTTGGCTTAATCATAATTCCCTTATCCAAAATATAAACTTAACTTTAAACCTAATCCAAAAATTCTTTTCTTTCATTTTTCTCCCCATCTCTATCAACCCCTTCTCTTCCTCGCCCTTCTAGCCATGCAAGTCCCTCCCCACATGGTTCTTGTCTCTTTCCTCTTTACCCTTCCCGGCCTACCACCCTTGCACCCACACCATCTCTACACCATCCGCTTGCTCCCCACAACGTTGCACCACTAACCCATCACTTTCTCCCCAACCTTGTTATGGAAAATCAACCTATGCCAACTCCCTCAATCTTCAACATCTCAACCAACTTATCATCTCACACACCTCACCCTATCCATCTAAAATACCACCTTCAACCTCTACTTTATCTCGATGAACAACAACAGTTGACCTTCTTCCCTTCATTTTCTTCCTTTCTCCCACCACAAAAAGTTCTATACAAGTCAGCAATGCCGCTCACCACTATCTTTCTCCCCCTTTCTTAGGTCTCCAATTGTGTTTCTTGCCATTTAGCAATGTCCCTCACCCCCGTTATGCCCTTACCTTTAGCAATTTCCACTACAACTCACCCCTAGCATTGACCACCAACACTACATCCCTTCCAATTTGTTTAGCCCTCAACACCATGCCATTTTCCTCTTTATAGCCTCCATCACCATTCTCCCCCTCCAATCTACAACCCTCCATACCATTCCCCTCCAATATCTATGGTAACAAGCATCATTTCTCCCTCCATTTCGGCGCACTATTTCCACCGAATTTGTTCATTTCGTTTAGCTTACATTTTATCCACTTTTCCACTTTCCATTTTATTTATCATTCATTTGATGTTATATGAGTTATATTGTTGTATTTCTATTATTTTTTTATCTATTATTTCTATGGTGTTTGAGAAGATATCTTTGGTTATACATGCATAGAGGTTGGAGAGTATTTAGTAAGGATATATATCATAACTTGGGTTTTCTATATGTAATATGAGTTTTTTATGATATTTAATATTTCATATTATTATGATGATAATTTTATTTCAATATTTTTACGGTATGATGATGTGGTATTAAATGTATTTAAAGTGACAATATGGGAAAAACATGAACTCTAATGTTGTTGTTGCGGTAAATCTCACTTTGTAACCTTAAGTGCGAGTAAGTGGCCTATGGTATTTTCATTTTTTTTCCTATGTATGTAATGATGTTAAATAATGTGGTAAGTAGAATATTTTTGTTATAATGGAAGTTGGGAACCTTTATATTGGGACTCGTCGATTTTGTGAAAATAGGTATTTTGACTAGTTTAGGGTTTTTTTTTTGTCAAAATGGGTTAAAAATAAGATACTTAGTGTTTTAATATTTTAAATGGTTATAAATATACTAAATAGATCATGTGAAATATTTGGAGTGATTATGAATGATTTAAGGACAATAAATGAGAAAATGGACAAAGTGGGGATAATAACTATAAAGGCGGGTCATTATTACATTTGTAAAATTTAGAGTTAGGCCTTCAATTTCAGATATGTTGTTAGCATATTCATTTTATGAATTTATATTAAATTTAGTGGTCATTGGAGTTTTATGGGAAGAATTATACTTAATTTCAAAAATTAGAGTTTTTTTGGGAATTATGAATAGTAACTCTAAGGATAGGCTATTATCGCATATATAAGACGTTGGATTTAGGTCATTATTTTTTGGTATGCTATTAATAACGATATTTTAAGGATTAGTATTGAAAATGGTGGGAAAATGAGTACCAAAATATAAGTTAAGTTTGCTTATGAAAATTACTGTTTCTTTGAAGGGGTGTGGCCTTTCTTTATAGAAGAGTGTCGGTTTTCTCTATATGTTGCCAATGAATATATCTAGATATTTTTTTTTCATGGCTACATATACATATGTATGAATACCCTGAGAAATACCACCTTGAAAAATACACTAATCATTTGAAGAGAAAGATTAAGTGAGCTAGGGCTAAGATTTTATATGTTTATTCCACTTGACGATAATAGTGACTTAGGTGTGTTTTTCCTTGAGAGGTACTCCAAATTGTTCCACAAGTGTAAGAATTGTGGGATTCCCAGACTCAATTTAAACTAGAATATGACCATGGGATAAAAAAATAATGAATAATATATTGATCACTTAAAGTGAAAGAATATATGAGTCGTGACCAAGGTGTTGGGTAAGTTCCGCAAGATGATAATAGTGGCGCATGCGTGTTTTTTCCTAAGAGGTGTTTCAAATTATTCCAAGAGTTTAAAAATAGTGTTCAGGTGCATATTCGCCTATAATATGTTGGATCCACCATACAATAATAGTGACTCAGGTGTGTTCCCTTACCTTTCTTATGCTAAGTTCTAAGGCTCAAAAATAAGTTAGGTCTAAAGAAAACAATGGAAATAAGAGATTATAACATGCATAAAATCTACAGATAATATTCTGCTATAACAATGTTTATCCAAATACAACCAAGGACATAAGAGTCTAAAGAAAAATTGATACAACAAAACTTATATTGAAAAGTACAATATTGATTTACCTAAACTCTTGGACATATATGCCCTTTCCAAGAATGGGACCTCTTTCCTAGGGCTCCACTTAGCATTACAACTATGATATGATTTGAACCACTCCATTCCCTTCACATAGTCATCTACATATGTAGTATAAATTCAAATTCCTTTTACTGAGTAAATCACAATACCTCAAAAGAGGTATCATACTCACATTTCACATAATCATACAACAATAAAAAAAAACATGCTCGATGTACTAGATATATGCTATAGTAACATACAATAATAGATAATATAAAATTGGAGCCTCATGCTTAGCATCCATTAAAATTTAACTAAATCACATCGTCTCAAGGGACACAATAGCCAAATCAAATACTTAGCAAAAATTGACTCATCAATCAATTCTAGAAAATAGGGTACGACACTGAGGCAGCTACCAAACAATCAGCCTAATATATAATAAGGCCATCACCAAGTTCTCATTTATTAATTACCTTACTTAGGCAGAAAATTTAACCCAAGGTCTTTGAGCTACACCCAATCATACTGGTGCATGATGGAAGCATAATACACATACTTTAGAACTTAGAGACATAATGGTATGCCTACTCATACTAGTGCATAAAGGAAGCATGGTATCCTCCAACCTAAGTCACTTAATTCTTAAGTGTCGACACCCCGTATAAGGCTCGTAGGTCATATATAGAGTAGACTAAGTCCTTATTGGACTATAGTGGCACACTAGAAAACTAAATCAAAATAGAGTTATACCTTATCTCTAGAGTAGCTAACCTTAAAGATTAAACATTCCCAGTCTCGAGGTCTTCCACTTTAATTATTAATATTTTATGAGGTAATCAAAGATTTCACATAATTTATAATAACTCCCATTTCCATAATTAATCATTCCTATTTTATTTAGAATCATTAAGATAAACCTTAATATCAGCGATCCATGTCAAGCTCAAATTCAACACTAGGGTCAACCTTTCAAAAGTATAAGGTAATCATATGTCTATTTAATCGTGTTAGGAAAATTAGAAGGAAATGACCAAAATAAGCTGAAAACCCTAATGAAAAGGCTAAAAGATAAAGATTTATGATATTTTATTATGTGGGTAGTCTTTATGATTTAATGATTGACTATACTTTTTTTTACTTTTCATGCATTCAGTATGTTGTCGACACAAACCCTAATCATGCATTTCAAACATATCATATATTCCATGCAGTATGTACCTACTTATCTATAGCATAATACAAAATTCATTTATGATAACTTACATCATGGTTCATGCAAGGAAACATTCCTAACCCTAAAATATGAGAATAATCATTGTTGTATGCTAATCCTCATCATGTGTGAATGTTTATATTATATTTCTAACTAACCTAAATACCATGTAATAATATTCGTAGGATATTTATCATGGAATTTACATCATAATTTTATAGAGTTGCAAACCATAACAAAACCTTAGACATACATACGTAAATCATTTAGCATATCACTCTTGCATATACATAACTTAACAACATCCATATGTACCATTCATATAGCATGTTATCATCTTGTCATGCATATCATAGTACTATAAATATATAAAACCCTAGCATGATTATAATTCTAAACATTCCTAACATTCCCTTCAACTATCCTCTTCAAGTGTTTCTTGAACTTGGGTGCTAAGTTAGTTTGGCCTTTAAACACTTCATAAGGATACACCTCTATCTTCTCCCAAAGATTCATATTTAAACCCTGAATGAATCATGCACACCTTTTTTCTCCCTATGATTGGACATCACACATAAAAGCTAACCTTTCCAACCCATGAATGTATTCTTCAACTCCAAGTAACCCTTGCCTCAACGTAGTCATTTTTATAAAATTTTCTTGCTCATATTCACAAGGCACAAATTTCTTCTTCAAATGTTTCTTTAATTTTTCACATGACCTAATCTTCAATTTTATTTCTCTCCCCCATATCCTTTTAAAATTATTGTACCACACTCTAGAAAATTTTTTAAACTTAAATATTGCTATTTGGCACCGTATTTTGTCATCAATTTCCTTTTACTCAAAAATATATTCAACGATTTGCAACCATTTGAGAAAAGATTCTAGGTTGAGATTACCTTCAACATCGGAAATATCAAAGCAAATTCCTTTTTCCACATCATCATAAGTTTTTCTCGAGGTGTCATGTGACCTTAAATAATTCCCCACACTCTCTTCTTCTTCTTACGACCGTTCTTGTGCCCTTCTCAAGTGTCGTTCCTCTACTTGTTCCCTTTGGTTTTGTGGTTGCACATGGGACTCATGGGCTTAGGAAGCTTCTATTCTCTCCGCATGAAGTTTTCTCCCCATGATTTTTTCCATCAAGGTCTTGACAATATCCCTCAATTCCTTTCATTAGTTCTTCATCTTTTCTCCTTATCAGTCGAATATTACTCTCCCAAACATGCCCTTAAGTGCTCGGCCCTTTTATATTTTCTTGATTAGCTCTTGGAGATTCTTGAAGATGGGACACTTTCTTGATGAATCTTGAAGAATCTTGAAAGAAAGATTGAATCTTGATTGCAATACCTCCAACCTAAGGCTTTGACACAAAAATTGATATGTGTGGGAGGAGAGGTTTCTCAAATTGATGAGAATATGCTTTGGTTGTGATGATAATAATTAGAATAAAACTTGGTGAAGATGTATTAGGGTTTGAAACATTCGAATAGAATAGAAAGATGGTGGTGATAATCTGAAAAAAATAGACATGATTCGATGGTAATGGTTCGAATGAGTTGTGGTCATTAGTATATGCATTCAACAATGGCATATTGATGATGCTAAGCTTCGAATGTTAAGGTTTAGAGGAAGGATGAAATCATGGTTTTGGGTTAGGGTTAGTGTTTGATTCAAATAGAAAGGATAAAGTGTTGTTCCGTTCAAATGAAAGGTGGTAGGGTTTCAAATGGTAGTTTAGCGTTTCTAATCTACAAACCGAATTAGGGCTTTACTCAACTTCAAATTAGAGTGGGATTTAAATGATAATTATGGCTAGAAAAATATGGGTTATGGAGTGTAGAAAAGGATATGAATTAAACTCTAATTCATATATTAGCAATTAATTTAACAAAAAAATATCCCAATATCTAACTAAAACCACTTGATAAAGAAAAAACTAGGTAAACAAGGTATCAAGGGACAATAATGGAACTCAAAAAATAAAGGGGGGAGGAATAGTGGAAGTTTTCTAAGAAGGGAGGTGATAAACAATGTCTTTGTTCATTGCTAGGGGGTGACCATAAAGGAGCACAGCTTCAAGGGGAGGCTATGGCTAATAAGGGTGTAGGGTGTGATATATGAGTATATCTAAAGGGTTGGGGTTTTTTGTTTGGTTTGGGCATTTGTTGGGGTGATTTTGGAAAGGGATGACATTGGTGAGGGTGAGGGAGTGCTGGAAATGGATATTGTAAAGGGATTAAATCAGTGGTGATGTGAGTTGTTAAAAAAAGTAGAGAAGATGTAGCAGGCGATGAGAACAATAATGGTAAACCACAAGGTTTTTCTTGATTGAAGGAGTTGAGGAAGAAGGAGCAGAAGTACAAGCTTTGTTTTTGGATTAATACATGACATAAAAATGGGAGGATGGAGGACTTAAAAGGATGGTGGTATATAGAGCTAGCAAAAGTTGATCGACCCAACATGACCCGCATAAAACCAAACCGACATAACCTGCTAAATTCATCAACCCAGCCCTACCCAAAGTTGACCTGACTCCAATTCATAACCCAACATCAACCTGACCCCCACTAACCCTACTCATTATCATCCCAACCTAACCCGACTCGACAAAACTAAATTCGATATTAAGCAGTTATGATAATTAAAAAAATATAAATGTCCTATTAATTTTTTAAACCTTATAAAAATATATTATTATTTAAATTTATTTTTTCTTCTTACTTTTATTATCAACTTATTTATTCACTAATGATATTCTAATTTTACCAAGTTTTTTTTGCATAAAAGAATAACATTATAAAGCCATAATAATAAACAAATAACAATTAATAACACCTTATTAATCACATGCTTTGATGAAGTTACACTTAATGCTTACTTATTAGATTAATGATTTAGATTAATTTTGGTGGTCAATTTATCATTTGAACCAATCCTAAAATGATTCAATCTAATATTAGCTTGGACCAAACCCAACCAGACTCATCAAAACCTAAAAAGATCTGATTCATCAAGTTAATCCAAACGTAACCTATCAAAGTAACTCAAACACAAAATTACCTGAATACGAGCTTTCTTGACCCAATCCTAACGCGATATAGATGTAAACATGGTGGGTACACCCATACCCTTATTCATACCTATACCCAAATTTGTAACTATACCTGAACGAGTATCTACTTACACATGCATATCCATATCCGTTAGATATCTATAACCCGATGAACAGTTTGTTTACCTATTAACGGATATTATCTAGAGGATAAATCAATTACACAATTGATAAACCCATTTAGAGTAGAGCCAAATGAAAAACTTAACATTAATTTATACTATATTTATTTTAAAATTAAGGATAAAAGGCTATTTATATATATGGTAAATGGGTACGGATATGGATACAGGTATGGGTATATTTACGGATATAGATATTCCATAACCATATGCAACATGTATCTTTTCCATCCTTCATATCCGTTTAAGTATACAACGAATAAAACCTAGCTTTTTTTGGATAAAATATGCCACGTTTTCATCCATAAACCTGACCCAACCCAACAAGCTAACCCGAAAACATCTAAAACTGACCCGGCTCAAACCTGAACTATCTCAACCCAAACCTAATCCTTCCTATTAAATTAACTTGATACAACACAGATCTGCAATGAACTGAACCCAAACCCGACTTGACCCACAACTGATCCTCAAATAAAATGACCTGCAAACAACCCGAACCGATAACGATCCACTATAACCTAACCTGGCGGACCCGATTACCACCTATGGTGGTGTGAAAGGAAGAGTTGAGAAAAACATAGGGAAGGAAAAATGTAGGAGAGATAGAAATGCAAGGGGTAAGGTGGCGTGGAGGATATTATGCTAGGGAGGAGGAAAGGAGATAAAAAAAATTATTTAGGAAATAGAACTGGGGTAAATTTATCTATTTACAAGAATTAAGGTTACTCGTTATCAGTTAGGGTATACATTAGGATAAAATTTAATAACTCAAATTTTAACCAAATAAATATTACATCAAATATGTCATAAGAGTACACATATCAATAACATGTTTAATAAAAACACTCTACACTATTTATTATAAATTATTACACATAATTACTATTTTATAATTAGGGTTTCTAAAAATAGGGTATTACAGTTCCACCTATTTAAGAATAGTGGGGTCCTTCAACACAACATATTAATAATATAGATTATGATAGTAACTATTAATGGGATTCTTGAATTAGCATTATCTTACGTCTTGTTAATATGCTCACTTATGCTTCCATATGTTTTATTTTATGTGTACCTGGTTGTGGCTATACTGCTACCTTACTTTGTATGTAGTGTACTGATTAACCTTTTAATGAACGCTGCTCATTCTCATGAGTACGAGACCAAGTGATCTCTTTCCAGGTCATTGAGGACTTTCTAGATTATTATATTATTTATGATGATTTGAGGACTTTCTAGATTATTATATTATTTATGATGATTTGATTGGGGAGGAGTGAGAATATATTATATAAGGATGGGATCAAAGAGTTATGTTATTTGGTTCCTTATTTTCACACAGACACACTTTGAGATTCCTCTCCTAGGTATTTACTTAGGTATTTGATTATTATATTTAGAGTTATACTATAAAGCGCTTTTCTGTGTTTATGAAAGTTTCCTTGTTTTATGTTTATTACATTTTACATTTAAAATTGTTTTACCTTATAATTGATGCAAGAATGGTATGTAAGTCAGACTTTTGTCAAACAAACATTTATGTTTTTGAATGTTTTTTTTTCATTAGTTATATTGTAAGTAGAGAAGGAATAAAATTGATCCCACAAAGATTCAAGTTATTCTATATTGGCATATACCAAAACATATTCATCAGGCGAGGAGTTTCTATAGGCTCACAAGTTTTATAAGAGATTCATCAATGACTTCTTAACTATTACCACACCAATTACACATCTCATTAAGAAAGGAAAATTCAAATTGAGAGAGGATACAATTAAAGCCTTTGAGACTTTAAAGGACAATCTATGTAAGCACAAGTATTGTCCTTACTTAACTTTGATAAAATATTTTATTTTACATGCAATGCTAGAGGGGAGGGGATAGGAGGCGTACTCTACAAAAATTGTGCCATTTAATTCTTTAGTGAAAAATTAAATATGGTCAAATTGAATTAATCCATATATGATACTATTATAAGGAGTCTAGAAACATGGAACCATTATTTGAGACCAAAACCATTTCTTTTTCCTTCAAACAATGAAAGTTCAAAGTATTTACATGCAAAAAAACAAAAATTGTCCCGGACATGCAAAATGGGTTAATTTCTTACAAACCTTAATTTTTTCAATCAAACATTTTGATGGTAAATAAAATGTGGTACTAGATAAATTATATGGAATATCATTGATACTTGGATCATTGGATGCTAAGTTATTATATTTTCAAATGCTACAAGAATTATATGTAAAAGATGAAGATTTCTTTATGATTTATGATGCATGTAAAAAGAATAATAGTTATGGTAATTATGTGCTTCAAGATGAATTTTTTGTCAAGCTTAATAAATTGTGTATATCTCAATTCATTGTGCATGATTTAATTGTTAAAGAAATGCATGAATGGCTATATATTGTCATTTTGGTGTGCATAAAACTATAGAAATATTACAAGAGCATTTCTATTGGTTGCGAATGATAAAATTGGTACAAGCTATTATTATAAGGTGTGATGTAAGTGCAACCATGAATTCTCAAGATTATAATGATTTAACATAATTGGTTATGGTACCAATGAAATTATTTATCATTGATAATTATATAAATCATGTAACTAACCCTAACGAGTTTACTTTAAATAACTATTGTAGGTATGTAACATATTTGCAAGGAGAATATTAATTCAATACAAGATGTTGACATACTTAAGATTTCATGTGTTACAAGTTATTAAAAGTCAAATAAATCTATTATGTATGGAAGTCAAACTTACAATTCATGGAGACCAAGTTATCATTCTTATGCAAATGAGGGCTCTTGTTAGTTATTTCCTTGTAATATTTATCTACATTTGTTAATAATAATTTTCATTTGATTCATGTATTATATAGGTTAGTGCTATAATATGAGTTATCATAATTAGAAGGCTTTAAAGATCCCACAAAAAGGCACACTATCCAATAGTAGCTATTCGAGGATTAATTAATGTAGACCTATTATGGTACTTGTTCTACTTTAAGTGCTCGTTTGGTTAGGGGGTAATAGGGGTGGAAAAATTACCCTCATACTTTATATATCTTGTATAATTTAGTTAAAATTAATTTTTTTGTTCTAATAAATACCCATTTTAGATCTTAATTTGATCTAAAATGGGTATTTTATTAAAATCATATTTATTATTATTAAATACTTAATACAAAATATATAAAATAGGGGGAAATTTTTTCACCCTTATTACTCCCTTACCAAGCAAGTCCTAAGTGATTAATATCTTATTAGATTGAGATGTCATATCACATAAAGTCACCCAAACAATATCACACCAAATAACAATCCATTCTATTTCAGTGCACCCATATAAGGTTCTGAAATCATCAATCATTCCCATTTAGGGCATCTTCAAGTGATTATTCCATTACGTGATTAATTATTCCAAGGGGTGGAATTATATAATCTTAAAATCATCAAAAAAATTCCAAGACAACATTTGTTTTTCATTTATTCCCTTTTGATCACAATTCAAATCTAAATCAAATCCTAGGGCTAAGGTTAAAGCCATAATTCATTTCTTAACCATAATCTTACCATTCATTAAAGGATGTTCTAATTTAATCCCTAAGGCCAAAGATTAATCCATAGTCATTAGAGGTCTATGATTCATCATTCTGATTCATTACATAAATACTAACAATAGGAAGAGTCCATTTTTATCCTTCTAATATCTACAGATTTTATTATTGAGAGAGAGGACCAAATGCTAAATTAAGGCCAACATTGGTAAACTATGATAATATTTCTCTTTAACAACTTTAATACATTTTTTAAACATCATTAATCTAGGATAATTCATAGCTAAGAGCATCTTAGGTCATTATCTAAGCATGAAAAAACTCAAAACATCACAATAGGGAAGAAATAGGTAAGAGAAGCAAAATTGGCTGAGACCATTCGATGGGTCTCGCTGATCATTCAATTGGTTTCATGAACTAGTCGATTGATCTGGGTGATGCCAACCTTCCTAGTGGTGGTTAACTAGCCTATCGGCGAACCTCACAGGTTGACTATTCTAAAAACTAGTTGATTGGTTTCATTAAACCGTTCAATGTGTCTAACTCAAGACTAAGATCATTCAAGGTTGGCAACAAGTATTATTCAGGAATCAACATGCAAAATACCAAACTCGTGATGGGAATCTCAATAGAATTATGCTTACACTTTATAGAATTAATGGGAGTTAGAAAAAAACATGCATCACATTCCATTCTTGCCAGACCTTCATGAAAACAATCTATGCATCTTATTACACATGTTGTGTAACCAAGATGTTCATAATACTAAAAACATTATGAAGCCCAACCATATTTATGAGGCTTTTGAATATAATACTAAAAGATATGCTTGCTACCAACTCCTCCATTATTTTGACCTCTTCCTGCTCTACACATTATTATTATTAAAACCTATATATTCAAATAAAATGCATAACATAACTTTACTTACTCGTACCATTTTCCACAAAATAGGGAGGATAATGGTTTACCTCAAAAGAGCTAAGCAACATACAAAAAAGTGCAAAAGTCTCTAAAAATCCGAACACCTTTCCTACACTGAAATAATTTTGAAGAAATCCACAATAAAAATCAATAAAATCTTTGAAATCATGTAAAGAAGATTTAGGAAAATCTGAGACCAAGGAGATCTAGGTAATGTGCCTTAGAAATTTTGAATACAAGAAATGAATAATGACACCAAGGGAAGGGAATCAAAGTTTAGTAATCAATAGAGGCTATAGGAGAAAATAATAAGCTATAGAACCTTGCAATAGAGAGTGGAAATAAGGAAGAAGAAGATAAATGAGGTGAAGTCATGAAAAGACTTCTCATGAACTGATTCTTCATAAATATGTTACAAATCGGTAAAATAGGTTAATCTTTATAAAAATTGTAAACAAACTTATAAGAACATGATCATAATTCTAGAAACATTTTAGGAAAATATTCACAATGAAAATCGAGTTAGAAGAAAAACCAGTTTGGTTGAAGTAGTCGAATGATACCTTAAACTACTCAATCAATTCATCATGTTTCCAAACTCAAATTTAATGAAAAAATGAGTTGATTGGTACCTCGATCCAGTCAATTGGTTTTTCGATAAAACTAATTATCTTACAAAATCCAAACCAAGATCAACCAAAACCACACTAATCCTAAACACACCCATGAAACAAGATCAAACACAACAAAATTATCATCAAATGCATAGATTAGTAGACATTATAGACCACAAAAAATGGGGTATTAGATTACTACCCCTTTAAAGAGGCTTCATCCCTGAATCCTAAGAAAGTTTTAGATAATAAAAATCATTAGTATATAATGCATTCATGAAGATAGTTTACTAATGACAAGGTTACCATTTCCTTACAAGATTAGGTATGCTAAGGTAGCATCACGTAATAAATATGGCAACTACTACCGTAGTGATGAGGTGGGAGTGATAACAACCTCTAGGGCCAAGAGCATAGGTCTAAAATGAAGGGTTAATGAGCATCTATGATGAGCGATGATGAACAAGGAGTACAAGTCCCAATAAAGGTTTTCTTATATTCAATAGGAAGCAAAACTCACATGTATATAGTGATTAGCAAGGTAAGGAGATATAAACCCTTCCTCATTAAAGGGAATACCGTTACTATGGAAGAGATTTGTCAATTGAAGGGTAATCTTAGTAAAAGCACTATAGTTAGAAAAGGTAAACCTTAATGAGGGAAAAATAATGTCCAAGGGTGTCATGAATTAATAAGATGACAAGATGGTCATTAGAGGGACTAAGCAACCATTTCAAAGTGGTAATGATAAGGGTTATAATATGATGCAAGAGTATAAAAAAAGAGGTGTTCCTAGAGAATGGACAAGAATAAAGAATAGTGTAAAGGATAATTCAAATGAAGTTGAAGTACGATGGTTAATTGAAACTAGGTACTGAGTTAGTTATAGAAAGGATAGTGATGACGAGGGTAATCTATCAAGGATGCTCCCCATCAATGGCAATAAGAAAAGGTCCAAATAAGAATACATAGAGATGAAGGAGAGACCATTAATAATAACCAAAAGGATATGGTTACTACTGCCTTAAAATATATTCATTCCAAATAACAAGTAGGGTTACACTCAATAGTGTCACCAAAACGCCCAAGATCACAAACAAGAACAAGTAAGTGCTAGAAGACATTAAGTGGAAATGTAAGGTTCAAAAGTGTGAGGATCCTAGGGTTTTACCTCAGGCTTGCTCTCGCAGGCACATTTCTTGGTGCAACGACACTC
Source organism: Tamarix austromongolica (assembly GCA_039764185.1). Classification (NCBI taxonomy): domain Eukaryota; kingdom Viridiplantae; phylum Streptophyta; class Magnoliopsida; order Caryophyllales; family Tamaricaceae; genus Tamarix; species Tamarix austromongolica. The sequence goes on along the minus strand of CM077819.1, from coordinate 103,521,588 downwards.
ATATTTCCTATGCCCTCATATACTATAACCATAACACTAAACCTGATCCCCCTAAAATCTCTTTTTGGATGGTCCTTCATACATCGCTTATAGATATACTGCCTCCTCAATTGGCTCAAGTCATGTTGAAATGTAGATCCTCTTTTCTAGTTGTCGTATGTTAAAACCCTCTTTCTTGCATTGGGATATAGATTATCCTCCCCTTATGGCTTCTTTCCTACCACTAGGCCTTGATGTAGAAGCTCATGAACTCACTCAAGCACTTTCTTATGCATGGAATTTAGGCCAGGTTATGTTACTCCCATCAGCAATACTCGTAATCTATTCTCAAGACCTAAGCAAACATGATGAATCTTCAATTTTGCACTTAACTTCACCTCAGGTGCGAAATAGGCCAAGTAGAAAAACTTATTGTAGTACTCCTCTATAGATAAGCTACCTTGGTGAAGTGACATGAAATCTTTGTATCTCACAATATATAAGTGTGTAGGGTAGAAGAAAAGTCTAATGCTCCCACAAATTGCTCCTATGAATTTGGTGAGTCATCACTCATCTGTAGCCCATGCCACCAATAGTCTTCCTTACCTTGCAAGTAGGAAGTTGCAATGTCCACCCTTTTCCTCCTCAGGAACCCATACATAATGAACGCATAATCCAAGGCATGTAACCATCATTCCAAAGCAATTAGTTTCTTCTAGCCTTCAAATGTCAAGTGGTGATGCAAAACCTTTCTTGGCTATTCTCCTAGGGTAGGTGACCCTATAGTATTTTATGGTGGTCGTATCTCCTCATAATATAGTTTTCTTTTCTTGTAAGCCCCAATGATTGCTATGCATTACTTAATACACTTGATATAGGGATTGTTGTCAATCATCAATCTCTTAAGGAAGGATTGATTTAAAATAGAAGCTAAGTCACCACGGCAAAATGCCCACACAATAATTCCACATTACATAAAGAAAATAACTACTCCCAACCCACACTCCCTCACAAGCTATTTGATAATTCAAAATTCATAGTTATGTCAAAATAAATAGGGACAAAAAATTTAGAGAATTTTTAAATGAAGGAACTTAATTTTAAAACAAAACTTATTTCTCAAAACAAGAAGCACTAGATCCAAACCTATGGTTTAAGCTGGAAAATTAAAAAATTGAAGGGATTTTTAAAGCAATTATCTAATAACAACATTTGATATCTGCTCAAACAATTAAATATTGGAAAAAGATTTTCAAAGAAGTTTTGATAACAACCTATGGTATCTGTTAAGGGGCTTTAAAATGAAACACCTTTAAGAAAAACTATGATAACCACTCATGGTATAGACTCAAAAAATTTAAGACTGAAAAGGTTTTTCAAAAATATATGATACCAACCAGTGTTATCAACTTAATAGTTCTTGATAGCGACACACCTTTAAGTAAAATGCTCTGATACCAACCTGTAACACCCCCATTTCTCACCACTAATATTTTTTATTGTAAAACATTGTGGAATCAGAAATATAAGTCCAACCTATGAAAAATAGGGTGCTAACATCATATCTAACACAAGATAAGCACTTCACAACCTACCACACATTAGATAGAAGGCTATGTATCCAACTAATAAAACACAAAGAAAAACTAGAGTATGTAAGAAAACATTTGGAGATAGGAAAAATTAAGGTTTACAACCAACGAAAACATAGGCTTAAAATCCATACAAGATATATCAGAAGGAAATGCTACCTAGAATAAATCATTTTCAAATTGAAAAAACCCTAGAGGGGGATAAATAATTTTTTATGGAATGGAAATGACTAAATAAAAATTAACACACAATGTTGAGTGGTTCATCCACTACCAAAAAGCTCTCCCTTTTGGATATTTGAAATAGTGACATATTTTATTAGTGATCACTTTTCTCTCAGCTTATGATCCTTACAATCTCCGTGATTCTCTAAGAGATGATTTAAACTTTCACCTATTTATCTTCTCTAGAATAATCACTTGGATCTCTCAAGAATGGTAGGAAAACACTCACTAACCCCTTTGAGAGATTTTTAAAAGGAGGTTGTGATTATAGATAGTTCTCACCAAAATATAAGATATAAAAGTGTATATCTTTGGATGAGTTATAATCTAGCCAGATGGAATGTGGGATATTACAATTTGAGAGTAGTTCTGGTGTATGAGCAGTGGAAGGGGTTGAGGTGGATGTAGAAGGGCCTCCTATGGATGAGGATGGAATATTCGTTGGAGTGAAAGGGCCATCCATTGGTGGTGGAAGATCATCCACAATATACTGGGAAGGTGGTGGTGTAGACAATATGGAGAGGTGAACACTATAATGCAAAGAAGCAAGAGCTTTAGGGGCAAGCTCAAGTGTTTGACCATCCATTCTTATTTTATAGCCCATACATCAAAAGGCGACTGCATCAAAGATATCTAGCCTATTGTGCAGGAACAATGGGTTAGTCGGAAAGCCAATGAGATTGACATAGAAGTCCTCAATAAAGCGCATGATGAGTGATCCATATCCCAAAGCTGGCTAGTTATGCCTTGCCACATGTGACATATATCATAAGATGTTTGCCCCAAAATGGATGGGGTTGGACGAGAGGATGTGACCAACATCATACAAATCTTTGAGAAACATTTCTACCATAGACAGAGCTTGAGGAAAAATAATAGAGGAGACCATGTAATGATACACCTGTTTGAAGAGTGGGAAACAATAAAAGATGGTATTTCCTCCGTAAACAAAGTGATAGTAGTGGATATCGGTTAAGATCTCATCTGGAATACGAGTGCACATCCAGTCAACAAAGGTAATGCCAATCTCGATGTTATGATCAATCCCAAGTATCCTAGCCAGCCTAGCTTGATCGAGGACAATGGGAAAACCCAAAACATGTGTGGTGATGGTGCTTTCTAGAACATGGACATTGAGATTTAAGTAGAAAATATGAACCAAGTCTAATTAGACTAGTTCTTTGAGGGAAAAAAGAGGTAGAAGGTGAAAGTTGATAGGATATTGCATGAAGGGAAGTTTGAATTGATTAGTTTAGGAAACAACATCAATGCATTTGTTGGGTAGGAATTTATTCATTTGAAAGGATTTGAGCCACATTTTCTTGTCATCCATACTCCGCGAGAAATGGTTGGAGTGAGGAGAGGCCTTAGTGGTCCGAGCAAGTTTGGAGGCAGATAATAGAGAAGCTCTACTTCAGGATGAAGAAGGATGAGTGGGATAGCTGGAATGAGGAAGAGATGGAGGACTAGTGTCTTCCAAAGTTGAGGATTTTAAGATAGAACTTGGGGAGGTGAAGAAGTAGGTTCTTCAATGCAAATGGTGGTCTGAGATGGAATACTCGATTGGGTAAGAGCCCTTTTAGGAGGAGGAGCACTAACACCCCTACAAAGAGTATATGAGGCAGTAGATTTTTGGTTTGGAATTGTATAATAGTAGGCATTAGACAAGAGGAGTTGAGGAAGGAAGATGTACAAAATTTAGGGAAAACACAACGGAGTGTAACCAACTCACAATGAGTATGTAAGAGGCTGAGAGATGACAAATGGATTTTTGAATGTACCATAATAGGAGGCAATGGAGACCAAATTGGAAAGAGTTGAAGTTAGGGTTGGAAGAGAGAATTACCTCAAATCTTGTAAGACAGAGGGAAATTGATGAGGATTGGAGGTGATAAGTGTGTGTCTAGTGTTGATTCAAGCAAAGTAAGTGCAATTTTATGGATTTTATAAGTGAGTTGAGTTATTTTAAGGGAGAGCAGGTGAGGTAGTCATGAAAGAGTGGAATGGTTTGGAGAAATTAGGGTTGAGGCTTTAGAGAACAAGGAGTGTGGGTATTTATATGCCCAACGTACAAGTCGATTGGTTTAAGGAAGCAATCATTTTGTTTTGCCCCGATCGATGGGTATAGAGTATCCATTTGACTGGTTATGTGTGGTTGAGACATAAGCCACTAAGATTGTGACCACCCTATCTTTAAAGTACTAGTTGACTAGTATGACAAGTGACAAATTAGTTTTATTAACGAGTCCACTGGTCAGCCATTTAGGTCATAGTTTCAATGAGTTTTTAAGTTCTTTTGGTTTTATGCCATATATTGATAGATAGAAGATTTATTTTATTGCACATATCACATTCATCAAGGATCACAAGGGTCATGTTTAGATTTGAATTTATGCTAAGGTCATTTATTATTGAATTAATTCCATTTTGATCATAGAAGTCCATACATATGGCATTCTCAAACCCGTTTCCATGATTTCTCTTTTTATCATGAATCATTTTTTCCTTTTCTACTTGAATTATCTTAGATAGCACAATAAAAGTGTTAAAAGCATCATCTTTAGTGGAAAGGAATAATTTCTATGTATAATATGAGTAATCATCTACAATGACTAGTGCATATTTGCAATCACCCATAATAATGGTCCTACTAGGCTTGAATTGAACAATATGCAATAATTCAAATGGTTGAAAGGTAGTAGCGAAATTTTTGGGTTTAAAGGTAATCCTATGCTATTTTCTTTGTTAGTATGCTTCACATATTCTATCTTTTGTAAAGTTCAACTTTCGGAGACCACGTAGTAATTATTTTCAATCATGTTTATTTAATAAATCCATACTACCATGTAGAGATGGCAATGGGTTGGGTCTAGGTTAGGTCAAGTCAGACCTAGACCCGTACCCATTTATATTACTTAGAACCAAACTCGACTCAGACCCATCGAGTCTCAAAAGTTTAGACCTAGACCTAAATCCACTAGGTATAGCGGGTAAACGAGTCCTAAATGGATCCGTCTATTTTTGAAAAATAATAATTAATAATCTTTGTAAAAACAAATATATTTATGTTTTATATAACTTAATATGTATTTTTAGTTAAAAAAATCCTCCAAGTGAAAAAATAAATATATTAAAATAGTTACATTAACTTTTCAGGTTTTGTTGTAATGCTTTTAAAATAGAATATTCTACATATTTGTTATAAATTAAATTTACAAAAATAAAATTAAAAAAATTAATAAGGAGCTCAAATAAGATAATGATAATAATGAGAAACATAATATTGGTATGTATATATTCACACACACACAGATATATATATATACTAAATGGGTCTGGTGGGTTGGGTTTGCATCTAGAACTACTACACCTAGACCCATTAAGATATATATGGACCCAGACCTAACCCAAACCGTCTTGTCCAAAAAACATAGACCTAGACCTGCCAAAAATGAGGCAGGCCCAGCAGGTCTGGGTTAGGTCTCAGACCCATTGGCATCCCTACTACCATGTACAATGCATTTATTCCATAACCATGCATCCAAATACACTTAAACATGCATTGTGTAATTTTATTGATTTATCATCAAACATGTACACATTTTTGATGCGTGGGAAATAAAAAGGTATACATATATCTATTCCATTTGAAATCATGTAGTGTGAAATTAAAATTTTTATTATAAATCCTTTGTAACAAAGTTTTCTAGCTCTTATTAAATTATGTTTGTGGCCATCAACTACATATACATCATTAAAAAAGGGTTTAGAATTACCAATACTAATGCTGCCAACATCAATTATCTTTCGTTAGGAGTTATCACCAAAGGTTACGCTTCCACCATCATATGGAGTAACCTTAGAGAACATGATTTTATGACCCATCATATGCCTCGAGCATCCACTATCTAGTAACCATTTATGGGTTTTTGGAATTACCTTGATGCATATCTGCACGAATAAATGTCCTAGTTTAGGTACCCTTTCAATGGGTCTTTACTGGGTTAGTGTTTAATTCTTGCGGGAATGTCTCCTTTTGTACCCACACTTGCTTGAATTTTGAATCCACTTTGGTATGCTTTGAGAACTTGCATGATGAAGAAACATTTTTTGGTTTACCATACATATTACACAAGGTTCTTTTCTTATAGGGGGAAGTGAATCTTAAACTTTGTGCATACCTACATATTGTAGATGAGTGGCCATCTTTTCCACATATAGTACAATTATTTGGTGTAGGGGAAGCATTCACTTGATGAAATTTTGAGGCTCTCACAAAGAAATTCTTAAATTTTTTGTGTTTATTCAGTTTCTTATTTCCATAGCCTAAGCCCTCACGATCCTTACAATATAGTTGAGCACCTACTAATATGTTTAAGCCTTCTTCACCCTTTGTGAAGGTATATGAAGTTTTCACAAATTTATCATATTTGGCTTGTAATTCCACTATTTTTGGCTTCGAATTTATATATCTTGACCTGGTGATCACAACAAGTGTATTTCTTATATTCGTTGAATTCACTTATTTTATTTGATAGCTTAGTTTTAATAAGAAGCATGTGAGATTCAAACAGATCATTCTCATTTAATGAAAGGGTGTATTGGTCATTTAAGTGATCAAGAAGTTTCTTCATATTTTCCTTCTCTTTATTTATTTTAGCATTTTTATGTAATGAATCATGTATGACACAAAATAGGTCATCATAGGAGTATAGAACATTTAATTGTACCTCATGGAAATTGTCTTCATCATCGATGCTTGTGGGTGAGGTAGACGTTATCGATTCCCCTTCTAGAGCATGAAATAAAGACTGAAAACCTATTCCTCTTCTTCAAAGGTTTCACCTTCACTTTCACAAAAGGAAACCGTGCTTTTGTTGGCCCTTTTCTTCCTTTTCTATTGTTTGTGTTCCTTTTTTTCCTTACCATATGGTTAGCAATTTTGTTTCTAAGCTTATAGCAGCCATGGATAATATGCTCGGCTTTTCCACTATAGTGGCATTAGATTTTTTTATCCATGTTGGTTTTTCCAAGCTTTCTTTGGTTTCTTGAGAATGATCTTTGATTTCTATTTCCTTTTGATCAAGGGAACCTCCTGAATTGAGTGGTTATAAATGCCACTTCTTCATCATTCATGGAAGGTTCTTCTTCTCCTTCATCACCTTCCTTTTCACCCAGATTATTAGCTGCAGCTTGTTATTTGGAAAATGTTGAGGCTTTCAGTACTAGAGGCTTCTTCCTCCTTTGTTCAAATCCATCTTCCAATTTTTATTGATGAATCATAAGGTTACTGAAGATCTCTTCAATTGTCATTTAGCCTACATCTTTGGCCTCTTCAATCACGATTACCTTGGGGATCCATTATTGTTTAAGTCAATATAAGATCTTTATTACTTGCTCTTCTTCAATGAATTTTTCCCCAAAGCCTTGAGATTGTTGACAATGAAGGTGAAGTGGTTGCTTATATCGTTGATACTTTCACCTTATTTAATGCTAAAGAGTTCATACTCTCTAGTGTGAAGGGTGATTCTTTATCCATTACCTACTTTATCCCTTCATGGGTGAAGATGAGCTTATCCATTATGTCTTTTATAGTTGTGCATGATTCAATTCAGCGGTACTCCCTTTCACCAAGTCCACATTTTAAAACCATGGTGGCTTTATCATTAAGAGTTAGCCTTCTCTTTTCTCCATCTATAAGCACATCCCCTAATTTTTTCTATAAGTTCACCATTTTCCTCCTTTGTGATCTTGATTGGCCCTTCAGTTATTATTGGCCACAATTTATAATCTTATAATTTTACGAAGAATATCATTCGATTATTCTAGTAGGCAAAATTTTTACCATTGAACAATGGTGGTTTAGTGGTGGAGATGCCTTCATTTAGACTAATGGAATCCATTCCACTTGTGGATCTTTTTTACCTCAGATTGTTAAATCTTTTGAGAGGTGTTCGTGCTCTAATAATAATTGAAAACACCCTATATGAAGATGAATAGGGTTTTATGGAATGGAAATAATTAAATAAAAACTAATACATGATGTAGAGTGGTTCAAGAGTAAATCACTCTTTACATCAACTACTAAAAGGTTCTCCCTTTAGGAGTTTTAAAATAGTGATGTGTTTTTATTTAGGATCACTTTTCTCTTGGTTTATGAGCCTTATAATCTTAATTACCGACTAAGAGTTGATTTACATCTTCACCTTTTTATCTTCTCTAGACTCACCATATGTCTCTGTCAAGATTGATAGGCAAACACTCACTAACCCCTGTAGAGATTTTTAAGGTGAGGTTGTGATTACATATAGTTCTCACCAAAATCCAAGATATGAAAGTGTATATCTTTAGATGAGATGTACTCTACAAAGATTTAATGTGGGATATTACAATTAGTGAGCAGTTCAAGCTAAGAGAAGTGAGAGAAGAACACATTCAGTAAAAACTGTGAAATATGAAAGTTTGGAAATTTGATTGAGCAATTGAATGATTTTAGTGCAAGAGATTATTTACACAATCAATGATCTAAAAAGTTAGTTGTAATAAATGTAGAGGGACCTTATTTATATGGGTTTCTCTCATGTATAGATGTTAGATACAAATTTACAAAAAAATTGTTTAGCCCACTAACTCTGGTTACAAAATACAGTTAATGGAAAGGAAAATATAAAAGGTTAAAAGGAAAATATAGAAACCTTCAGTTCAAGTACCAGACTGAATCACTAATAACCCTACACTCTTAATCCTGTGAATAATCCTTGAATAGAGCTTGCAGGCTAACCAGCAAAGGCCACTGCCCATTGAATAAGCATGTGACCCAAGAAATGAACCCTTCCGTAGAATGGTACTAAGTAACCCATTATACAAGACTAATATGTACGGCCAACATGCAAGGCACTAGATGACTCACATCAATCATATGAACAATGAATTATGGATAAAGTAATCAAAATGCAATAATAATGCATATAACCACATGTTACAAGATCATATACTATCAATACTCATTCACCTTGAAATAATTGAAACTTACCAATGGTACATCCAAGCAATGATATTTGTAGAGTAATTAAAAAGCCACGTCATTTTCAATAGTATACACAACTCTCTTAACCGACCAACATTTTCTCAATTCAGAAGTAGGCCCATCAACACAATCCAATACATAGATCATCACAAGTAGGCATAATGGTTGTTCCAGAATCACAAGTAGGCACAAAGGCTACTACCGAATCATAAGTAGGCTCAAAGACTACTACAGAATCATAGGTAGGCTTAAAGGTTACTATCAACTAATAGGCAGGCATAAATGCTTCTACAAAATCATACATAGGCACAAAGGCTACTAATGAAACACAGGCAGACTCAAAGGATACTACCAACTTATAAGTAGGCACAAAGGCTGCTACCGTATTTTACCAATAATTATTTCCATTAAATTATCAAACAGTTCCATTTTTATTTACTCGAGGGGAGATCAATGCACTTGGAGACACTAAGGTACCCCTGTTATACTGGTTTATAAGGACAAAACAGTATCCTATCAACTATGAACCCCCAGACGCAAAGGTACCTTGGTCGCACTAGTACACGAAGGTACATAATACCCGACTGACAAGGACACCTAATCATAATTATTCATAATCTCTACTTAAGTCCATAGAGCTAAATAGAGTAAGATGCGAGGCTAGACTAGAGCCCTAAGGCACACCAGAAAATCCATAATAATTTTGTGGTAAACCATGTCATTAGGGTAGCAACCCTTAAAGAGCCACAATTCCCAATCTCGAGGTTTTTCACTTTAAGTATTAATATTTTATTAGGGTGACTACTAAAAGCACACATTAATCATATATAATTAATCAATCCATCATACTTAACCATTTATATTTGTTTCCAACATTATGAGGTAACAAGAATCAAGATCAATGTCAATGTCAACATAAGTAGTTAACTAAGGCCATCCTAGTCTCAAATACGCAGATTTGGGCACTTTAGGTCAAAATGAAAAAAAAACTAAGGCTAAGGCTACCTCTCTACCTTCCATTCTCATCTCAAATTTCCTTTTATTTTATCAATCTCTTTTTAAAAGGATAACACACTATGATTAAACTATTGATCATGAAGTTGAGTTACCTAACACACCAAATGACCATTTTGTATATAAAATTGTAACATGCACCTCTAGAACAATCAAACTCACATTCTTATGCTTATTCAACAATTATTGCATATCCTACATGTTTATGAGATTAACAATGTAACACCCCTAAAATTCACTACTGAACAATTTTGTTTAATAAAAACGATTAGCAGAAGCAAAATAACAAAACTGTAAATTCTAGGGATATTACTACCACACTTAGTACCAGACGAGTTCACTCCTACCGTTCCAGTACCATTTTCTAAGGTTGAAGAGGATTATCGTCAAACACGAGTTAATACTTAACACATGTATTCATAAAAGAACTTAATCATTCATAATATAGAATCAGAGTAAGCGTAAAAGAATTACAATCCAAAGAGTAAGTGATTAAAGTTCCCAAAGAGACAAAGGGTACAATACAACAAAATGACATAGAAGGAAAATGGTACAAGATAAATTAAAAGAAAATCCAGCCAAGTCGCTCTCGGTCGATAGGCCACATGCTCAACTCTAAGCCCCACTCGATGCCTCATAAGTATCGTAGGCATCGAAGATATCATCTCCTACCTTCATAAACTCATGTGGGCCCTCTACTCATGGGAATGAGAAGCACCCATGAAATGGGTTGTTAGTACACTACGTACTGAGCAAGGTAACCATGAAGCTAAGACCAAACATATAAGGCATATAACATAAGCACAATCATATAGACAGTATACAACAACATAGATAATGAAGGTCGGGCTATGGTCTAGTTAAACTTATTCTTTAGATCTCTAGTCAATATATTCGATTCACACCATACTCTTTATCAATCCATGCGAGAGCGGGAACCCCACTATTATAGCCAATGGATCTTAAACATATAGGGCAGAATGCTCCTGACCACTATTTTTGCCGATGGATCGGTCTCTAGGGTAAAGTGCTCCTAGCTACTATTATGCCGGTGGATTGGTCTAGCCCCAAGTCTCATGGTGTTTCACTATAATTACATAGTATCTTCCCATTATTTATTATAACTTAGGGTTTGGTTTAATGAGCTTAGGATCCTCCACTATTATATCTGGTGGATCGGAAAAGTATAGGACAGAGTGCTCCTAACCTCTATTATATGCCAGTAGATTGGTCTCCAGGCACCCCGACACTTGGTTACTATTATGTCGGTGGATTGGTCTAGGGTCGGCTCAATAATCTTCCTCTTTAAATGGTTAGTATCTTATTTATGTCTTATTCGATAAAACTTTCACCCTTGACATGCATGTCACCAACCTTTTACTTCTATCCTCCTAAGAGGGCCTATCATATATCTTGAGACTTCTACACCTCCTGACACACCCCGACATCCTCTCAAAATGAATACCCAACTCCTAAGTGTGTGAGTTAAGGCCTAACACCTTATGAAATCCAAATCCACTTATTATCATCCTCTAGGGTTTTCCCCTAAAACCCTAATTGGCCCTACATGGCCCATCCTTCCTCCAACTTACACAACTATTATTTCTTTTATCGCCCAACACATCATCTCATTTAGAATCAACCCTAATCATATCATTTTACTCATTGTTTACACAAGTGATCATGAACCCTAGTTGGCCACTCCAAACCCTAGCACATTTCCTCCTCACAAGTCACTTCTCCATTTTTCTCCTAACATCTCTTCTTCCCTATGGCACCCTTAATCATCCTTCATATAATAATTTTCCACCCTTATTCTATACTCCACTCTCCCTCAATTATTTTTACTTTCACATTTCCCCTAAGATTAGGGTTTCCTTCGAAACCCTAACCAGGTCCCCTATATACCCTTATACCAACCTAAGTACTATTTTTCACTCCAAGTCTCCAATCACTCCACAACTGTCCCCTTACCTTATATATGCCCTAAGACAACTTTTCTCACATAAATATCATCCCTATGCAGACTCCACCCATCCCATTCACACCCTAGAAATTTCCCATGCAAGGTTCACCTCACTCGTTCGTTTTGATCATAACCTCCTTTTATTTTTCCCTCATGGATTATGAGATAATTGGGCTAATCTCATATCCCTTTAGTCAACCCATTCACATTTTTCCCTTTTTATCCTTTCACCCCATATCATAGTATTAATCTTCCTAGCATGCATGTTCTAGAGGGTCACATCATATAACATCATAAGCACATCATATATAAACATTATACACATGCCATAAGGAATTCATATAAACATACTTCAACTCCATGCTGCGCTACAAGTAATTAGTCATTATAATCATAAAGTACACAACATGGCATAACACATGCACACAAGGCACACGGTTATTCTTAGCCACATCCTTACCTAATACGACGCTGGTCTTAGAGCACGTTCCTACGCCTCCTTAGGGTTTTGACTTGATTCACCTATAAGAGGGAAATACTATAGGTTAACTTCCCTCTTACCAAAATTACCATTCTTCCTACCTTACCCTTATCACAACCTACTATTAGGGCTAATAGTGATAATAGTATTTTGTAAGTAAAAGTAGGGTTATTATTCTTAAAGTAGTTAATCATACTACTACTAATCAAAATAGGTATTAGTAGCTACAAAAGTTTATGTTAAAGTAATTATAGAGATATTCATACTATTAAAGGTAATAGCTTCAATATTACTACTAATAATAATATTAATAGTTGTAGTGATAATACTAATATCAACCGAAATCCTAGTAATAATAATAGTGATATTAGTAATACAAAAGTAGTGACCATAAAGATACTAATAATAATAATGCTGGTAGTGATATAAATGTTAGAGATATATGTAATAATAATAATACTGACAAAGTAATAATAATAATAATAATAATAGTTCCAATTTGAAGAATAATACTAACAATGGTCCTAATAATCATAATAGTAGTAACCTTATTGATAATATGGTAAAGTATAATAATAGTGATAGTAGTAGTAGTAGTAATAATAATAATAATAGTAACAATAATAATAATAATAATAATTTTAAGAATAATAATAATAATAATAATGATAATAATAATAATAATAATAATAATAATAATAATAATCAAAATGGTAATAGTGATATAAGGATTCAAATATTTACAATAATAATAAAAGTGATAATATGCCAAAGCTAGTGTTAATAATAATAATAATAATGCAAATAATAAAAATAATGATAATCATAATAATAATAAGGTTGTCGACCATTAATAATAATAATAATAATAATAATAATAATAATAATAATAATAATAGTTAGAATAATTCTGAAGATAGGTTAAATAATAATAATGGTAAAGGTGATAATAATGATAACATAAACATAATAATAATAATAATAATAATAATAATAATAATAATGATGATGATGATGATGATGATGATGATGATGATGATTATGATGATATTAATAATAATAATATTAAGAATAATACTATTAATACTACTAAAAATTGCTAACACTTGTATAAAAAGGGTATAGGGGTTGGGGAGGTTAGAGTACCACCTAGGGACGGTGGCGGAACTGGCAGCGGCGGTGGTGGAGGGAGAAGAGAGATGGAGAGATCATTGTCTAGGATAGGAGAGAGGAAATGAGGGGGTAATTGAGGTAGTGGTAGGTGCCTCCGGTGGAGAGGGTTGGAATGGATGTGGTGGTGCAGCCAAAAGGGGCGACACAAGATGGTGGGTGTGGTGGCCGAAGGTGGTGGAGGGAGGAGAAGGGAGAAGGAGAAGGATAGAGGGAAAAAGGGAGGTCTGGGAAGATAGAGGAAGCTCCCTTAGTTTTTCTAGAGGGAATGGGGCATTTGTTGTGGCAGAATCAATGGCAGATGGTGGTGCGAAGGGAGGCGGTGATCTAGGTGGGCTGATTGGGAGGTGAAATATGCACGGCCAGGGCGGCTCATGTAGAGCAAATCGAGGGTGGAGGAAGGCGTAGTTTGGTATAGGGTGATGTAGGGAATTGTTTTGTGGGTAGCTTGTATGGCGGCACTAGGCGGCGATGATGGGGCGGTCATCCGATTAGGAGGTGGCTCAAAGGGGGGATTTTAGGCTAGAAAAAGGAATTCAATTTTGGGGCTGCTTATATGGTATATATAGGCTAATTGGAGGGGAAAATGACATAGGGGGAAGAGGACATGGGGGGAGGTGAGGCAGAACCACTGACTAGCATTGGTAGGCTGGTGTAGGTCTACCATGGTAGGGGGTGTTTGGTCGGGGGAGAAGAAAAGGAAAGGGGCAGGCTTGGGTGAGGAGGGAGGAGGTTGGTTGGGTCAAAAAATGGAAATAAAAAATGGGGAAGAGAGGGAAAGGACATCTGGTCGGTTGTTGGTGGCTTCCGGCAAGATTCAGACTACATATTGGGGTTGCAGGTCTAGCAGGGGAGAAGGAAGGAGAAAGGGTTGGACAAGCAGTCAAGGGAGGAAAGAAATGAAAAAGGAGAGAGCTGACTAGGCGAGCGATAGGGGAAGGAAGAAGGAGGGTGTGCGGGCCTGGGTCGCGCGACAGAGAAGGGGAAGGAAGGGGAAATTGGGCCACGAGGGGTTGGCCCAATAGGGGAAGAAGGAAAGAAATGAAGGGAGAAAGGAGGGAAAAGAAGGGGAAAAGGAAAGAAAAATAAAAAGGAAAAGAAAAAAGAGGTTGCTTGGGTGTTTAGGTTATTTTGGTATTCTTGATTATTCAAAATAATAATATAAAAAAATAATTAAATTTCTTTTTAGTTTAATTTGGTATATTTTTAATAATTTTTCCTAAATTTCATTTTAATTAGCAAAATGCTCTAATTTTTCCTAATTAAATTACTTAATATTTTCTTCTTTATTTGCCTTAATTAATTCCCTTTATTTAATCAATTTCCCTAATAAATCCTTATTTTACCATAGTTTCTTAAATTGGGGTTTTAGGGTATTTCAAACAACATAGCATGCCATAATTTACCAAAATACCCCTAAACATATAGTAGTAATAATTATGCTAAAATATGCATATCTAATATAGCATAACCCCTATACTCATGCTTGATAATAAACATCACATGTCATGCACATTCATTAGAATATTCATCAAGGTACACTAAAAATTTTCAAAATACCTCTAGATAATGCAATATTGGTTATCATGCAGAATTAAGTTATATTAAGACAATAAACTTCTATTCTCATATTGAAGACCAATTAATATTTCTCATACATGTTTATTAGACTAATCACTATAGTATATGTAAAGTTACCGAAGTTCCCCTAGACCCCTATTCTCATATTGAACATCTATTAATACCTATCATGCATGTTTATCAGACTAATCACCATAAAACATATACAATTACTAAAATACCCCTAGACTGCATAATATTAATTATCGTGCTCAAAAAAGCAATACTAAGACATTAAACCCTTATTCTCATATTTAACATTAGTTATTACTTAACATGCATATTTATAAGGATAATCCCCATTACACATTCAAAATTACCAAAATGCTCCTAGGTCATGTAACACTAATATTCTTACCCAAACTTGTATTACTAATACCACAAGCCCCTATTATCATACTTAACATCACATAACCTTGAGTATACATATTTGTTAGAATGATCACAACTATACATTAAAATTACCCCAAAGTACCCTTAAATCATAAAATATTGATATTCCTACAAACACATGTATTTATGATACACCAAGTTCCTATATGCATTCTTACCAACATCTATCACACATTAGAAATATTGGTAACGGTTAAATACCACGATGCGTCCAAATGATCAAATTACCCCTAGGGCTCATAGTAGTAATCTTTTTACTACAAGTCTCCATAGATAATTAACCTAACACTTTATATACACATAACATAAATCATAACTTCCTACATTAGACCACTTCACAGTCACCCTTTTATTCACATAACATCCTACACAATATAACATGAATTATTTTTCTGATTTTTCAAGAGAACATTAATAAAGATGGATTTATTTGTAACACATCATATCTACACAAATCATATGTGAAAAACCTTTACCTACTAAGATACGATAGTCCAAATATTTTAGTGGGCATAAAGGTCACTTGATTTTCAATAGAAACAAACTTTATCAACATCTAGTTAAAAATGCTTAGGCTCCGTTTATTAAAATTTGGTACCTAAAATAATATCACAAATACCATATTAATATTAGATATATGAAACAATAATTTTTATTAAAAATATTTGTTCAATATAAAGGTAGCAATTCAGGCAGCGGCGTTGTGGCGGCCGAGGGTAGTGGAAAGGGAGGAAGGGAGGAGGAGGGGGAGGAAGGAGAAAAGAAGGGAAGGGAAAAGTAGAGGGAGCTCTATAGGGGATTTTAGGAGGTGTAAGAGGTGGTGGTTGCAGTGGGAGTGGTGGCGAATGTTGGTGTGAAGGGCGGCAAGGGTGGAAGTGTTGCTGCTTGGGAAGGGTACTTTGTATGGCCGGAGTGGCTCGTGCAAGGCAAATTGAGGGCGAAGGGTGGTGTAGTTTGGTAGAGGGTGATGCAAGGAGTGGGTGACTCGAGCGGTAGCACTAGGCGACGACGAGGGTGAGGGCTTCTGATTCGGCAGTGGCGCACGAGTCAGGATTTCTACGCTGCAAACAAAAATCCAACTTCGGGGCTGCCTATGGGGTATTTATAGATCAAATAGAGGGGGGAAATGATAGAAAGAAGCGGGAAAATAGGGGTAAGTGGGATAGGGCACACCGGCTGGTAATGGTAGGGCGACACAAGTCTGCCATGGCAGGCTATGATTTGTTGGGGAGAAGGAATGGGCACGCGAGAAGAGAGGGGAAGTTGGGTTAGGTCGAAAAGGTAGGCAAATCAGTTGGGAAGAGAAGGAAGGGATGGCAGGTTAGTGGGCGTGGTTGGTGACGAATCAAGGTGCAGGTCGGGGGGAGTTGTAGGTCGCGAAGGGGGAGGTTGGGGAAGAAGATAGGGGTGGATCTATAGTCTAGGAAGAAAAAGAAAAGAAAGAAAAGAAGGAGGGATCCAGCCGGCTGGAGGGAGGGAGTGCGGCGTAGGCCTAGGCCGCGTACGAGGAAAGGGAGAAGGGTGAGGGGTTTGGGCCGCAGGCTGGGTAAGCCTAGGTTAGGGAAGGGGAGGGGAAGAAAGAAAAAGAGAAGGGAGAGAAAGGAAAGAAAAGGGAAGAGAAGAGAGGAAAAAGAAAAAGGGAAGAAGGAAAGAAGGAAAGAAAAGAAAAATAGGTGAGTTGGGGTTATTAAAATATTTTGGGTATTTTGGGATATTTAAAATAATCATATTTTAATAAAATAATAATTAAATTCTCTTTTTAGGTTAATTTAGTATTTTTGAAAGATTTTTCCTAAATTCCATTTTAATTAGTCCTAATTTTCTCCATTAAATTATTTATAAATTTCCTCTTGATTTTGCCCTAATGTCTCCCTCTTATTTTATTAAAATAATTTATTTAATTAATTTTCATAATAAATATTTAATTAGCTATAATTCTTAAAATTAGGGTTTTGGGGTATTTCATCACTATCCCCTTAAAGAAAGACTTCGTCCCTGAAGTGACTTGCAATTTCCTAGGGTTAAGGCTAGAACATCCTAAGCATGTAGGGATACCACACTAACATCAATAATTACATCAACTACCCCGTTAGAGAGAAACTTAGTAAGGATGGTTGAACTTGTAGCAAAGATTTCTAGATATGCTTCGCGCATATCCTTCTCGGTTTCCTAGGTAGCTTCTTCAGTCCCATGCTGACTCCATAGAATCTTGACAAGAGAAACTACACTCGTGCGAGTCTTCTGTAGCTTGGTGTTGAGGATTTGCACAGGTTGATCTTCATAAGTCAAAGACTCACCTAGCTCTATTTTGTCTGATTGGATCACATAGGAGGGGTCAGTGGAGTATTTCCACAACCGAGAGTCATAGAAAAAATTGTGGAGTCATGCCAAATCAGGAGGAAGAGCCAACCGGTAAGCAACCTCTTCCACACGCTCTAGGATCTCATAGGGGCTGATGTACCTTTGGCCCAGCTTTCCCTTTCTCCCAAACCTTTGCCCCTCAACAATACTTTATCCCCTGGCTCAAAAATACTATCCTAATGTATCTAATTAGCATAACTCTTCTGTCTTTTCTGGGCTGCTCTTATTCGGTCTTGGATTTGGCGGACTTGCCTAGTCATCTCTCTAATCATCTTAGGACCCAGTACTACTGTCTCGCTGATGTCACTCCAACACAAAGGAGTCATGCCCTTCTACCTGTACAAAGCATTGAAGGGAGGCATCCTTATGCTATCATGGTAGCTTTTGTTGTATGAAAACTCTATCAAATGTAGCCGCTCCTCCCAAAAACCCTTGAAATCCAAAACAAAAGCTCTCAACATGTCCTCTATAGCCTGTATGGTCCACTCCGTTTGCCCATCCGTGGTAGGGTGGAAAGTTGTGCTAATCTTCAACTTGGTCCCTAAGACTTCCTACATATTTCCCCAAAAATGAGAGAGAAACCTTGAATCCCTGTCCGAAACGATGTGCTCTGGAACCCCATGATGACTGACCAAGAACTTCATATGGGAATTTGCTAACTATCACATACTCTACATGGACTTTATGGGAACAAATACGGCTCACTTAATCAATCTGCCTACAACCACCCAAATGGTGTCATAGTCGCTCCGTGTCCCTGGCAACCCACTGACGAAGTCCATGGAGATAGAGTCCCATTTCCAACCTAGGACTTCTAAGGGCTGAAGTAGCCCTGCCGGTCTCCGGTGCTCAATCTTGACTTTTTGGCACACTAGACACTGGGACACAAACTTTTCCACTTCCCACTTCATGCAGGGCCACCAATACACTTTTTTGAGGTCTTTATATAGTTTGGATCCTCTTGGGTGGACTAAGTAAGGAGTCTGATGTTCTTCTTCCATAATGCGACGCTTTAATTCTTGACAACTCTACGGTACACACCAGTAAACCTTGAACCGAAGGCTGCCATTCTTGTGAATTTTGAACCCTTTTGCTTGGCCTTCCTGTATCTTCCATCCGATCCTTTCTCGATTGACATCTCCTACCTGGACTGCTTGGATCTCCTCAAATATGGTGGGACTGAATCATTTTGATCTCTAAGCCCAACAATTCTCTTATCATTCTATCAGCGACCACACAACATAGTGTAGAATGTGAGGTCTTCCTACTCAGGGCATCTGCAGCTATGTTGGACTTACCCTCTTTATAGGTCAACTCAATGTCGTAGTCCTTAACAAGCTCTAACCACCTCCTCTATCTCAAATTAAGTTCCTTCTGAGTGAAGATGTACTTGATGCTCCTGTGGTATGAAAGAATTTGTATTTTTACCCCATACAAATAGTGCCTCCAAATCTTTAGAGCGAAAACCACGACAGCTAACTCCAGGTCATGAGTGAAATAATTCTATTCATGTTGCTTCAACTGTCGGGGGAATATATGACTACTCTTCCCTTCTGCATCAACACACATCCTAGCTTGTGCTTGGATGCATCACCGTCAACCTCAAACCCTTATGTAACCTCTGGTAGGGTCAACACAAAGTTAGTTGTTAACCGCCTCTTTAGCTCTTAGAATGCTTCTTTACAAGTCTCATCCCACTGGAACTTCATGGACTTCTTTAAGAGATTGGTTAGTGGTCGGGCAATCTTGGAGAAGTTTTGTGTAAATCTTCTATAATACCCGACCTAACCCAGAAAGCTCCGAACCTCTATTACACTCATGGAAGGCTTCCACTCTATGATTCCCACAATCTTAGCTGGGTCCACTACCACTCCTTCAGCTGATACTATGTGACCAAGAAAAGCCACTTCCTAGATCCAGAATTCGCACATAGATAACTTCGCATACAAGCACTGCTCTCTTAGTAGGCTCCAAATGATGTGTAGGTGCTGCTCATTCTCCTCATTCCCTCAAGAGTACACCAAAATTTCATCGATAAACACCACTAGGAATTGATCGAGGAAGGGTTTGAATATCTTCTTCATCAGGTCCATGAAAACTATGGGGGCATTTGTAAGTCCAAATAGCATCACTATAAATTCAAAGTGCCCATACCAGATCTGAAAAGTGCTCTTCATGATGTTAGCATCGGTGATCCTCAACTAATGGTATCCTGACCTTAGATCAATCTTGGAGAACACCGAGGCACCCTTCAGTTGGTCAAATAAACCATCAATTCTTGGGAGAGGGTACCGATTCTTCATTGACAGCTGATTCAACCCTCGATAGTCAATGTAGAGATCGATGCTCCCATGGTGATACACTTGGCCAGATATACCCATGCTCCAATAACTCTTCTAGCTGAGCCTTTAACTCCTTTTACTCAACCAACGCCATTAGGTAGGGTGCCTTTGTGACAGGCTAATCCGTCGGTACTAGCTCAATCTTGAAATCAATTTCCCAGACTAAGGGTATACCCCATATTTCTTCCGTAAACATGTCTGGAAATTCTGTGAATATTGGGGTTCTATATAGCTCAGTCAAGTCCTTATTAATCTCTTGCACACTACATAAGCACAGGGGTACCCCTTCTAGATCAAAGGATGCAGAGCAACTGTCGATACTACCTGAGTAATGGGCTTGGGCTGAGTCCTCCTGTACGAAACCCTAGCCCTCTTCGGGCCTCGCAAGATCATGTGCTCCTAAGCACAGTCAATAAGAATCTTGTATCTCCCTATCATGTTCATACCCAAAATCATGTCAAAGTCTTTTAAGTCCATCCCGACTAGGTCTACTAGGAAGTTTACCCCACCAATGAATAAGGCCATGTCTAAAAACATCCGACTACACTCTATCCTATCACTCGATGGAAGCATCAGAGACAATCTTATTCTAGCAAATAGTGACAATCCATCCTATCACCCGAATCAAAGAGGATATACACTAGCATATAATGGATGGTGAACATACTCGTGACACCATCTAGCTGGCAGTCAACCTCCACCTAACTAATCACCTTTAGGAGTCCCCCAGTTGACCTCCCCTTTGAGGGAAGGGCCTGGGTTCTTGAGGCGTTCCCCTAGCCTCTCAAACTAGGGCACCGACTAGGGCACGTGCTCGCTGGTAGTGTTGATGGGGTGCGGTCTAAAGATGCTGCTGCTACTCCTACTGCTGAGATATCAGGACTCCTCCCTATTGAGATGGTAAGGTCTAGTTTTGTTGAGATCGCGGTGGCCTCCAACACTCCATCATTCTGTGGCCCAACCTCCCATAATTCAGGCAGGTTACCAATCTGTCTCTAGAGTTCCTACCTGGGTGGTTTCGGCCACACTGTCTACAAGGGGATCCCCTCGAAGGTCATTGGCCTCTACTATGGTCTCTAAGTGGAGGTCTCATCGGTCCTCCTAATCGGGGCTGGGTCCTGCCCCTAGAACTCTTACCCTTGGGCTTCCTTTTCCCGAGGATGGTGGTCTACTCTTAGACTAATATGGCGGCAATGCAAGGGCGCTCATATAGAGAAGCCAGGTCTATAAAGGATGCCGCACCCATTATCCGACAAATACTAAAGTTTAGTCCTTGCTTGAATTGGAAAACCACCGTGGACTCGTTGGCGGTAATCCTTGGGTAAATCTGAGCAGCTCGGTGAAGCGAGTGTGATACTGGCAGACAAGCATCGATCCCTAAGTGATCTGCATGAACTCCCGGAGCTTGTCCCTCTTCAGACTCTTGGGGTAAAATATGGAATGGAGGACAGTCTTGAAAGCCTCCCACGTTGCTGGAGGACTGTCTCGAGTGTGGTGCTCCACCCACCAAGCGTCTGCTACACCTCTAAGGAAGAAAGCTATGATCCTAGGTTGTGGGGATAACAGGTAATCCACTACTTCAAAGGTGCGATCCATGTCCTGGATCCACCCCTCGAGGACTACTGGGTCCTCCTCACTAAAGTAGGTCGGAGGGTGATGTCTAGTGACCCTTCAGAGCTAGTCCTCACTAGCGCCCTCTATAGGGTGAGGATGAGGGGTGAGCACCAAGGGCTGGTGCTGGACGAACTCCATGAAAGCCATGAAGGCATCCTCTAAATGCCCTACTTGGTTGTTCATAGCCATTGGAAGTTGTACATAAAAGAAGGAATTAGAAGAGAACCCATTGGTTCGAAGCAATCATATCATATTGTTCAACTTTTTTGGAAAATCCCTAATCTACCCTTATATTCCTCACTGTGGCCCGGAGTCAGAACTTTAAAAATGTAAAGGCCTTTTTGGATTCAAAAATGCTTCAAAATATAGGAAAAACATTGTAATTCAAAAGTTGTTTTGAAAATGAGCGTGCTTAACAGGACCAACCGCTCTAATACCAACTCATAACATCCCAAAATTCACTACTGAAAATTTTTTTTTATTTAAGATTTAGTGGAAGCAATTAAATCAAAACTTGTGAATTTTGTTGATGTTACCACCATGATTAGTACAAGCCCAGCCCCAAGTCTTTCTCGTACTAACCACAAGGCTAAAGGAAGTTTACCACCATAATAAATCAAACCTAAAGCAAGACTACAATAAAGCGTTAAAACAATCATAAGATAGAAGTCAGAGTGCATGAAAAAGAGTTAGAATCCAGAGAACATAGTTAAAGTTCCTTAAAAGAAATAAGGTCTACAAAACGATAAAAGTTAAGTTTGGAAATTTCAATACAAAATGGAAGAACAAAAGGAGGAAGTCCGGCCACACCGCTCTCAATCCCTAGGCTAAGTCCATGCTCAACACTCAACCCTGCCTGATACCTCGTAAGCATCAAAGGCATAAAAAATGCTACCACAAACCTACACAAAGTCATAGGGGCCTTCTACTCATGGGAATGAGTAGCACCCATGAAACGGGTGGTTAGTACGCTACGTATTGAGCAAGGTAACCATGCACTAAGGCCAACACACAAAGGCACATAATCCAAGCATGATAACATAACATCATATAATCATTTCAGATAAATAAAGGCAAAATTACAGTCTCGATAAACTAATTATTTAATCTCTAATCGGTACTTATTTCACACCATACTTTTTATTAATCCATATGAGTATGGAAACCCCACTATTATAGCCAGCGGATTGGTCACTTGCAGGCAAAATGCACTTGGCCACTATTATATGACGATGGACCAGTCACCAGGGCAAAATGCTCCTAACCACTATTATGTCGGTGGATCGGTATAGCCCTGACTCTCATGGTGTTCCACTATAAGTACTTAGTGTCTTTTATGTGTCTTATCAAACTTAGGGTTTGGTTTATTGAACTCAAGATCCCCCATGATTATAGCCGGTAGATCGGTCACTTATAGGGCAGAACGCACCTAACCACAATTATATGCCAATGGATGGTCTCGAGGGAACCCCGCCACCTGGCCACTAATATGCCGGTGGATCGGTTTGGGCCTGACTCAATAATCTTTCACTTTACATCATTAATGTTTTATGGTGTCTTATTCAAAATGTTTCACCCAAGACATGCATGAGTAACTCCATCTACGCTTATCCTCCCATGAGGGCCCGTCACACATCTTGAGACTTTTGTACCTCCTAACTCACCTCAACATCCTTTCCTTATTCCACTACTCACACTAGAGGTCCAACTCTTAATTGTGTGGGTCAAGGCCCACTACCTAACATTTCCAAGTCCACTCATAGTCTTATCCTAGGGTTTTCTCTAGAAAACCCTAATTTGGGCCTATGTGGCCCATCCTTCTCTACCTCATACAACCCAAACTATTTTAACACCCCACACATCATAGCCCTCTGATTCAACCCTCATCATCTCACTTTACTTCCCCAAATACACGTTTGACTATGAAACCCTAGGTGACCACACCAAACCCTAGTTGGTCATGCCAACCCTAGCATCCTCCTTTCCACATGTCACACCTCTCTATATATCAGCTTCCACTCTTGCTTCCCATGATACCCATTCTTGCCCCACTCATGACAATCCCCTCATTCTCATCTTATACTCCACTCACCGTCATTTATTTTCCTTTTTCCACCTTCTCAAATTAAGGTGTCCTCTCAAACCCTAGCTTGGTCTCCTATACGCCCTTATACTGTCCCACATACTATTTTTCACCCAAATCCTCCAATCACCCTAACGACTCTTCCAGTACCTTCCTCACATCCCAAGGCAACTTTCCATACGTAAATTCCACCCCCATGCGGACTTTATCCATCCCATGCAAACCCTCAAAGTTTTCATGCAAACCTTAAAACTCCCATGTAAAACCCTAGATTATCCCATGCAAACCCTAGATTCTCCAATGCAAACCTTAGATCCTACCATACAAAGTTCATCCACTTTATTTTTCTTAAAGTCCCCTTTTATTCTTCCTCTCATGGATCATGAAATGTTTAGGTCAATCCCACATTCCTTGGTGTACTTGTTTCCCCTTGGCCAACTTACTTCCCCTTGGTCTACTTACTTCCCCACTTTTCTTTTTAATCCTTCCACCCCATATCACTACATTAACTAAACTAGCAAGCATGTCCTAAAAGGGCTATATGATATCACATCGCCATTCACAACTCAAACATATTGTACACATGCCATAAGAGAACACAAGAGCATACCTCAACTCTAAGCTGCGCTACACATAAAATGGTTATAACAATAACACAAGATATGTAATATCACTACAACGGAAATGGCTTTTAATAACGGTTATTTTATAGTTTTAATAACAGTTTTCAACCGTTATTGAATTGCCCGTTATTATATCTTTAATAACAGTTCATAACCGTCATGAAAAATACACAAAAACTCGTGAATATGTGCGTAAACTTCATATTTAATAACGGTTTTTACTTAAAAACCGTTGTTAAAAATGGAGCTTTTAACAACGGTTTCGCAGTAAACCGTTGTTAAAAATAAGGTTTTCATAACGGTTTATCAGAAAAAACCGTTGTTGAAAACCATGTATTAATAACGGTTAATACAAAAACCGTTGTTAAAACATCATCGAATTACCGCTTCGGACATTGATTATGTGTTTATTAAACCCTCTAATACGCATTAAATGCGCATAAATATTAGATTATAAGGATTTTTAACAATGGCTCGTAAACAAAATTGTTATTAAAACCGATGCTTTAGTAACGGTTCTATGGGAAACCATTATGAAAACCGCAGTTTTTAATAACAATTTCTCATAGAACCGTTATTAAAACCTGAGTTTTTAATAACGGTTTTAAATAAAACTGTTATTAAAGCATAGGTTTTAATAACGGTTTTCATAGAACCGTTATTAAAAGTATATGTTTTTTTTTAGCATTTTTCTGTTTTGTTCCTGCCCACATACACAGTTGTATGTTCAAATAATTACCAAATCTGCAATATAAAACAACATCAATTCATACCAGGAGGGTATCACACCATAATTTCAATCAATCTATAATTGGTATGCATGTCTCAATACACCAACTATACTTAGGAATAAAAATTAGTGGGCATACCACAACTTGGTAGCTCTACAGCCCAAAGTAAAGAGTTCATAGATCTAGGCTAGAAGACCGAAAGATGTAGAAAAAATACAAACCTGAAAATGCATGTAGAATATATAGATCCCTACCTAATACCGAATGAATGAGTGCACGTGCTTGGCCCATTAGTCTCTAACTTCATCAATTTCATCAACATTATATTGCTGGCCTCGTGCATAGTCATTGGTGAAAAACTACAACACCCATGTTTCAATTAATATACAGTTAGACATTAGGTCAAAAATATATATGTCATGATTCATTAATAGAAAAATATGGAAAAGCAAACATACATGGCTTGGATCTATGTTGACCGATCTATTCTGGACTATAAAATTCATTGCTCTACATACATAGTATCCACAATCATCGCCGTTTTGCTGTTGTGGACACTATCAAATGAATTCAGTTAGCTCTCTAACTATTATATATTAATTTGAATTAAAACAAAATACAAAATAGTTGTCTTCCTACTTACCATGATAGGCTCATATAGAAAATTCTTTAGGTCTGGGACACCATTCCCACCTCTCCTTTGATATGCCGTCCGTAGTGCCCTAATAAATAGAGTTGGATACATAATATTGTAAGTATATATACCTCAAATAATGAAAGTAGAATATATATATGTATAAATAAGCTAATGAATTAAGAAGTGAAAAGTATACTAACATGTCTATAAATTCCTTCCCACCACGACGAGCGACCTCAAAAGGCACGTCATAGGTTCGAAGGGAATCAAACACATAAACTTTATTAAGATCAGGTCGGACGGCGTACAAAACCCAATGTTCAGTTGCGAGGTGAGGAATGAGATAGAGCTTGTTGTGTCCCTCAATCAAAATGTGATCCGCTAAATAGTTTATGTGCCTACCCTTTGTTATTGTACTACTGTCAGCTATGTAGTATGGGCACACAAAAACAATAGAGGACATCATTCCCTCCAATGCAGCGCGACTAGCTACCAACCTATATATGGACGACAATAATAATAGATATTTGTTAATAAATAATAACTCATATAAGCTTAAGAGGTCGTAAAAATTCTATGTCTCCAAGAGTACTAAAATCTGAAATATGAAATAATGCTTACGTGACATAAACGGCGACAGTCGTGGTTGATATCCATTCCTGATTATAAATGTCGCTTATGTCAACTGTCGATACCATGTAAGTAGCATCGTCCCTTCCAACATACTCAGGACGACAATCAATGGAAATATAATTATTCCCAAGGTAGTTTTGGGCATAGAAATACAATAAAGCTAATGCTGGTGGAGGTTGGCGTATTTTTGAAGAACGAATCTTTTGTGGGGCAACTGATTTTTCAGATTTAGCTCTCTTTCCTTTGGCAGCGCCCTCTTTTGTGTTGCTCGTTCTACTAGTACCTCTCTTAGTTTTACTAGCAGGAGTAGTCTTCTTCTTTAATTCCTTAAATAATAATAATAAACAAAATATGTATTGAGCATATATATATGAAAAAGGTATAAACAATGTAACTACTAAACTAGGTCTAATGAAGATAATGAATGTCAATACCTCTTCAGTAGTGAGACATATTTGATCCACAGGCCAAGGCACGAAGCTTCCATGAGCTTCTAGCACCGTGGCTGCCTCATTGCCCTCTTTATAACAAGGCAAGGGCGCACTACCAATGATTGGAGTATCAATACTCACCGGCCTTGTAAGTAGGGCTAAGTTGTACCCGTGGACAGTTTGCGTTTGGGTACTGTGACTGATGCGGACCCTTCCTTTCCCCAAAAGAGTTAAAATATCATTCGCTAACAAGTCACATTTATGCAAACCCTAAATGAAAATATTACACCTTATTAATTATTTATGACACCGAATACATTTAATAACAATTCAAAGTTATGTAATGCTTACCTCGGAAAGAGAAGAAAGACATGTATTAGCTTCACAACTGTCTCTGATACTATTTACATTAGGTATGTGAAGCTGATCATGGTCGACTGAATCGGATGGCTTATACCCTTGAGATATAATAAATGACAACTCTTGCTCCATTTTTTCCATCCGTTCAAATGCCACGTTCAATTTCTGTGTAAGGATGGCGAATTGCTCGTCAGTGGTATGAGAACCACGAGATCGACCACGTACGCTCATTTTTGTAACACCTAATCCGAGACCCCTATGTCTTCCAGGGTGTTCTACAATTCCTATAGCCTGTGAAACAATGTTATATTGGTCTACCCCCTCCTCACCATCTGACGCTTGAAGTTTGTCCTGTAATGTATATAATATATGTAAAATTAGCTTACATGAATAAGCATAATATAATAGTTTTCTAAAAGAAAAGTAAGTAGGTTTCCAAATATCTACAAACCTACAATTTTTTTTGCTGCAACATCTACATCTTCATTAATATATCCATCTTTTGTTGCTCTATCCTTCTTCCATAATGTACCAATATTAATGGATGAGGTACATGGGTCTAAGTCTTGGGCTATGAGCTATAAATCAAAAAATATTCTTATAATGTACCAATATTATAAAATTCGTCAGTACGCTGTAAATAGATAAATCACAAAATACATACCAACTCCTCTTCAAGGTCTGCATAACATTTGCTAGCCATATTATGCCGGTATTTATTCTGCTTTGCAATACCAACTCCTCTTCAACTAGCTAGAAAAATCATAAATATATTCTACCAGATCATAACCAACTATGTAAACCTAACAACATCAAACTATTTAAAATAAGGACATAATCTTTAGTTATATATTTAACAAACTGGCTAAACATCAAACTATCATCAAATCATTCAAGCTACGCATAGTAAAACCAAGTAGATATTAATAAGATAATATATATATATATATAGTACAATCTA
Organism: Tamarix austromongolica; assembly: GCA_039764185.1. Classification (NCBI taxonomy): domain Eukaryota; kingdom Viridiplantae; phylum Streptophyta; class Magnoliopsida; order Caryophyllales; family Tamaricaceae; genus Tamarix; species Tamarix austromongolica. The sequence continues at coordinate 103,493,345 of CM077819.1, read as the reverse complement.
ATAAATCCTATATGATTAATATTATTATTATTATTATTATTATTATACACAATTATTCATCTCTATTTAATTTTTATCGATCACAACACCGATGCCCAACCAACCTCCTCAACTTTTCCCCATGCACAATACCCTTATCATTAGGATTTTTCCTTATAGCCCTAGTTTATATTTAGTATAATAAACGATAAACCCTAACCCTCCCCCTCCCCTCCCCCTAACCCTAACAATAATTAACCCTAATAAATTATAATAAAAAATAACACTAAACCTCATAAGATAATGATCCTAAACCTATAGCGAACCCTAACCCTAACCCTAACCCTAACACTAACCCTCCCCCTAACCCCAACCCTAACCCTAACAACAATTATTTAAGATTATATATACACATCTTATATATAAATATATTATAAATATATATACATATAATAGAACACATATAAACCCACATTTTATGGAAAAGCAAACATACACGTCTTACAAAATACATATTAAAAAAAGCATATAAATACACATGATCATCTGCATATATAATAATGTGAGTGCTAAAAATATATATACACCTTAATTTTATACTTAGAACGTACATATCTTATGATAATAATATATATTTTAGGCTTGTGGATTCTCTTAAAATAATAATACATATTTTTATAAAATAGATTATAAACACATTTATATATATATATATATATACATATATATTAAGGTCTCGGCCGGCCACAATCAAAAAAGGCCACAGCAAAATTTTTCACTAACACATCAAACAACAGATTTTCAAACAACACATCAAATACAACCTCTTCGGTGCAACATGCATGCATTTATATATATATATATATATACATATCAGTAGAGACAAATTAAGCAATGAAGGAAGAACAAAACATATGTAAATGGAGTGAAGGCGTACAAGTTGAGAATGGCAACGACGAAGGTACAAATGCTAGCTACGTTCGCAAGAATGGCAGAGGGGTGGTGGAGAGATGGTGGTGCGACGGTTTCCCTTAATTCAGAGGATCCGGAGCGGTGGTGCAAGAGTTCGCAAGAGAAAGAGAGTACGAGAGGGAAGCGGCAGACACTACCCCAAAAAGTAGTTTTAATAACGGTTATTTTACAGTTTTAATAACGGTTTTCAACCGTTATTAAAACGCCCGTTATTAAATCTTTAATAACGGTTCATAACTGTTATCAAAAATATAAAAAACCCGCCAATATGAGCATAAAATGCATGCTTAATAACGGTTTTTGAGAAAAACCATTGTTAAACAAGAGGGTTTTAATAACGTTTCTGATGAAAACCGTTATTAAAAGATAGGTTTTAATAACGGTTCTTATGAAAACCGTTATTAAAAACATGAGTTTTAATAAAGGTTTTCATCAGAACCGTTATTAAAACTCTCTTGTTTAACAACGGTTTTCTCATAACTGTTATTAAAACAAGGTTTTAATAACGGTTTTCATAAGAACCATTATTAAAACTCCAGTTTTTTTTTAAGTTTTTGCAGTTTTGTTCCTGCCCACATACACAGTTGTATGTTCAAATAATTACCAAATCTGCAATGTAAAACAACATCAATTGATAACAAATCTGCAATCACACCATAATTTCAATCAATCCCGACCTTGTTAATACACCAGACATATGTACTCAAGAATCAAAATTAGTAGGCATACCACAACTTGGTAGCTCTACACACCAAAGCAAAATGTTTATAAATCTAGCTTAGAAGACTTAAAGACATAGCTAGACAAAATACAAACCTAAACATGCATGTAGAATATATAGATCTCTACCTAATATCGAATGAATGAGTGCACATGCTTGGCCCATTGCTCTCTCACTTCATCAATTTCTTCAACATTGTATTGCTGGCCTTGTGCATAATCATCGGTGAAAAACAACAAATCCCATGTTTTGATTAATATACAGTTAGCACTTACGTCAAGTATCAAACATATATGTCATGATTCATTAATGGAAAAATATCGAAAAGAAAACATACATGGCTTGGATCTATGTTGACCGATCTATTTTGGACTATCAGATCCATTGCTCTACATACATAGTATCCACAATCTTTGTCGTTTTGCTGTTGTGGACACTGTCATATAAATTCAGTTAGCTCTCTAACTATTAGATATTAATTTTAATTAAAATAAAATACGAAATAGTTGCCTTCCTACTTACTATGACAGGCTCGTATTGAACATTCTTTGGGTCTGGGAAACCATTCCCACCTCTCCTTTGATACGCTGTCCATAGTGCCCTAATAAATAGAGTTGGATACACAATATTGTAAGTACGCATATATACCTCAAATAATGAAAGCTAGCTAAGCGAATATATGTATAAATAAGCTAATGAAGTAAGAAGTGAAAATTATACTAACATGTCGATAAATTCCTTCCCACCACGACGAGCGACCTCAAAAGGCACGTCATAGGTTCGAAGGGAATCAAACACATAAACTTTATTAAGATCAGGTCGGACGGCGTACAAAACCCAATGTTCAGTTGCAAGGTGAGGAATGAGATAGAGCTTGTTATGTCCCTCAATCAAAATGTGATCCGCTAAATAGTTTATGTGCCTACCCTTTGTTATTGTACTACTGTCAGCTATGTAGTATGGGCACACAAACACAATAGAGGACAGCATTCCCTCCATCGCAGCTCGAGTAGCTACCAACCTATGGACAACAAAAACAATGCATATTTGTTAATAAATAATAACTCATATAAGAGGTCATAAAAATTCCAATTGTATAAGTTAAGAGTACTAAAATCTCAAAATGAAATAATACTTACGTGACATAGACGGCGACACTTATGGTTGAAATCCATTCTTGATTATAAATGTCGCTTATGTCAACCGTCGATACCATGTAAGTAGCATCGTCCCTCCCAACATACTCAAGACGACAATCAATGAAAATATAATTGCCCCTGAGGTAGTTTTGGGCATAAAAATATAATATAGTTAATGCCGGTGGAAGTTGGCTTTGCTGATCTGAAGAAGGAATCTTTTATGGGGCAACTGATTTTTCAGATTTAGCTCTCTTTCCTTTAGCAGCGCCCTGTTTTGTGTTGCTCGTTCTACTAGTACCTCTCTTGGTTTTACTAGCAGAAGCAGTCTTCTTTTGTGATTCCTTTTTTGATTCCTTAATTGATAATATTAAACAAAATATATATTGAGCATATAAATATATATATATATATATGAAAAAGGTATATATAGTGTAACTACTAAACAAGGTCTAATGAAGATGTCAAATGTCAATACCTCATCAGTAGTGAGACGTATTTGATCCGTAGGCCAAGCCACGAAGCTTCCATGAGCTTCTAGTACTGTGGTTGCCTCATCGCCCTCTTTATAACAAGGCAAGTGTGCACTGCCAATGATTGGAGTGTCAATACTCACCGGCCTTGTATTTAGGGTTAAATTGTACCCGTGGATTGTCTGCGTTTCAATATTGTGACTGATGCGGACCCTTCCTTTCGCCAAAATTGTTGAAAGGTCATTCGCTAATAAGTCACATTTATGCAAACCCTAAACAAAAATATTACACATTATTAATAATTTATAACACCGAATACATTCAATAACAATTCATAGTTTGTAATGCTTACCTCGGGAAGAGTAGAAAGAAATGCATCAGCTTCACAACTATCTCTGACGCTATTTACATTAGGTATGTGAAGCTGATCATGGTCTACTGAATCAGATGGCTTATACCCTTGAGATTTAATAAATGACAACTCTTGCTCCATTGTTGCCATCCGTTCAAATTCCACGTTCAATTTTTGGGTGAGGATGGCGACTTTCTCATTAGTGCTACGAGGACCACGAGATCGACCACATATGTTTGTTCTCGTAACACCCAATCCAATGCCCCTATGTCTTCCAGGGTGTTCTACAATTCCTGTAGCCTGGGCCACAATGCTATATTGGTCCACCTCCTCACCTTCTGACGTTTCAAGTTCGTCCTGTAAATTTAACTTATAGGAATAAGCATAATATAATAGTTTTCTAAAAGAAAAGTAAGTAGGGTTCTAGATATCTATAAACTTACAATTTTTTTGGCTGCAACATCAACATATTCATTAATATATCCATCTCTTGTTGCTCTAGCCTTCTTCCATAATGTACCAATAATGATGGACGAGGTACATAGGTCCAAGTCTTGGGCTAGAAGCTACAAATCAAAAACTATTCTTAATTAAGAATATTATTATAAAATTCAACATTTAAATGTAAATAGATAATCACAAAATGCATACCAACTCCTCTTCAAGGCCCGCATCGCCTTTGCGAGCCATATTATGCCGGTATTTATTTTGCTTGGCAATCTCTTTATTTTGGGTACTTTTTTCCTATGTGACAAGCCAAAACATAATGACATGGTTATTTCAATATTAAGCATAATACTGGGATTGATACAAAAAGTTTAATTGTTATCTAACAAGTACCTTAAAATCCACCGTAAGACGATAAGCAATGAATTGGTTCCAACTTTCTTGATCGATGAAACCGTATCGTTTGGGTGGGTTCTGTCGTACAGAACCATCCTTCTTTCTATACATTTTTCTACGAGCTAAATATGACCTAAAGGTTCTTAGACGCTCCCCACAATGTCTAAGAAGCCATTTCTTCCTACTCTCTGGGACATTGAACACTCTCTGCAAAATAAGACATGTAGATGTATACCGATGTTAATGTAATAAAATTAATAACATTTGACATAAAAAAATGATTACATAAAATAGCATATTTACCGTGATTTCCTGCCAAATATGCTCCTTATGACCCTGTGGAACCTGCTTCCAATTATTATAGGAGATAGGAACACGGTTACGGGTCACAAGTGAAATGTAGGTCAAGAACATATCTGCGTAAGGGCCGATGGAAAGATTGTAAGTATTCCATCCCAACTCGACTACTTCTCCTCTATTCCTCATGTCTATGATAATTCTCATAATCGTAGGTCCTCTCTTCCCTTCTTCATCACTGCTATCCCTATCAATGTTTTTGTTGGCCATATCTCTACAAAAAATAAATAAATAAATTATGTTAGAATGTTATGTATTGAGCATAATAATGTACTATTATATTATCGATACGAATCATGCTTAGAAAGAATTAATCTCAAATGTATCATGCTATTCTATATATATATATATATATATATATATATATATGAATCATGCTAACAGGTTTCCAAAAAGATATTAATACTAACCCTAACCCTAACCCTAATTAACCATAATTAACCATAATAAACGATAAACCCTAACCCTAACCCTAGCTAATTAACTATAATTTATTATAATAAAACCTAACCCTAAACCACAAAAAAAAACCTAATCCCTAAACCTAGCTAAATGTAATTAATTAAATCATAATATATAAATCATATTATTAATTATTATTATTCTTATTATTATTATTATTATTATTATCATACACAATTATTTCTCTCTATTTAATTATTCACTTTTATATATTCCTTATTCTCTATATCTATTTAATCCTCATCAAATAGCAATCATTAACATATGCATATGTAAAATATATTTGCATTTCAATATTATATGACATTTCCTATATCTTATTGCTAGTCTCCTATACTTATTAATGAAAATGTGTGTGTGTGTGTGTGTGTATATATATATATAGTTTTTATGAGTGAAAATGTATATAATTCTACACTCATATTCATATTATATATATATATGTAAAGGTCTCAGCCAACACATGCATTTGTTAATATATAACAATAACGCAATAAATTCAACAACAAACAGCAAAATTTTCAGCCAATACATTCAATAACACATTTTCGAACGACAAACCACAATCTTTCAATAACAAACAAACGAAACCCTGTAGCAACATGCATGCATATATATATATATATATATACATATATAAGTAGATAAAGAGTTACGAGAGGAAGAACAAACACATACATAAAGTGAGCTAGCTACAAACACGACGGTGATCGAGAATGTTGAGGGAGCCAAGGGCTTCAAACACGACGGAGTATGAAGGTGCAAGTGCTAGCTAGCTTTGGAACAATGACAGCAAGCACATGCAGAGCCGGCAATGGCAGAGGCGTGGTGGAAAGTTGGCGGTGCGAGGGTTTCCTTTACTTGAGAGGAGCCGGTGTGGTGGTGCGAGGGTTTGCAAGGAGAAGGAGAGAAAGAGAACGAAGGTGCGGAGAGTCTCAAAATTTTGGCACGAAACAGAACTGAACGAAATATAATTTTGATTTTGGAGTTTTAATAACGGTTCCTGAGAGAACCGTTATTAAAAAGAGGATTTAATAACGGTTCCTGAGAGAACCGTTGTTAAAACATCTTTTAATAACGGTTCTTCCAGGAACCGTTATTAAAAGCTTCTTACTTTTGACAACGGTTCTAATATGAACCGTTATTAAATCCTCTTTTAATAATGGTTTACTTGAAACCGTTATTAAAACATCCGTGCAAATTTTAACGTTGCCCTTTTAATAACGGTTTTTAGCTAGAAACGTTATCAAAACTCTCCCGCCCATTAATTTTCATGTGTTTGACAACGGTTGTTGAACTACCGTTTTTAATGTCCCGTTATTATTTCCCGTTTTCCTAGTAGTGAGAGTCTGAAATTTTTGGCACGAAACAGAAGAGAACGAAATAACAGGAGATTTTAATAACGGTTCTTGTAAGAACCGTTATTAAATCATGTTTTAATAACGGTTTTACGTCAACCGTTATTAAAATTCCCGTGCAAAATTTTACCTTGCACTTGTAATAACGGTTATTACGTAAAACCGTTATTAAAACTTCCCGCGCATTAATTTTCACGGATTTGACAACGGTTTTCGAACCACCGTTATTAATGTCCCGTTATTATTTCCTATTTCCGTAGTAGTGTATATCATTATACATGGCATCCAAGGCATATAATACACATAGCAAACATAAGGCTTTAGCTATACCCTTACCTAGCACGTCACCGGTCTTGGAGCACGCTCCTACGCCTTTTTAGGGTTTAGACTGGTTTCACCTATAAGAGGGAAAACTAAGGATTAGTTTCCCTCCTACCAAAAATACTATTATTTCCTATTTTATTCTAAGATTAAGATTACTTTTACTAAAGGAAATTTTACAAGTGAAAAATAGGGTTTTTAATGATATTTATAGCCATATTTATATTATTAAATCTAATAGTTTTATTTCCTCTAATAATAGTACTAACATTAGTTATAGAAAAAATAGTGATATTAATAATAATAATAATAATAATAATAGTAATACTAACACTCCTAGTAATATAAACCCTAGTATTTTTAAAGTTAAGGCTAATAATAGGGTTAGGAATAAAATAATAATATAATAATAGTGACACTAACAAAATACTAATATTGCTAAGGATAATAATAATAATAATAATAATAGTAATATTTGAAATAATGATAATTTAAGGGTCTGAATATTTTTACCATAATAATATTAGTTATACTAACATTAATAATAATAATAACAATAGCAATAATAATAATAATAATAATAATAATAATAATACTATAGTAACAATAATGATAATAAGAGCATTAGGAATACTTTTAGCAATATTCAAATAATTAATAATAATAATAATATTAAGGTTTGAGTATCCTTATTTTATATCGACAAAACGATATCATGCAAAATCTAGATTCAATAATAATAATAATAATAATAATAATAATAATAATAATAATAATAATAATATTAATATTATTATTATTATTATTATTAATCATAATAATCGAAATAATAGTAAAATAGGTTTTCGACCCCTTAATAGCAATAATAATAATATTTCAGGGATAATAATAAGCATGATAAATAATAATAAATATGAATAATAACAATAGTAATAACAATAATAATAATAATAATAATAATAATAATAATAATACAATTAAAATGAATAAGGCTTGCAAGGGTGATGGAAAGGGAGGAAGGGAGGAGGAGAGGGAGGAAGTGGAAAAGGAGGGGAGGAAAAAGTAGAGGGAGGACTGCAAGGGATTTTTGTAGGTGTAAGAGGTGGTGGTTGCGGCGGGAGTGGTGGCAAATAGTGGTGCGAAGGGTGGCGAGGGTGGAAGTGTGGCTGCTCGGGAAGGGTACTTTGCACATTCGGGGTGGCTCATGCAAGGAAAATCGAGGGCGAAGGGTGGTGTAATTTTGTAGAGGGTGATGTAGGGAGTGGTAATGTGGGTGGCTCGAGTGGCGGCGCTAGGCAACAACGACGGCTAGGGTGTCTGATTGGGCGGTGGTGCACGGGTCGGGATTTTTGGGTGCGAATGGAAATCAAACTTTGGGGGTGCCTATGGCGTATTTATAGATCAAATGGTGGGGGAAAATGATAAAATGAAGTGGGAAAACAAGGGGGAAGTGGGATAGGGCACACCAGCCGACAATGGTAGGAATGTGTAGGTCTACCATGGTAGGCTATGATTGGTCGGGGTGAAGGAATGGGCTTGCAAGAACAGAGGGGAAGGTGGGCCAGGTTAAAAAGGCAGGCGAATCAGCGAGAAAGAGAGGGGAGGGATGGCCAATCAACGAGTGTGGTCAGAAATGAAAATTAAGGCACAGGTTGGGGGGATTTGTAGATCAGGAAAAGGGAGGTTAGGGAAGAAGATTGGGGTGGACTCGCAGTCTAGGAAGAAAAAGAAAATAAAGAAAATAAGGAGGGAACCGACCGGATAGGGGGAGGGAGTATGGTGGAGGCCTAGGCCATGCAAGAGGAAAAGGAGATGGGAGAGGGGTAAGGGGTTTAGACTGTAGGCTGGGTTGGCCTAGGTCGGGGAAGGGGGGAAGAAAGAAAAAGAGAAGGGAGAGAAAGGAAAGAAAAAGGAAAGAGAAGAGAGGAAAAAGAAAAGGGAAAAAGGATAAAAAAGAAAAATAAGTGAGTTGGGGGTTATTAAAATGTTTTGGGTATTTTGGGATATTTAAAAATAATAATATTTTAATAAAATAAGAATTAAATTCTCTCTTTAGGATTTTTGAATTTTTTTCGTAAATTCAATTTTAATTATCAAACCACACAAATTTTCTCCAATTAAATTATTTATAAATTTCCTCTTTATTTTTCTTTAATTACTCCCTTTTATTTCAAAAATAATAATTAATTTAATTAATTTCCATAATAAATCTTTAATTAGCTATAATTCTTAAAATTAGGGTTTGGGGCATTTCAATCATACATCCACACACCAACCCTTTCCTTGTGTCACACCATCCATCACCACAACTCATCCCCCCACCTTGTTGCTAAAAACTTGCATCATCACTAGCACCATCCCTCACCTCAGCTCCCTACAACGTTAAACTCCATCACAACCACCAATATCCCTTTTACCCATATAAACTCATGTTTCCTATCCATTCAATGTGAATTTGGGTTTTTCCTTTCATGACAATCTAAGTATATTTTAGTAATTGCTACATTGATAAATAATTTATATATAAATTGCTATTTTATGAGTTAGATATTAATATAATTCATTTTATGTTTATTTTTAGGTCAAATAGGATAATTAGTGGAGCTTGATAATTTCATTAGATTGCTTATTTTTGTACTTTTATTAGAAATCGGGTAACCTATATAATTTACTAAAATGTTAAATATCTGATGATGTCACATTAAGACTTTGATGTATAAATTCTATTAACCATGTTTGTTATATTGTAAGTATCTACCTAATAATGTTAGCATTAAATTTTGTGTAATGGAACATATTTACTTATATATAATATTGTGTTTATGAGAGAATATTAAAATGAGTTGATTGATGGGAGTAAATTATGTATATTTTATATGTCTAATAGGCATATGTTTAATATGATTATTATCATTGTGTACCGTAGGTGTAATTTGGTCTTTTTAAGCATATAATGAAATTTATTCTTTTAAACATGCCTAATATTTATCATTGATTTTTGAGTATAGAAGTACGTAATTTGATGTTTTAGGAACAATTTACGTGTTAAATCATATGTAAGGGAAAAATTGTCATTTGTTGTGCCTAGTGGTTTATTTACAAGCTAAACAATTTAATCTTGTTTTATTTTAGTCTTTCATGAAAATTTATTAAATAAAATGGAATTAGTATTTGAAATGGATGATAATATGGCAATTATGATCCCAAGAACATTTTGGTCATTTTCAAACTAATTGGCCTAAATGTGCATAATTGAACTTAGGATGGCATTAGTAGATTTTTTAGTTAACCTTGTCTATGGTTATCTTAAATAATTGGAAATAAGTAATAATGGTTAGGTATGAAAATTCATTTTTTTTCATGATTTCATAGTCACCAAAATAAAATATTAATAATTAAAGTGAAAGAGATCGAGATTAAAAATGGTAGCTTTATAGGGATCACTACTTTAGAGATGTGTTTATCCCACAATTGCATATGGATATTTTCTAGTGTGACTTAGTTTTCCAATCAAGCCCTATATTTTACTCTATATAGCTATACATACTTTTTATATGGTATGTATACTTATGTATTAAGTCTCTTTGTCCGTAGGGTATTATGTCTCCTTCTTGTGCCAAAGCGACAAGGGTACCTTAGTGTCCTTGGATTGATAGTCGATAGGATAGTTCTAACTCTAAACCCAAAATAATAGCATTCAATCTAATCTCATAAGCTAATATACAAAGCCACCACTACCCATTGAATAAGTAAGGGTCAATACAATAGTACTGAGCAACCTATTATATAAAAAAAATATGAAAATATCATGCGTAACACATAGAAGGTGCCCCATCAGGAAATGGTATAAAATATTGAAATATATATGCAATGGAAAATAATAAAATAATCATTTTAGATAAATAACTATCATCTTGGTCACGTACCACTCACACTTGTTCATCTGGAACATCATGAAACTTACCAACCAATCATTGAAGAGATTCTCTTTGAAGTGATAGTTAGGAACAATCTGAACCCAATAATCATAATATTCACAATATATGTCATGACTCAACATCTATATCATTATTCTTAAACACAAAAAAAAACCAACTAGTGATTACAATCATTCCAATTTTTTTATTCACGTTGAGTTTAGAGACCCCACTATTCTCAACCAATGGAATGGTATTAACATTATACAACTCTAGAGTAAAATGCTCCTAGCCACTATTCTTATATGTGGCAACGGACTGGTACAACCCTAAGGAAAAATTTATTAACCACTATTCTCCTTTAGTGGAATGGACTAATAAAATTTTTTTTAACTGAAATGGCCTTTCACTCTAAATATTATTATTTTATTAATGATTACAATCATCCCTACTATTTTTTCACTTTGAGTTCAAGGACCCCTAGTATTTTTAGCCAGTGGAACGGTATCAATAATATAAAACCTCAGGGTAGAATGCTCCTGAGAACAAGAAGATAGTTGATTGCAAATGGTTGTAGAAGTTCAAAAAGGGATCCCTAGGACTTGAGAGACAAAGGTACATGGCCCATGTAGTTGTCGTGGTTTTAGTTAGATTTCAAGCATGGATTACAACAAGGTATTTTATCCTATGGTTAAACATACTTATATTAGTACCTTGATTGCACTTGTGGCTATGAATGATCTAGAGTGGGAGGAGTTGGATGTTCAAACTGCATTTTTCTTATGGTGAGCTCAAGGAGGAGATTTACATGAGCTATCCTAATGGATTTGTTGTTGAGGGGATGTGTGATCATGTGTACCTATTGAAGAACTCATTACATGTCTGACTTAGTCTTTTAGATACTGGTACTTTTTTTCTTTTTCTTTTCCTTTCTTTTTTCTTTCTCACACCCATCCCACCTTCTCAGTTTTCTTTACTTACTTCCTTAGGTTACGACTATGCCAGCCTTATTTCTTTTTATTTATTTCCTTCCTTCCCTGAACTAAGTATAGCCTAACCGGCCTCCCCTTTCTTTTCTTCCTTTCTTCTTTTCTTCTATCCTACCTCCATCTCCTTCTTATTTTCCTTTTCCCCTTTCCTCTTCTGGCCAAATAGAGCCTTACCTATACCCCTCTTTTCTATGACCTTCCGTGTGCCATATCTCCCGTACTCCCAACCTACGATGTTGAAGCACCACCTTACAACTATGCCCATCTTTTTCTCTGCTAACTAATCACAACCTTACACGCTCCCCCCCTCTATTCAAACAAACCCAAATAGCCCCCTACATCACCCCCTTTTGCACACCTATTTGTGCATGCCTACCTTGCTTCCTTCCTCTAGCCCAAAAATCCCTGTACCACTCCCTCTACATGTGCCTTCCATTCCCCTGCCAACCACCTATGCCACTACTTCCTTGCACCATGAACCTCTACCCATCCTTTTCCCTACAATGCTCCTTTTTAGCTCTACTACTTTTCTCAACTAGTCTCCTCCATAAATCAAACCCTTTCTATCTAACCTTCAGTATATACACACACGACCATACTACCCTCCATTTTCCCCCCAACCCTTACTTCTCCAGCTAGGATATACACATATGTATACACACCCACTCCCTCCTCTCTTTTATCCAAACATAGCCCCCAATTGGATACAGTCGTGCCTCACGACCAACCTTCCCTTGTCTCTATTTTTCTTTCACTCACCACCACCATTCACTATCGACCATCAAAGGCCATCATTCATCCATTGCCACCACAACCACTAGCTATAGCCATTGCCCAACTTTAGCTCCCATCTTTACACCACCCTCAGCCCTGAGCCTCTACTCTTTCTCCTTCTTTCCTCATTTCATTCCTATTATACCTCTGATCATCTCTCCCTTGCTCAGTCGTTGATCCAGCAACCACACCACTAACCGCCTGTTGACCCCTTTCCTCTACCCGTGCCCTTCCCTACCTTTTCTACTCCCTTCATTCAGCCTCTCTTCCTTCCTTGAATTTCCTCTTCACTCACCACCACCAAAGCCATTACACCACAAGTAGACTACTTGCCTTGGGCTCTCCAGCTGAAGTTATTCCTTTCCACAACTGATCAACCTCACCACCACCAACTCTAGCCCCTCAACCATCACCACCATCCAGCCAACATTTCACCTCCCTTGAATCCCTTCTACCTTATCCAACTCACATTGATTATGCAGCATGAGAACTTCATTAAAAAATTTAACTATTTTCAATATAAGGGTAATTTGGTAATTTTGTATTTAATATATATTTTTATACAAAATTTTATTTTATTAATTAAATATTAATATGGTAGTTGTGGTATTATTTTTAGGTACAAAAGTTTTATTATTGGACCCTAATATTGTTTAGTATGTTACTTGTAAATTGTACTTAAGCTATAAATCAGTTAATCCTTATAATCTACTAAAATTCTTATATATCACATGATACAAAATTTAGGTTTTGATATAAAAATTGTGCATTAAGTATATGCATTACATTGTGATTATTTGTCTAATAGTGATATTATGGGTTTTGGTAAATGATAAATTGGTAAAATGACTAATATTAGGACGAGTCTCTTTGTTTATATATGTCTATTTCTATGAATTATTGATGCATATAGTTAGATTTTCTATTAGATTCGTGGATACTGCATTCTTTGGTATTTTATTTTGTAGCGACACTCAATGGATGTAAATAAGGCTAATATGAGGCAATATGAAGGATTTGACTAAATAGTAGAGAATTTTTCTTTTTGTTCAAATTTAATTTAGAAAAGTGCAAACAACAAAAGTTATATATCTTCTTCTCAGCTTTCCAACACATAATGGATCACCTCATTTCGACTCCAAACAAAGAAAGTATGAGCTAACATATGCTTCCATGTTGATCAACATGCTTGTGTAGGTTTTTAGAGTGACTAATTAGTTTCTTACCCCATCATAGCATGGTCGAGTTGACCAACATGATCGTGTTAAGTCTCATATTTTTTTATTAGCATGATGTTAAAGGATTGGACAGTTACATTGCGACACAAACTTTGCTTGACCTAATAAGGGACGACTAAAAGAACATCTTAGGAGACTACCTTTCATTCTAATGGTTTTCAATCTACTTTCATTCCTCTCTTTTTTACTCAACTCTCTTGGATGTAAAAATTCATTAGATTTAATATTGAAGCTCTGTAATCACTTAGATCTGGATCAACTCTTCATATCCTCAACACTGACGTTCTATCTTCTAATATATTAATCTTTTTATTTCATCAATGTCTAATTTCTCTATTGAGTATATTGATTTATTTATGAGTGAGTACATTTATTTTCTAAGATTGGATCTTGTCTAAATTGTTGATTATTGATAAATTAGTTTAATTTTTCTTTCAATTGCTTGAATACCTGATTTTAATTGTTAAGTTCTTCACTTATAGTTAAATTGCTTGATCACTGATTTGACAAGATATAGGTTTTAATATAAGAACTAAAAGGTAAAGATTAATAATAATAAATATAATAATTAAATAGGAGAATTGAACCATAAAATTTAGCTATAGTATCTTCGGGATATAATTGATTTAGCATAGAATGTAATAGGTCTCATTTGACTTAATACCATGAAAATAGGTTATTAATTTTGATTAGGTATGGCTTTTAGACCTTGAAAAATGCTATTAGTTAAATTAGGCTATTTCACCCTCTTGAATTTAGGTAATTTTTTGGAAATTAAATTGATTATTTATTAATTATCGATTCATGACAACAATCCAATCCTAGACTTTTAATTAGCTTTGTATTAGCATTAGCAGTACTATTTGATTTTATTTTGTTATCCATTTTTTACTCTCAAAATTTGATTTATCTAAATAGTCATAAATGGTAAAGATTCAATAATTAACAGCGAAGTCCATTTTAAATTGACATACTAGAACAAGTCTATGCGCTAATGGATTTGGCCCATCAAGCTTTTGGTGTCGCTGTCAAGAAATTCAGAATTGTTAATTCTTTTTATTGGTTGACTAGATTAGACATTTTTTTTCATTCTACATTTGAAAATTTTCTTGTATTTTCTTGTGTAGGCACCATTATATACCCCGATCCCAACATCTTGGAGAACCGGTAAATATAATCTTGAGATTGAAAGAATTATCAGGAAGTGGGTATGAAAAACACGGGAAAATTTTAATAGTAATACCACAATAGCGAATCAAAAAAATCCAGGTCAAAAAGATCAATCTTTGAAAAAATTTTGCTCTCCAACATCATATAGAACACAATCAAGCATCACCAGGCCTAATGTAGCTGCCAAAAATTTTGAGCTAAAGGCTTTGCTTCTTTCCATATTTTAACAAAACCAATTTGGTGGTACTCTAACGGAAGATGCTAATTTACACATCTCAATCTTTCACGAGTACTGTGATACTCTAATGATGAATGGAGTATCGAATGATGCTATCAAGGTAAGGTTGTTCCCTTTCTCATTATAGGACATGGTAAGGGCTTGGTTGTAATCTCTTTCATCAGGCTTCATTACTACATGTGACCAACTCTCATTGGCATTACTTTCTATATATTTCCCTCTAAGCAAGATGACTCAACTAAGGAATAAGATAACATCCAACCATTACACAAAAGGAAGGGGAATCATTGTATGTCACTTAGGAGAGGTAAAAAAACCTTTTTAGGATGTGTACACACCATGGATTGGAAAATTGGTTGATTTTTCACACCTTCTACAGTGGTCTTCTTTATAACACTAGGATGACTATTGATGCTGCAGCTAGTGGGGCACTGATGAACAAAAGTGCGAGAGAGGACCGACATCTCATCAAATATATGGCCCATAATCACTTCTAGTTGTTGGGTGACTACTCTTTAAGCAAAAACAAAGGAAGGTATGATGTTGATGAACTAGATCATCTTGCATCTAAGGTAGATACTCTATTCTGAATATTTGACAAATTAAATGTTAATGCCTTAGCATCTCTTACCAATCAAGCATCATGTGAAATATGTGGCATCATAGGTCATAATGCATTAGAGTGTCAAACTAGAATATTCATTTCCCTTGATTTGAGTGCCAATGAGAATGCTAATTATGTGTTCCAACACTTATAACCCTAGGTGGAGGAATCATCTGAATTTGTCTTATTAAAATCCTCCCCGAAATCCTATTCCTTGGTCTAATTATGTTCCACCAAGATTTTAGAGACAAACATCTCCCTATTCTCGTGCCCAAAAATCTAATTTGGAAATATTAATGGAAAAATTTGCGATGGCTCAAATAAAATAAAATTAGGATTTTAAAAAGAAAATAGATGAGCTTAAATATCAAAATAGAACCATAAGTGATTATATTAACAATCTAGCTTCTAAGGTAGACTCACTAGATGCATAAAATAAAATGTTAGAGAACCAAATAACTCAAGAAACTCAATAGGCTAGCTCACCTTCTAAACCCTCTAAGATGTTTTTGGGGAAAACCAAAATAAATCCAAAAAATCAAGATAAAAGGACCTAAGATGACAGGTGGTGATGAGAGTTTAGGCAATGATATTGAGGACCCCATAATTAATGAGGATAAAAATAATAGGAAAAGGTTGAGAAATATGTTTCACTTGCACCTTATAAGCCTCCCCTACCCTACCTTCAAAGGTTAGCTAAGCCTAAACTTGAAAAGTAATTTAGGAAGTTTTTATAAATATTAAAAATTTTGCATATTATTATTCCCTTTGTTGAAGCAATTTCTTAGATGCCCTCATATGTAAAGTCTTAAAGGAGATATTTACCAACAAGAAAATTTTGGAGGATTCTAAAATAGTTTCTCTTACAGAGAAGAGTAGTGTCATTATTCAAAATAAGTTACATCCTAAGTTAAAGGATCCCGATTCATTTTATATTCCTTGCATTATTAGCAACATTTCTATTAATTCTACCTTATGTTATTTGGGGGCAAAGGTGAGTCTAATGCCATTTTTAGTGTGGGACAAGAACAAAACATCTGGTAGGTATATTAGAGGATGTACCTATCTAGGTTGGTAAGTTTTTCAAACTTGTTCGTTTTGTTATCTTATAAATTGAGTAAGATTCTCAAATTCCTATCATTTTAGGTAGGTGTTTCCTAGCTATGGTTAGAGCTATCATTGTTGTTAAAATTGGAAGGCTTTCTATCAATGTTGGAGATGAGAAAGTTGAATTTGATGTATCTAATGCAATCAAATTTACTCTGATTGATGATGCTTGTTATAGGATTGATTCAATTGGCAAAGTGGTAAAGACATTTCTAAACACTTTTCAATTAACCCTCTTAAATAGTGTTTGATGAGAAGTTGGATGCCTAGCAATGAAACTGTCAAATTTTTTTAATATTACTAAGTTGTTGGAGGAAAGTCATCTTTTTCTATAAGGAAAGGAAAAGGCAGAAGTTGTTGAAGTAGAATCTAGCATCCCTACCTTAAAAACGGAGCTAATACCTAAGATAGAATTGAAACCCCTCCCCTTCTCCATTAAGGTATGAATTTCTTGACTCTAACTCTAATTACCATGTTATTGTGAATGCTAGCCAAAGTAAAGCTAAAATTGAAAAACGTCTCAGAATTTTTAGGTTGTGTAGAGAGGCCATTGGTTATAATATAGATGATCTTCCTAACATAAATCCTTTCATATGTATGCATCATATTCTTTTAGAATAAAGGTACAAGCCCTTCATTGAACATCGAAGGAGATTGAACCCTAACATTAAAGAAGTGGTAAGAAAAGAGGTACTTAAGCTATTTGACATAGAAGTCATCTACCCTATCATAAATAGTGAGTGGGTGAGTCTGGTGCAAATGGTACTTAAAAAGGGTGGAATGACGGTCATTAAGAATAAGAGAAATGAATTGATTCCAACACAAAATGTCATGGGTTAGCGTCCATTAATATATTATAGAAAATTAAATAAGTCCACTTGAAAGAATCATTTTCCCCTACCATTATCGATAAAATGCTAGAAAGGTTAGCTCAAGATTCTTATTTATGTTACTTAGATAGGTATTCGGGATATTTCCAAATTCCCATTCATCCAACCAACCAAGAAGACTACATTTACATGTCCATATGGAACCTTTGCTTATCAAAGGATGTTGGTTGGCTTATGTAATACCCCTACCACCTTTTAACGATGTATGATGTCCATATTTTCTACTTTTATAAAAGATATACAGGAATTTTTGTTGATGATTTTTTAGTTTATTGTACTACCTTTGAACATTGTTTAAACAATATTTATAGGGTATTAGAAAGGTGCAATGAGGTGAATATCATTCTCAAAGTAATACAAGGAATTATTCTTGGTCACTTAATCTCTGGTCTGGGCATTGTTTTAGATAAAGTGAAAATTGATATTATTGAAAAGATGCCATCCCCAACTTCTTCGGTCATGCCGATTCCTATTGGATTTTCATTAAAGATTTTTTGAAAAATCCTAAACCTTTAACTCAATTGCTTATCAAAGATGCACCTTTTGAATTTAACCTAGCTTGTTTGGATGCTTTCAATAGGTTAAAAGAGGCATTCACAATCGCCATTACAATACAGCCTCCTAATTAGGGTATTCCATTTGAGGTGATAAGTGATGCAAGTGATTATGTAGTGGGAGTGATCCTTTGACAGAGAAAAGAATGAAAGTTTTATGTAATTTACTATGCAAGTTGAATTCTTGATTATGCTGAAGTAAACTATGCTAAAACTAAGAAGGATATCTTGCTAGTGGTGTTTCCACTTTACAATTTTCAATTGTACTTAATAGGTTTGAAGATTATAGTTTTTAGTTACCATGCAGCCCTTAAGTATTTGTTAACAAAGAAGGACATAAAGCCTTTTACTCCAAGTGTTTGACAATGAAATTCAAGATAAGAAGGGTACAGAAAATGTAGTGGCTGGTCATATCTACATGTTAAGGTAAGACATGGATAGAAGTGAAGGGGATGATATTCCCTTCAACGATTCATATCTAGATGAAAACATTTTGGCAATCACAAGCTTGTCTGCCCCATGGTTTGTATATTTTTTAAACTATATACCATGTGGGGTAATGTCACTAGACTTATCTTATCAACAAAAGAAGAAGTTCCTCTCACATATGAAGCACTATTATTAGGATGACCCTTATCTCTATAAGAAATGTGTAGACTAAGTTTATAGAAGATATTTGTGTGAAGAGGAAGTTGAAATTCTCATATCTCATTATCATTCTTCACCTTATGGGGGTCATGCCAACACTTCTAAGACAACTTAAATAATTCTTCAAGCTAGTTTCTATTGGCCTAACTGCTTCAAGGATGTTAAAAAATATTTTATATCAAGTGATCAATGTCAAAGGACAGTGATCGTTGCTAATCTATAAGCGCATGGCTTCGTTATAGCATGTCAAGGTCATATCCATAGGAACTTCGTAATTAATTACCTATTTTTATTATTTTAGCTATCTATATTGTTAAAAAGTTGGAAAATGGAGGTATATAATAAAATGACAAATAAATTACAGATTCTAAAATGATAAATAAAAAACCTAGGATTGAACTTCCGTCTCATTTTTTGTATTAAAAAATGAATTATTAATATGTTGTTGTGTAGTTTAAGATTCAGTGAACAATTGGTTGATGTTAATTCACTAGCCTCTTTCAAGGTGTGGGAACATACCTTATATAATTCAATGACTACTTTCATGCCTAATAAATTAGATTAAATCCATTAAACACCACTAATTAAATAATCTATAAGATTCAATTGTCTACTCTTGTGATCATTTGAATTCCTATTAGAATATTAATTTTCCAACATTGATTTTAATCTTTTAGTTATAGTCAATGTGTGTGTGTGTGTGTGTCTATATATATATATATATATATAATTAGATTTTTTCAAACCCGACTTATATCAATAATTTCTAACATAAAAAACATCCTATATAAACTATACATATGACATATAATTTGACTCATTATATTCATACCAAATAGAGCCTAGTTCAATCGTAGAAAAGAGATTTATTCACTCATGACTTGAAGTAAATGCAAAAAAAAATGTAATTGACATACATATTGTAGTAATAATAAATAATGGAAAAGAGAATGAAAAGATCAAACTATAGATTGAAGATAAAATAACGATATGCAGAGTTGAGATACACCCTTAATAAATCTTGATTGAAGAACAAAAATTGCATACGATTCAAAAGTAAATTACAGTGAATTGTTTTTGCTTGAGAATAATATAGAGAATTAAACCTTCTTCTCCTTAACATTAACATTCCTCCTTCCTTTTATATTCACTTTGGTTCTACGTAGAAAGGATTGGAAGAATGTGGGATAAAAATGTGTGTTTTGCCTAATAATCATTGGCTACATGACCATGCAAAGATACACTGGCTAGCGACACAACTTTTCAACTCTCGGGGGAATTGACATGCACGGGTGTGCAAGGGTGTGTTATGGTCGTGCGAGGAAATGTCATGCTGAGTGTTGTTCAATAGTTGCACAGTTGTGTAAGGTTCCAGACTTCCACTAGCTGGCCATGTAAGTTTTGTTCTCTCCACAAAATGATGATTTAGAGTTGCAAGATTGTGCAAGGTTGCTTCGGCTGGCCGTGCAACACCTATTTCTTCCTCCTCTTGCTTCCTTTGCTCCTCTTTTCTGCTCTTTAACCCTCTTCACTTCTTCAAAGACATGTGAGGTTGATTTTCTTCATTCAATGCCATACATATTTGATTATTGTTTTGGTTCCTTGTATCATTTCCTTAGATCTTTACGTTTGTGTAACATTTCTTGAAAACCATTATCAAGAAAGTAGTAACACAAACAAGATGTCAAACAAGACTACATGAATGAAGGGAAACTAGGATTAAAAAAATGGAAAAAAGATGATGTTTATCAACTCCCCTATGCTTACTCTTTGCTTGTCCTCAACCAAAATCCCAAACAACAAAAAGGAAAAGAAATATAGAAGGGAACGAGATCAAAGCCTCAGATGATAGAACTTACTACACGAGCAAGACAAGAAATACTACATTGACCTATATTGTGTGTGTTAATAGAAAGAAAATGAGCATAATGTTGTGAGCACTCCTCAATCCTGACTCACAAGTTTGTATTATTATGAAAATCTAAGAAGGTTTAGGATCTTGTAGATGCTCATCCTTATGATACAAGGATTAATAGAGAAGTAAACTTCCTCACTTTAGGTAAGTATAAGTTTTTTATGCTCATGTGTATATGTTTCTACCAAAATTCTCTCTAATAATTGTGATCAACCATAAGCTTGCATGTACTCTCATTCTTCACCAATCAAATATGCTATACAACACAAAAATCATAAGGTCTTATTAAAGGTGTAATAGAGTTAGGGTAAAAGGTAGAATAAGTATAGGATTGTAACTAAAGGCCCAAAAATATATAAAGCGATCATAAGAAATTTTTTTCTTAGAATTTGAGATTAAAATTAAGTCACCATACCCAAAACTAAACCAATCAAGACCTTCACAATCAATTAATCCCTTCCTACATGAATCATAAGACCATATTTCCCATATCTCAATGCTAGCACTTTTATTCTTTTCATCTTCTTCTTTTCCCTCTCTTCATCTTTCTCTTATTCATTTTTCTTCTTTCTCAATTATTTTTTTTTAATTAAAAAATTAAAGTGAGAGGAAGTTAATGAAAATAATGAGGCTACATTTCTTATCATTTTCTCAACATGAAAATCAACCAACTCTTCTTTGTTACACTCCCGTGCTTATCCCTGGCTTTCCTACATTCAAATACATTAAAGAGCTATCGTTCCTTAGTTTTTGGACAAGGGATAGGTATTAACTCTGAAATATGGCCACTAATGTACGTTTTTCAATGACGAATTAGTCTTTAGGCTCAAAAAGGTTAAGTAAAGGGATTAAATGCTATTTGGTAGGTCATTTGGCTAATATAGCTAATAAAAGAAAACATGCATTAATCCTCTACGACCTTGAAGAGAATTCATGCAAATTCTAGTTTCACACATTAGGGGATAATATACAAAATCAAGAATCAGTAAGACCATAAAAATGATGGAGAGCCTATAAGGCTCAAGATCTCACTAGTTCTTTTACCACTAACTCTAGTTATTTTGTCTCGGTCTAGATGGGTAAATAAATGAAGCTAAACCTCTGGAGTGCTAAAGTAATAACTGGTTTAAGAATCTTTTAATTAGAGAGTTCACACTTAAAAAGTTTTGAAACCTTTTCTCATTATACTTTTGTGCTCACTAGTATATGATCAATTCATGTAGAAAGTTCTATCAAATTTTCATCATTAAATTATCATTTACCAGATAATTTTTCTCTTTTTTTCATAAAAAAAATAACACCAAACAAAAAAAGAAACAAAATGAAAAAAAGGGCAAAGAAAAGAAAGCAAGAAAAAGAAAAACACAACAAGTGAATAGGAAAAAAAGTAATGAAAATGGCAAGTGATAGGCTAAGAAGAATCCCCCCATGCTTAAGAAATACATTGTCATCAATGTGTGGGTAAAGGAGGGAAAGGGAAATAAGTGCACTTATGGCAAGTGTGGTGTGGGTTAAAAATCATGTGCGAGATCCATTGATACATTTATTATATGATGGAGTTCATTTGGTCTATGGGAACGACGGAATCCCTAAGACTTGTAATTTTTACCTCGAGAGTATCAAAGCGTGCATTGATACGCTGAAATTAGGCATCATAAGATGTGCCAAAAGAAGAAGAAGGAACTGAATCTATGCCAAAAGACAGAGGTGGTGGAAGAGGAAGCTGCTTAACAGGTGGTGTTGAAGTGCTCTTCCTTTGGAGGGCATGTTGACTAGGGAAATGTGTGGCTAGAGAAGCTAACCAGTTGGCATCTTCACTATCAATTAGCATGGTAAAAAGCTCTATTGGTTAATGGATACCACTCCTCTTAGTTATAGTAAAGTTGATACTGCATCCGGTTATGCATAATGAGTTTTATGTTTATGCAAGTCGTAATCCCTAGATATGTCATTGGGAGGTCAACTAGGATATGCTTCGTATCCAAGCCATTGGGCAATGTATGTTACAATTCCTCTGATAATGATATCACCAGTAATGTTAATGCTAACATTACTAAGGTGATCCATCAGATAATCCCCTCTATGGAGGGTAACATCCAAACCCATACAATAGATAGCCCATAGCTCAAGCTTTTGTACTTTCCCTTGGCTTTCACCCTATCTAAAAAGTATCCTGGCTAATAGTCGTTGGACGTACTTTAGTGCAAGGTTGTAGATCAAAGAGGCCTTAGTGTGATGTCCGATGTAAGTCTATGAAGCACAACCCTACTTTGGTAAAGTTATTTAAGCCCAAAATGTCCGAGGTTCCAAGAATTAGCAATCCTTGGAGCAAAGTATCAGCCCAAAAGTAAGAAATGAAGTAATTTGGAGAATTGTGTCAATGACATGGCATGAGACCCATTGAAAAGTCTAAAGGACACTAATTCCCCAATTCGCTCAAAAGTGAATAAGCTAAGGAATTCAAGGGTGAGTCTTTTGCTTATATGATCAGTATGATCAAATAAGCAGGAAAGACCACCTCTAGTAATCAAATACTCAACATTGTTTCTAATCCCTAACTACTTAAGACATATCCCATCAATATATCGAGTGGGTGTTATGTTTTGAGTAGATATGGCATCACAATGCTCCAAGTGAACAAAATAGGCTAATATGATATAATAGGGATTTTATAGTTGAGTATTTGATGATCTATCTCATCCTCAAGATCTTCGTTGCAGTTTTCGCAATGAGTCTCCTTCGATTCCCGCCATAGGTGTTTTATTATGCTTTTTTTATGTCATTTGCGAGAAAAACCTAAAAATCTAAAACTAATATACCAAATGTGAAGAGTTATGCAATAAATATAGGTAATATAAGTTCTAAATCTATAATTAGGATATACAAAATATAATTAAGCCAAGTAATTAGAGGGAAATAAGAATCAAATAGTAATTAAGCCCAAATTATGTAGTGCATGGGTAAATTGAGAGTGTATTATGGTGGTGTTTAAAACATGTTGTGGTGGTGCTATGGTGTGATTGTGGTGCACGGGAGATGTGGTGCAAAGAATTGGTGCAAATTTATGCATAGTTGGTGGTGTATAGCACTATAGAATTGTTGTGCATAGGTGTGGAGGGGAGTGCACAATTGAAGTGATGTGCACGGGGGAATTAGAATGGTGGTTGGATCGATGTGTTGGTGGTGTTGTGGTTTAGGGTGTGGTTTTGCATAGGTGTGGAGTGGTGCAAAGTAGTGGTGTAGTGTTGGTGGTGTAAAGAACGATTGAATGGTTTCACATAGGGGTGGAGGGTAGTGCAAAGTTGAGGTGATATGCATGATTGAATTGGAATAATGGCTGGATCGATGAATTTGTGGTGTTGTGTTTGAGGGTGTGGATGTGTAGGGGTATGGAACTGGGGTTGTGTACAGGCAAATTGTGCAGAGAAGTGGTGCAAAGTAGTACAGGTGTGGAGAAACAGTCGTGCAAAGGTGTGGTGGTGCACACGATGATCGTGCATAGGTGTAGTGGTGTAGGACAGTGGATTTTCTAGGGATAGCTCTATTGTGAGTGTTTAGGGTTAGGATATGTAGAGGAGGAGGTAATGGAGGAAGAAGCGGGTAATGCACCGTGCAAATTTGGGTGTGCGTAGTATATATAGGCACATTCGCACGGTCCTGCAACAAATTTTCTCTCACAGTTTTCTGGAATGGAGAGGCACGAGTGTTGTAGTTTAGCATGCCTTGGCAGTACATGATTTCTGGTCTTGCAAATTATTAGAGTACACAGGCATGAGCATGCTAGTTAAGCATTGCCCAGCTGTGCATAGTCTTAGTTCTCGTATATTTCTGGGAGAATGTCACATGGTTGTGCGTCAGGATGTGCCTTGGTTGTGTGTTAGTCTGGCTCTGAGATTTCCTTTCCCATGGGATGAACGCCTTGCATCAGGTCGTACCTTGGCCATGCAAAGCTCATTTTGGCTTATGTTTGGCCTGTTTTTCCATGAACTTGATTCTTCATCCCTATCTTTCTCCTCCTTAACTTATACCATAATATGACCTACTGAAACATTGAAAAAAAAAGTAAAGTAAAAGAAAAAGGCGAATAGAAACATGGAAAAAGATTAGAAAAGAAAGAAAAAAACTTACAAAAGCTTAGGTTGCCTCCCAAAGAGGGCTTGTTTAAGATCTTTAGCTTGAACACGTTTTCCTTAGATTAATGGTGGACCTAGAAGAGTGAGTGTGCTCATTTTTTCTATTGGAGAACCGGTAATGTAAGGCTTCAATCTTTGACCATTGACCTTGAAAATACCTATGGAATCACTCCAAATATCAACAGCCCCAAACGGATATACCTTACGAACATAGAATGGCCCTGACCATCTAAAAAGAATCTTTCCTAGAAAAATCTTAGGTGTCACTTGAAAAGAAGCACATAATCTCCTTCATGAAATTCCCTTTGGATAGTATGCCTACCATGCCACTTCTTGGTTCTCTCCTTGTATATTTGTATATTATCATAGGCATCCAATAGCATCTCATCAAGCTTGTTTAATTAGAGCTTCCCCCTTTCTATTGCAGCTTTCAAATTATAATTGATTACTTTTATCGCCCAAAATGCCTGGTGCTCAACTTCGATGCAAAAATGATAGGATTTTCCATATGCCAACAGGAAAGGTGTCAATCCAATTGGTGTCTTGTAAGTAGTTTAGTAGGCCCATTAATCATCATTCAAACTCATTGCCCAACCTTTTTATGTGCGGGCCACCATTTTCTCAAGGATTACCTTTATCTCACGATTGGTGATTTCCACTTGTCCACTCGTTTTTGGATGGTATGGCATGGCAATTTTATGAGTAACACCGTATTTCTTCATAAGTTTGTTGAGAAGTTAATTTGTGAAATGGGAACTGCCATCACTAACAACTGCCTAAGAAACACCAAAGCTTAGAAATATAACGTTCTGGAATAGTTGGACCACAACCTTTGCATTATTGGTTAGAGATGCCACTACCTCTGCCTATTGGAGAAATAATCCCCAACGAATAGAATAAACTTGTTGTTGTAAGAGGATGGGAAGGGTTCCATGAAGTTAATTCCCCAAACATTAAATAACTCAACCTCAGAGAGGTTATTGAGAGGCATTTCGTTTCTTCTCGATATGTCAGTATTCCTATGGCATCAATTGCATGAAGTAATAATGATGTAGGAGCATCTAATGAACCTAATGATTGTCATGTTCATATTAATTCTCAAGCTAAGGAAGATTTAACTTTCTTAATGTTGGATCCAATCATGTTAAATATTCTTGATAATTTTTATATGCTTGACATTGAAAAACATTCAAGTTGTTCTTGTAGGTATGTCACATATTTGCAAGAATAAGATGTAAATATGTTTTAATGTGTACAAGTATTCAAAGCATGTAAGACTATGACATACATGAGATGATACTTTACAACTAGAAGATATGGTGATGATATTCTTTAGTTACATTAACTTGTTGTAAACCCTAACCCTAAGTGTATTTTATGTAAGTTAGGGTTTGATATAATTTCATGTATGTATCTTATTTAATTTTATAGCTTCTTAATATTAATCCTTAGTATCATTTAACCAATGATATTATGCTTTGGATTAAGGTTAATATGGGTTTAATTCAACCATGATTAATGGGCTGAATTAAGGAAAGGACCGGCTGGAAGCTTCAACACTTCAAGCTGAAACTCCTCTCCTATATACTCCTGTACACAACATTTGTAAGGAAGAATTGAATGAATAATGAATATGATTTTTGATCTACATTAGCTAAATTCTATCCTCTCTTTTTTGGGTCGACATTGGCCAAGGGAAATCTGGGATATTACCCTCCTCAATCAATCTTCAAACTCGACACATTTAAAGACCAACTCGAATCTATCGAGCACCTTCATCTTTGCTAATCAATTTCTTCACCTATAATCCTGCTAATTACCTTATTTTTTTTTGCATTAATTTGTGGGATATATCTTATTCTAACAATATTTGGTCCAACCTTCCAGCCACTTTGATAAAACACATCATTTTTGGTATCAAAGCTTCGACTGTTTGAAGCTAGCGCGGGAAACCAACCTGCAAACCTGAAGATCGCGTGTGTGTTCTTACACCAAGAACTCCATGGCTACTCAACCATTTCTTTGAATCTTGATTTTTTATGAACTTCTTGGATTTTTCTTGAAGTTCTTGCTCTAAGTTATTGAAATCTTGCAGCAATCTTGTTGCATTTTCCCCACCATTTCCACATCAAATACCGACCTGTTTTCCAAAAGTGCACCAGTCGTGTGTCGCCCGTGTGCCACAATTTTTTGCCTCCCCAACACTTCATTCCTTCTTCATTCTACTCTATATTGGTGCGTGATCAAGATTGAATCAACCAATTTCAAGTTTCATTCGTACATCAAATAGAGAAAGCAACCAAAGTGTCAAAGTCCTGGACACCAACTCAGTCGACCGAATAGACTTGGAAGTTGCAGGCCTTCTATTAGAATAGTTTCATCTCATTTTCTCTCAAGGAATCACTCCATCCTCTACCTATGGATATCCTATACATATTCTATGAAGAAACCAACACAAATATCCAATTGGAAGACGTGCATTAGTTGAAGACATAGAATTGATGTTCTATGATTTTATGTGACTGAATTTCACATCCTTATTAGAAGATCCTCTCATTTTGTGTGTACCTGCGTGCAGTGGCTATTCTTGGGACTACAAGATCTCCTTTGTTCTTAACCAAGGACTACAGGTAGTGATTATAATTTCTTTGAGAATTAGCAATTGGTTTGTGCCTTGTTTGGTTGCAAGGAAAACAAATCCAACACCTACACTTTTGGATATATATTGTGTACAACAAGTAGGGTTGTGTGTCAACCTTTGCCATGGATATTGAAGAGGTGTGTGCCCTGGTAGATTCAATCAAAAGCCTCACCACATGCATGGATTCCCAATTACAAACTCAAAATACACTGCAACATCATCTCCAAAGTGTGGAAGCTAAGTTGGCCGAATAAGAGAAGCATAAGCCATGGCAAGTTCGTATGGAAACCAAACATGATAGTGTGGAAGGGAGAATGAAGCCTATGTACCATGCCAAGAGTGCACGTGGAAATTTCAATATGTCTCATCATGAAGATGGAGAAGATGAGATAAATTCTTTTGGCTCAAGCAACCAAAGAAGATTCCAAGTATGAAATGCACACCATGCAGATCAAGGTATTAAACTTGACCTTCTTGAATTTTATGGTGATTTGAATGTGGAGTCATTTTTTGAATGGTTGCATAAGATTGAGGCTATTTTTGATTTTAGAGTATGATGATGAGAGAAAGTGCAAATTAGCTACTCTAAAGTTCAAAACGTTTGCTCGAATTTGGTATGATAATTTAAACTGAACAAGAGAAAGACAAGAGAAGTCTAAAATAAAATCTTGGGAAAAACTTAAAAAGCACTTAAGAAAGAAATTTGTGCCTAGGGAGTATGAACAAGATATGTATGTTAAAATAAATACTCTAAGGCAAGGTTTATTTAGTGTAGAAGAATACACTAGAGAATTTGAAATACTAGCCCTTATTTGTGATGTTCATGAAAGAAAGGAACAAAAATGTGCTAGATACTTAGGTGGCTTGAATAATTTAATAAGAGAAAAAGTTGATATGTACTCTTATGCCTCTCTTGATGACTTGATTAAATTGGCTATGAAAATTGAAAGACAAACCAAATCAACTAAAGCCATTGTTAAGTCTAATGCTTCAACTTCAACTAAACCCTATTGTAATACCTTTACAACTAAATGCACATTTTCATATGATAAAAAGAATAAACAGGATGATAAAGGTAAAAATAAAGTAGTTGAAATGGAAAATAAATAATGTTTCAAATGTAAAGGATATAGACATTTTGCTAGAGATTGTCCTAACCAAAGAGCCTTAACCTTACATGAAATAGAAAACATGTAACCATGTAGTGATGATGATGAATTAGAATTTGAATCTCCTAATGAAATATTAACTATGTAAGAGGAAGAAGAGACCCATGCTTTTTAATTCAAAGAGTTTTACAAATATAACCTAGTGTTACACCTACTCAAAGAGAGAAAATTTTTAAAACTAAGTGTAAAATAGGTGGCATGGTTTGTAGACTCATAATTGATAATGGTTCATGTACTAATGTTGCTAGTGAGGCAATGGTTAAGAAACTTGGTTTGGAAACTACTAATCCTCCTAAACCCTATTCTTTACAATGGCTAAATAAGGATAAAGGAGCTAATGTAAACAAAAGAGCTTTAATCACATTTTCTATTAGAGACTATCATGATGAAGTTCTATGTCATGTTTTACCTATGGATGCTTGTGGATTATTTTTGGGTAAACCATGGCCATATGATAGAAAAACAACTCATGATGGAGTAACTAATGAATATGTGGTGAAAAAAGAAAAACAGTTTTATAGGCTCACACCTTCTTTATATGATCATATACCTTTGATTGATGACAAAAAGAGATTATTTTTACATGAAAAGGCTATATAGAAGTATATAAAAGAAGAAAAAGTTTGTTATGCTTTAGTTTCTAAAGATTCTAAACCTGAAAAACAACAACTTGAAAATCCTAATCTAATTAAGTTGCTTGATGAGTATAATGATGTATTTCCTGATGACTTACCTCTTGGATTACCACCTAAAAGAGGTATAGAACATGCCATTGATCTTGTACCTAGTATGCCTATTCCTAATAAAACGGCTTATAGATGTAACCCAAAAGAAGCTAAGGAATTAAAAAAAATACAAGAGCATATGCATAAAGGATTTGTGAGAGAAATTATGAGTCCTTGTAGTGTTCTTGCTTTACTAGTGCCTAAAAAGGATGGTACTTGGCGTATGTGTATTGATTCTAGGGTAGTGAATAATATTACTATCAAATATAGATTTCCTATGCCTAGATTAGATGATTTGCTTGATGAACATTTTGGAGCACATATATTTTCAAAAATTTATTTGAGAAGTGGATATCATCAATTAAGGATTAGATATGGAGATGAATGGAAAACTACTTTTAAAACAAAATATGGGCTCTATGAGTTGATGGTTATTCCTTTTGGGTTATGTAATGCACCTAGCTCATTTATGAGACTTATGAATTAAGTTCTCCAACCTTTCCTTGGTGATTTCATTAATGTATTGTGTATAGAAAAAATAGTTATGATCATCTAGTGCATTTGAGGAAATTATTTGATAATCTAAGGAAAGCTAAACTATATAGAAAACTTGAGAAATGTGATTTTATGCTTCCAGGTGTAGTTTTCGTAGGCTATATTATTAGTGGAGAAGGTATTAAAGTAGATCCTAATAAGATAAGGGCTATAAAGAATGGCCTATCCCTAATAATGTTCATGATGTGAGAAGTTTTCATGGATTAGCTAGTTTTATAGAAGATTCATTAAGGATTTTTCTACCATAGCTACACCTCTTACTCAACTCATGAAAAAGGGTGAATTTTATTGGGAACAAGAAGCTACTAAAGCCTTTGGAACCCTCAAAGACAAACTTTATCATGCCCCTATTCTATCCTTACCCAACTTTAACCTTCTTTTTGAAGTGACTTGTGATGCTAGTGGAGTTGGAATAGGAGGAGTAATTTCCCAGAAAAAAAAAAACTGGAACCAAACTTAACTATTTGATTTCTGACAAGGAATTCTTTGCCATCATATGGAGTCTAGAGATATGGAGTCATTATCTAAAACCAAAACCCTTTGTGCTACATAGTCAAAAGAAAGTAAATCTGAGACATGCAAAATGGATAAATTCCTTACAATCCTTTGTGTTCTTTGTGAAACATTTAGATGGTAAATACAATGTAATTGCCGATGCTCTTTCTCGTAGGTCTACATTACTTTTTATGATGGATGTGAAAATCTTAGGTTTTGAAATGATAAAAGACTTATATCCTTATGATGAAGATTTTAAGGACATGTTTAGCGCATGTAAAGAAATTGGATACCATGGAAATTATGCCATACAAGAGGGATTTTTGTTTAGACTAAACAAACTTTGTATTCCTAGATCTAGTATTAGAGACTTCCTAATCAAGGAAATACATGAAGTTAGCATTGTGGGACATTTTGGTATACATAAAACTATGGAATTATTACAAGAAAATTTCTATTGGCCAAGAATGGTTAAACATGTACAAGCCATGATAAGTAGATGTTCTACGTGTCAAAAAAGTAAACGTTACTTTAAAAAAGGCTTATACACACCTTTACCCATTCCTGATAAACCATGGGAAGGAGTTAGTGTGGACTTTATCCTAGGGTTACCAAGAATGCAATGTGGTAAAGATTCCATTCTTGTGGTAGTAGATCAATTTTCTAAAACAGCTCATTTTATTCCATGTAATAAAACCGATGATGCCACACATGCTGCTGACTTGTATTTTAGAGAGGTTGTTAAAATTCATGGAATACCTAAAAGCATAGTTTCTGATCGGGATGTCAAGTTTATGAGTTATTTTTGAAAAACTTTATGGCATATGCTTGGTACTAAATTGTTATTTAGCACTTTACATTATCCGCAAACTGACGGTCAAACTGAGATAACTAATAGAACTCTTGGTACATTATTAAGAGGTTTAGTTAATAAAAGTATTAAATATTGGGATGTTAAGTTAGCTCATGTAGAGTTTGCTTATAATCGTAATCCATCTAGTACTACTCAAACTAGTCCGTTTGAGGTGGTGTATGGTGTGAATCCTCACATGTCTATTAACATGATTCCATTAAAAAAAGGAGAATTGAAAATTTATGAAGCTAAATATAGAGTATATTTTTTCAACAGCTTCATGAGAAAATCAAAAATAATATTGAAAAATCTAATGCCAAGTATAAATCTCAAGCAAATAAGCATAGAAACTCTTATGTGTTTTCTCCTGGTGACTTAGTTTGGTTACATTTGTGTAACGAAATATTTCCTAATTTACGTAAAAATAAACTAATGCCAAGAGCTGATGGTCCATTTAAAATACTAAGAAAGTTTGGAGATAATGCTTATGAACTTGAACTTCCAGATTCTTATGGTGGAATTTCAAGAAATTTTAATATTGGTGATTTGTCTCCTTATTATTCTGATGAAAATTTGAGGGCAAATTCTTCTCAACTTGGGGACACTGATGCAGGAGCATCCAATGAACCTAATGATTGTCATGTTCATATTAATTCTTATAGTAAGGAAGATTTAGCTTTCTTAATGTTGGATCCTATCATGTTAAATATTCTTGATAATTCTTGTATGCTTGATATTGAAAAACATTCAAGTTATTCTTGTAGGTATGTCACATATTTGTAAGAAGAATATGTTAATACACTTTAATGTGTACAAGTATTCAAAGCATGCAAGACTATGACATACATGGGATGATACTTTACAACAAGAAGATGTGGTGATGATATTCATTAGTTGTATTAACTTGTTGTAAACCCTAACCCTTAGTGTACTTTATGTAAGTTAGGGTTTGATATAATTTCATGTATGTATCTTAGTTAATTGTATAGCTTTGTAATATTAATCCTTAGTATCATTTAAAATATGATATTATTCTTTGGATTAAGGTTAATATGGGCTTAATTCAACCATGATTAATGGGCTGAATTAAGGAAAGGACCGGCTGGAAGGTTCGACACTTCAAGCTGGAACTCCTCTTCTATATATACTCTTGTACATAGCATTTGTAAGGAAGAATTGAATGAATAATGAATATGATTTTTTATCAAACTTTGAGCTACAATAGATTAAGTCTATCCTCTCTTTTTTGGGTCCACATTGGGCAAGAGAAATCTGGGATATTACTTTCCTCAATCAATCGTAAAAGTCGACACATTTGAAGACCAACTCAAATCTGTCGAGCACCTTCATCTTTGCTAATCAATTTCTTCACCTATAATCTTGCTAATTACCTCATTTCTTTTGAATTAATTTCTTCACCTAACAATTGAACTGGATAATTGAAGCAAAAAAGTATGCTAGAGTCTCTAAGGGATTTAATAAATTTACAATAGAACGTAATGGATCTAATTCAATTTAATACCATGAAAATAGGTTATTAATTTGGATTAGATATGGCTTTTAGACCTTGAAAGTAGCTATTAGTTATTTTAGGTTATTTCACCCTCTCAGATTTGGGTAATTATTTGCAATTATATTGATTATTCATTAATTATCAATTTATGATGATGATCCAATCCTATGCTCTGAATTAGATTTGTATTACCATTAAAATTACTATCGGTTTTTATTTTGTTGGCCACTTTCTACTCCCAAAATTTTATTTATCTAGATAGTCAAAATGGTGAAGAGTCCATAATTAACAACAAATTCCTAATGGGATACAACCTTGACATGTTACAACGAATATTTGTAGTTGCGGATTTGGCCCATCAATAAAATAAAGCATATTAAATTATCAAATTTATTATGTGTACGAAATGTATGTTAAAATGGTTTAAATGATGGGAATAAATTATATATGTCATGCATGTTCAAAATGATATATTGAGCAAGCATAGATGTATTTTTAACATAAATATTATTACCATGTCACCTAGGGTAAATTTGGTTATTTAATCATATTGTGATATATAACCTAATAAGAATGCTTAATATGTCTCAATTATTGTTTAGTATGGATATGAATAATTTTGTATTTTAAAAATCCATGTTTGGCTGGATTAGTATTATTATATGTCCTATGGGTGTTTTGGTTATTTTTTGTTTATCAAGATAATTATTCTTTTAAGCCTTTAAGCCTTACTTATGGTATTATTGATTTTATGAGTATCATGCCTTTGAGCCTTACCTATGGTAGTATGGATTTTATTAGTATTGTGCCATTGAGACCTACTTGTGATGTTATGGATTTTATTAGTATTGTGCCTTTGTGATCTACATGTGGTATTATAGATATTATTAGTTTGATATTAAGATATGAGATATATAGTGAAGGTTATGGTTGTCTTGTTGAGATGGATTCTAATCAATATTTTAGATAGCATCTCTTATATGCTTAGTTGTTAAGTTTTATTAAGTTCTACATGAATGAATATGAGCAATATGTAGCTTTGTTGTTGTCATGTATATTATGTGATTATCATACTTCTATCATTGTACGAATATTTCAATGTTTATATCATACATTATTGTGACATCCTTAATGTGTTCCATGTGAGCTTTTCATATTAGTTTCGTATAATGGGTTACTCAGTACCGATGTACTAAAAGATTCCTTTACATGAGCCCCTGCATATTCTATGGGCAATGGCTTTTTCAAGTTAACTTATGAGATTAGTTAAAGGCTAGCACTTGGGTTAAGAATAGGGTTATCTAATGTCTTACCCAGTGTCTTTTGATTTGGAGGATTCTATACTCTTATCTTCTTATGTATTTTTGTTCACTAAATTTTTAATCAGTGACATTCCAGTTTATTTAGAATGATGTTACTTTGTTTCGACTATCTCTACTTTTATTGTTATAATTGTGTTATTAATTTAAACGGAATAACATTTTTAGCCATAGCACCTGGTATAAGAATGGTTGAGGAAACTAGACTTGTACCAAGTGTGGTGGTAACACCCCATGTTATTTTGTTTTAGCTTCCACAATTAATTATTATAACAAAATTTTTTGGTTTGTAAATTTGGAGTGCTACATAAATGTTTTGATTACTAAATGCATGAGCATGGTTTCTTCAAGAGTGAGTATGATGGATGTGTCTTATTAAAGGAGATGGAGGGTGGCTCACTTGTGTATCTTGTTCTATATGTTGATGACATGCTTATGGTTGTAAAAGGCATGCATGATTTTAATTAGGTGAAGGAAATGTTGAAGAGTTAATTTAAGTTGAAGGATCTTGAAGGTGAAAAGTGGATCCTTGGCATGGAGATCATAAGATATTGTGAGCGAAATCTTTTGTACTTCTCACGATAGTCCTATTTGAAAAAGGTGCTAGAGAGGTTTCATATAATGGATACCAAGTTGGTGAGCACTCTATTGGCTATTCACATTAGATTATCAGCTTTGGATTGTCCAAATCTAAAGAAGAAAAGGATTTCATGGCTATTTTTCTCTAATCAATTGTTATTGGTTGTATTATGTATAGTATAGTGTGTGACTAGCCTAATATCACTCAAGTTGTTAGTATTCTGAGTTGATTTATGGTAAATCTTAAGAAGGCTTGCTGGCAAGCAGTGAGGTGAAATCTAAGGTACTTAGAGGGTAATGCATCTGCTTATATAAGGTATGGGAGATCAATTGATTCACCATTTGGATTCATGGACTCTGATTATGGTGGAGACCTCGATAAAAAGGGGTCCACTAATGGATATTTTTGTTTATCTTAGTGGTTCAACTATTAGCTAGAGGTATTTCATGCAGGAGGTGACAGCCTTGTCCACTACTAAGGACGAGGATATGGCTATGACAGAGGATTTTTAGGAAGCTATGTGACTTGGTGGTTTAGTAGTTGAGTTGAGGCTTGGTCTAAGTCCTCCAATCATTTGAGGTGATAGCCAAAGTGTCATCTTTTTAGCAAAAAATAAGAATTATTTTCATCGTTGAGCAAAACACATTGACATCAAGTATCACTTTATCCGAGGTATTATTGTTGCTGGCAAAGTTGCATTAGAGAAAGTAGGTACTTTAGATAATCCAGTTGATATTCTAAACGAACCATAGACCATGGATAAATTTGAGCGTTTCTCAAACTTGATCAATGTTCATAAGCCATGAGACCCTTTATTCAGTTAGAGTTTTTGTAGAGTAATTTCAATGTCATGTGTCGAGGTGGAGAAATATGATATTTGATAAGGTATTAGATGCACAACATAACACTGTTTTGGTTCGTTCAGGTCCTAGAGAATTTAATGTGAGATAGTGAATTATGCGATAAGCATGGGGGCCTCATATCTGCTAACATGGAATGTGCTTATTCATAGAATATTTTGATGTATGTTTTAGGCAAAATGCAAAGAAAAAGAAAATTAACATATGCTATGCTTTTTTCTTACTTTACGAAACACGTTTTTTTATCCAATAGGGTTT
Organism: Tamarix austromongolica; assembly: GCA_039764185.1. Lineage (NCBI taxonomy): Eukaryota > Viridiplantae > Streptophyta > Magnoliopsida > Caryophyllales > Tamaricaceae > Tamarix > Tamarix austromongolica. The sequence continues at coordinate 103,457,226 of CM077819.1, read as the reverse complement.
TTATCTGATATATAAGAGATATGATAAAATCCTCGACATCAAGTAGTGCAAGCTAATTTGTTATACTTCTCCATAGTATTCTTCGTTGTTAGATAATTATTGATTTGTGTAATTGTTTGATTGATTTATTCAATAATCTTGTAATTACACAAGCGCACAAACATAGATCTTTATTTTTCCCATTATTGTTATGTCTTACAATTGAATTGTTAATTGTTAAATTGTTCTATTATTTTCAATTTTGATTTTGGATCCATTCAATCCATGTTATTCTATAACAAAACATAATCATTAAGAATTGAATATTGATAATTTCATATTGAAAAAGAAGTGAAGTGAATGTTCATATGACTTCTCTTGATATTTTTCCGCTAATTATAGTTTATGATATTAATTACCTCATATTTAGTGCTTGTATATTAACTTTTCTCTTTTTTCACAATCTAAAAGTATGTTAAATAATTAGTAAATTGAATAAATATTAGTAGAATATTAAATTAATTTAATTGTTAACATATAATGAACAGTGACTTGCTTAAGAAAATGAATGTCAGATGAATGTGTTAAAGATTATTTTATGCAGTAGATTTTTGTTGATCATCTGGTAATTGTATGTTGTTTATCTGTTTATAACAACAACAAAATTTTGAACTGAAAATCAAGATGGAAATGTTGTCAACTAATATGAAGAAATTGTAGTTTTTAAAATTCATAGATAGTTTCATGACAACATTTTATTAAATACATGAGAATTGAAATTTGGGAATAATACATGTCTAATGCATCTTCTAATTAGTTATGTTTTATTTTAGATCTATATCAAATAAAAGAAATGCAGTATTGATCATATCAGCCCTTTGTTTTGAAAATGAATCAACTTATATTGTATGTTATTAATTACTGATAATAATAAAAATTGAGGATATCAACAAATTATTTTCCCTTAAAACTCTATGTGTACCATCCATCTAAAAATCAACCCATTTTTGTTTTGTTAAGATTTAAAAAAAATTAAAACTTTAACTACTACCACATCTACTAGTTTTCTTAAGTTTTATTATTAAATTTTCTTCATTATAAAAATATTATTCTAAATTATTTATTGAAAAGATCCCCTTATTTCATCAAAATTGACCCTAAGGAAGAGGCAATGATATTAAAAAAAAAAAAAAAAAAAAAAAAAAAAAACTTTGTATAGAAATTAACAACAATCAACAATTTTACATTTGTACTTTTTCTGCAATTTTAAGATATTCCATGATTTTATTGTTTCTATAAAGCCAAGTGTAAACTGTTGAGTTTTGCTTTCACATCTTTTGATCCCCATACTTTATGGATGGAAGACTCGATGATGCGACAAATAATTGTGATTGATTATAAATTTTCTTATGTTGTGTTTGATAGTGATGTAGGGGATCTTTCAATAATAACTTATAAATAATAATGCGGAAATGATGATTATTTTGTTACAAAATTTATAGTGGATGATTTTTAGTTGATTATTAACCAAAAATGATGGAATATTCATTTTTGATCCCTTGAAATGGTAAGTTTTCATAAATACTTTTTAACGATAATAATCGGTTATAAATTGCTATTTATAAATTAATTTAATATTAGGCATTATCCTATGATCATTGGTTGCTAATAATATACATCATGAGCCTCAATAGTATTGAAGAAGTATTCGTTTTGGTTATTCAAATATGATATCAATGTGTTATTTGAACATAATAGGTAATCAATTATAATTTTTTTTACTTGGCATAATGCGTCAATTACAAACTAAGTTTTTTTTTATCAGTTATAGATCAAAAAATATGTGTTATATGATTTGGAAATATAACATTATGCTCAATTACAATGTTAGCAATATTTTCACTCCTTATAATTTGCTTCATTTTAAAGTGAGAAGTTGGGCTTTGATTATATGATTCCTAATTAGTTGTCATTAGTACACTTACATCATTTGATGTATGGATCTTAATGTTCCAATTACCTACCCCTTATAATTCATTATTTTTAAGGCTATTTTATGTTTTTAATGTTGTAAATAATAATTTAAGAAAATAATTAAATACTTCATAAAAATATGAAAAGATAATATTGTGTTACATAGAGCATTAATAATCAAAACTCTTATTTAAATCTACTACATGCTGGCATTAATAATAATCACTACATAAAAATCTGAAATGATAAAAGTTTATTACATAGAGGATAAAAAAATCAGAAACCCTATTTTCATCTACTACATGCTGACATCAAAATAATCTAATAACTGTTTGGTTTCTCAACCAAATCATGATTCATTCATAGGAATAGAAATTTTAATTATAAATACTTATGTAGAAAGCATAAGACGTTAAATATATCCTCAACACTTAGTTTTTCTATTGTTGCTAACCTAATGTTTTTCTAATTTCATATTTACCCTAGATCTCTTCTTCTTAGGAGCTCTAGTGGAAAGATCACCATTCATACACCTTTTCTCCAACTATGCAATTGTACTCTTAGAATGGCATGTTGTAATCTGAGTTGGCATGTGCACTTCATCATTTTGAGATTCAACCTTTGAAAACATAGAAAGAATTATCATGTTAAAATATAAATCAATTAATTCCCACAAGTTTTATTTATTTTATGTGTGAATATTACCTACATATGAGTCCTCGCATATTCCAGAATTTAAATTAAAGTAAATATTATATAACAACTTCTTATATTAATGCTTTAGAAAAAAAATGACTGTCAAAGTAACTTGGTCCATAATATTTTCAAACTAAAGCTTCATCCACACTAAGCTTAATAACTAAATATGCCCTAATTAGTTTCTCCCTCTCTAGGAATAAGAAAAGGGTTTTCAAATCTATCAATTTTTACAAATCTTTTATACCTCCAAACATTTTCCCTCTTACTGAGTAGTTAAAAAATGAATAAAATAAGGCATTTGAATCAAAAATTATAATACACCATCCTAAAATCCTTTAAAATATATTTAAAATTATGTTGATATTAGACAAATTAGTTTTATGTTTAAAAAGGACTTGAAATTATAATAAATATGTGAATTTCACACGTATCAATTGACTAGTTTGCCTAACCAATCAATTGGCATGCTTAGAGATTTATAAAAAAATTTTCTTGACGAACTAGTCGACAGATTTGCTCAAACCAGTTGACTGGTTATCAAATGATTTCATATCCTTTTCTGATTTTGATTGGAATTACTTTCTACTATTTATGAAAACTTCTAATTAGAATATATTTGTGCTAATGAGAATATATTGGTTCTTTGGGATTATTTCTAAATTGTTTAGATCATTATATGATTTTATTTAGTCAAATTTCCTTAAAAATTACATTTTGAGGCATACCTCGCCTTCTCTCTTCTACCTCACTTTCCTCTCTCTCTCTTCTAGCATCAAGGCTGTGTGCTTAATGTCCTACACATCTTTCTTGGCTTACCAACCTTATGCAATTATTTCCTACTTCACTACACTCAACCTCCCTCACACCATCATGTCTGCTCTTACGCCTTGGTTGCCCACACTCAACCATACCAATATTGTCTCTCTCCCTCTTGTTGATTTTGACCAATCCTTATCTCCTATAAACTCCATCCTTGATTCATTTTTACTTCTTCGTCTTCTTCTTCTTCTTCTTCTTCTTCTTCTTCTTCTTCTTCTTCTTCTTCTTCGTCTTCTTCTTCTTCGTCTTCTTCTTCTTCTTCTTCTTCTTCTTCTTCTCCTTCTTCTTCTTCTTCTTCTTCTTCTTCTTCTTCTTCTTCTTCTTCTTCTTCTTCTTCTTCTTCTTCTTCTTCTTCTTCTTCTTCTTCTTCTTCTTCTTCTTCTTCTTCTTCTTCTTCTTCTTCTTCTTCGTCTTCTTCTTCTTCTTCTTCTTCTTCTTCTTCTTCTTCTTCTTCTTCTTCTTCTTCTTCTTCTTCTTCTTCTTCTTCTTCTTCTTCGTCTAATTTTCATTGGTTTTAGTGGAGTTTTAAAAAGGAATTTAAATGTTTTTTTATTTTATTTCTCTTAGGAATCAAGCTCCTTCTAGATTTCCATCATGTTAGGAGTTTTGTGCTAGAAGAATTACTTCTGGGTAAGGCATTATTACCTTTAATAAGGATGAGGTTTTTATTAGTTATTGTGGTTCCATGTTCTTGGTGTGTTTTTATGTTGAGCATGGGCCATCTGTATTCTAAATTTTGATAATGTGGTTGGGTTTCCTTTTAAAATTTAAGCATTGTTGGTTTCTATGATCTTATGTATGATTTGGCAATTTAAATATGATTTTGTTTAAATTCCTAAATTACTAGTCAACTAGTCCCTACGTTCCATTGATCAATTTATCAAACCCATCAATTTTGTGACCGTGCGACCAAAGTGGTCTAGCCTCTACTTAGGCCCGTCGACTATTCTTGTGACAAGTTGATCAGTGAGAGCAACCACTTGATTCTTCTTCTAGTGTTATTTTTGGTACAGTTCTAGTACAACTGAACAAGTCAACAAGTCCTAGTACCAATTGACTAGTCCAGCTATTTTCCACCATTGACTATTCCTATGACCAGTCAATCATTTTTTATTTTTGTTCTTTTTAGGTATTCTTTTGCTAATACCTCCATGTAATTTGAACATTTAAATTATGATTACAACCGTATTACCCTAAAATTAATAAGAATCATAAGGATGGTAGTTGGGACTTGAATTGGTTAAGTTTGGTGTCATCTCTAAACACCCAATTGGTAGCTTTTATACCTTGTGATGTGTATGGTGTTATCACTTGAAAATACCCAATTAGTTATTTATAGAATTTATCTGTGATTTGTGATATCACGTGATAATTAATAATAATGGAATAATATTTCATTCGAGCCTTTTTCTCCTACTTTTAGCGTGGTTGACCGAGAGTTAGTGGGCGGGTTGCCCTATGGTTTATATTTTTGCCCGATACTTATTTTCTTCTGCATTGGATTACTATTTTTAGGGGTATGCATATATCTTTAAGGGTAGGATTATACTTTGGCAAGTCGGCATGGCATTAGTGTCCAACTCAGGTATGTGAGGTAACCTAGTATAAGCCCCCTGGCATTTTGTATTGTCCATCTCTTAGTCTAGTGTGGTATCCAAACTTTTTATCCCTTGTAATATAGGAATTTAAAATATGGTGGTTGAGGTATCCTTTTACTTTCCCATTTGATGTACTTCAACCATGTGTGGTGGGTATAGTACCCCAATTTTTGTTAGCCCTGTGACAGTGCACTCAATATGTGGTACCCTAATTTGTGTTAGCCCCCGTGACAAGTGCACTCAATATGTGGTGGGTGTGATATCCCCATAGAAAATTTCCTTTGATTTCTCTTGAGCATGTGTGGTGGGTGTGATATCCCATTGTGTTTATTTAGTGCCATAACTTTTATACATGGTATAGAAATGGTTGCGGTCGAAAGAAATATCTTAATAATTGGAAATTATATGATCACTAAAAAAAGGTCCTGATGTTGTTTTGCAACAACAAATTTCTTTAGTTTTATTCGAACTTATAGAATCCAATTTAGTTTGTGAGCGATCATTGGTTTAGGTTATGACATTGCCTTAAATTTATAATATACGAGTAACTTTTGGTCATATGTGCAATATGTTACATCCACATGTAGCTATTATTTGACCCTATAGAATGTAATTTAGTATTCTAAGACTTCAATGGCTACAAATCAGCATCTCTATTGTTTCATGGACAAGGTTAGGCCTTTCATGGAGTGACATTTATCGGAGGAGGATCCGCATCAACCTCCACCACCACCTTTTCTAATGCCACAACCGGAGTATTAGATTCACAGGGTTGATCTTCATTGCCCATCAATCTTTAAGGTTCAGGAGGACCCGATTTTAATAGAGTAATGGTTGTGGAGCTTTAAGAATATCTTTTTGGCTATTAGCTACCAAAAGGAAGCTGGGTGTGCTTTAGAGTGTTTATTCTACCCTAATTGCCTAAGGGTGGCAAAGTACGATGAGTTCTTGGCATTGTGTCAAGGTATGTCTATGGCGGAGGAGTACTATAGCTCCTATTTGGACTTGGTCGATCTTGCTTCTAAGGTTGATGCTGACAAGAGGATGATGGTTCACCGATTTCTATTCGGGCTGAGAGTGAGACTTCAGGAGATGCTATTGTAGACTTGTGCACAAGACTTATAAGCCATGTAAAACTCTCCCTTAGAGACATCAGCAATTGCACGAGCCCGTAGTGCTCAATCAAGGGGCAAGCACAGGTTTTAGGGTTGTTAGTGCTAAGGAGGAGAGAAGAGTTTTCAGATTGCATGTAGCCATATGATGGGGATGGTACCCCACTTTGGAGGGTAGTTAAGTCTGCCGGTTATGAAGTGCTTCATATGTCAGCTGTGTGGAAAGAGTTGTAACATCGCTAATTTACTTAAAAAATTTGTGTTACGGAAGCTTTAATTACCAAATTAGTATGTGTTACCATCACACTTAGCATAAGTTCAGCTCCATCACCCTTCTTATACCAAGTACTAAGGCTAAAAACAAACTATAACCAAAGTAAATTGATAATAATATAATATCATACATAGATAGAAGTCACAGATAAATATTATGAGTACAACAAGATAGCCAAAATATAACAAGGGACATAAGAGTCTAAGGAAAAACTAAATATAACAAAAAAAAACTATCTCCTAAAGGTACGATGCTAATTTTCCCTAACTTATAAACCCGAAGGCCCTCTATGAAAGTAGTACCTCTTACCGAGTACTCCACTTATCCTTCCCGTTCTTATACGCTTCATGCCACCAATGGCCCTCACATAATCATCTATAAAAGTAGTTGTAACACTCCCAAAATTCACTACTAAAAAATTATATCTTATTTAAAAATTAATGGAAGAAAAAACCATAAATTTCGGGAATCTTACCGCCACACGTAGTACCAGACAAGTTTTCTCCTACCGTTCCAATACCAAGTGCTAAGGCTAAAAAGAACAAAATACAATTTACTCATATTCCACCTTTATTTAAATCAGAGTAGCGCATTAAATTTGTTATAAGAGTAAAATAATTTTAAACAAGGAAGTAAAAGGTGGAGAGAGAAACCCTAAAAGTTTTTCGGATAATCCTTTCACTCATACCCGATACCAGCTTGAATAACACGTGCAACAAACCTATAAGGGACACTGCCCATTGAATAGGTAGAGGCCTATAAATGGAACCCTTCATTACTATAGTACTGAGTAACCCTTTATACCAAACTGAAAGGTAGGGCTCGCATACAACACATCATACTTAAGCAGAAGTAAAGACAATATCATACACAAGCATATAAATAATCATAGCCATGTAAGAGCGGTTACACACATCAACCAATAAGAATTGTACAATACGAATTCCATTTACTTAACACCTCTAACACTTACCAAGAGTGATAGACACCATGGCCTTACTTATATCATATCAATAGATCATCAGGATGAGAGTAACACTTTTGGTCTTAGGCCATGATCTTCCCATAACACCCTGACTCACATGGTGTTCCACTATAAGTGATTAGTATCTTCCCATAATTCATTATCATTCAAGGCTTGGTTTATTGAGATCATGATCCCCCACTATGATAGCCGGTGGATCAAAACCACCCTAGGCATAATGCATCTGGCTACTATTATTCGCTGGTGGATCAGTCTCCAAGGCATCTTGCACCTGGCCACTATTTTTGCCCGTGGATTGATCTAGGCCTGACTCAATAATCTTTCATTTTATATAGTTAGTATTTTATTTATGTCTTATTCAACAGGTCCATTTATTTAAATCAAGGGGCGTCAGAAATCTGAAGACACAAGGATATACTAGCCATAAAATCACATATTCTATATCAAGGATCACGGCACACAAAAAATATTAACACATAGTTCGAGCATGTCCAACACACATTTCTATTGATACTTACAAACAAGGCACCTCTTGCATGATTATGAAATAAACAACATATCATACCCGTAATCACCCATTCAACCGTATACCATTCATTATCCTTACAATATTTGTTGATTTACCAAAATACCCTTGTTCTTATAATATACATGGATATACTTTAACAAGTGTTACCAATGCCATAAACCCTTATTCTTTTATATAATATCCCTTATGTCTTATTATGGAGACTTATTTAATTTATCAACATGGTACTTGTAATTTACCGATTCACCCCTTCATACTTATAAAATTTCTGAAGTACCCCTCTTATTTGTAAAGTTACCAAGTTACTCATTTTTACTTGCCAAATTACCATATTACCCTTCATGCTTCCATAGTTACCGAAATAACCCTCGTATTTGTTGGGTTACCCAAATTACCCTCCATACTTATTAAGCCACGAACTTTAACCCTCATACTTTTAAGTTACCAAATTACCCATCAGATTTACTAAATTACCAAATTCCCCTTTTTTTAGATAAATTACCAAGTTACCCTTCACATTTATTAAAATTACCAAATTACCCTTTGGTTAGTTAAACTACCAAATTGCCCTTCATATTTATTAGAATTATCGAAGTAGCCTTTTTGGTTGGTTAAATTACCAAACTACCCTTTATGCACATTAAAATTACCAAATTTTCCTTTTGGTTGGTTAAATTACCAAATTACCCTTCTTACTTATTAAAATTACCAAATTACCTTTTTGGTTGGTTAAACTACCAAATTTTCCTTCTTACTTATTAAACTTACCAGTTTACCCCCTCCAGTCTATTAAATTACCAAAATACCCCTCTTACCTACTAAATTACCAGTTTACCCCCATTCACTCACCAAATTACCAAGTTACCCTTCCTTTGTGCCAAATTGCCAAAATACCCTTCTTTATTAAATTACAACTTTATCACTTATGTGCAAAAAATTGCCAAAATACCCTTCCTTTATGCCAAATTACCAAAAATACCCTTCTTCTTTATTAAATTACCACTTTATCCCATTTACTCACAAAATTACAAAAATACCCTTCCTTTTTGCTAGATTACCAAAATACCCTTCTTCTTTATTGAACTACCATTTTGATCCCTTTTACTCAAAAAATTACCTTTTTATCCCCTTTTCCATGTAAAATTATTAAAATTCCCTTGTTACTCATTAAATCATCATAATACCCCTTTTTTCATATAAGTTACCAATTGGCCCTTATTATGCCAAATTTACTAAAATAACCTTACCACACAAAGCATTAATACCTATGGTTCATATACATCATCCAACACCACCAACTATTATCATTTATTAGTAATACTCATTATCACCTACCACACACACTTATTTAGGCCAAACCTTTTGTACAAGAAAATTTACTAAAATGCCCCCAGGGCTTATATTAACATTATGTATGCAACAAATGTCCACATTAGCTTATCATATTATACATATGTATTTAACATTATCATTAACAATAAGGCTCCTTCCTTAAATGTTATTTCTACACATGACACATAAATTAACATGTTTTTCTTTTCGACAACCAACACATGCTACAAGTCATAATACACTTAACCTCACACAACATGCTCATAATCATATTAAAACCCTAATGTGCTAGCATAGGTATATCCACACATTTTATTAGGATATATTAGTTACCTTATTTCCAGCAATAATTAAACCTTATCGGTGCCTTGGTTAAAGGTTTGAGCTATGATTAGTTAAAAAAATAATACCAAAAATTAGCATATTAGAAGTAGAAAATCAAAAGAATAATTTTTATCAAAAGCTTAATAAATACATACTAATATCAACTATTTTTATACCTTAAAATTTACTCAAAATTTTGGCTCAAAGGGATGTAAGACTCACGCTGCATGTGCTATGAACTGTATGCAAGAAGTGAAGGGGAAATAGGGGTAAAAGGGGGAGTTGGGAGAAGGGGAAGAGGTTGGTTTGGGTGAGGGTTTTGGGGCTTGGTTGAGGGACTGTGGAGGGGAGTAAGGGTGGTGGCTAGGTGCCGAGAGAGAGTAGGGATGTAGGCAGTAGTTGGGGGTCAAAGTTGGGGGGATTAGGGTAGCGGAGGCGGCGGTTGTAGGGCTAGGAAGGTGGATGCAAGGATGGGAGATGGTGAAGAAGGAAGGGAAAAGAAAAGAAGAGAAGAGGGGAGAGGCTGTAGGGGATTTTCTGTAAGGGGAGGTAAGGTGGTGATGAGGGAGGTGCCAGGGGTAGAGTGGTGGTTGTGTAGGCTACGGAAGAGGGAGAAAGATGGTGCACGGTGGTGGTGTAGGGTGGAGGCTGAGATAGGGGAAAGAAAAAGGAAAGGAGAGGAAGGGTGGCTACTAGGGTGAGTGAGGGTGATTGGGTGGTGGAGGGAGGTAGCAAGGGGTGTTAGGAGGTGGCCGTGTTGGTTAGTTGGGTGGGTGCAGTGGTGGTTGTTTGGTGGCAACACAAAATAGGAGAGGAGAACAGAAGGGAAGAAGGGAAAAAATAGGGGAGTCTACAAGGAATTAAGGGAGGTCAAGGGAGGTCAAAAATAGGTAGAGAATGGGGAGAAAAGGAAGAGTGAAAGAGGGCATGTATGGCTGGTTAGGTAGCTTCACGGGTTAGCATATAGGGTGGCAAAAGGAGAAGAAGAAGAAGAAGAAGGGAAAAGGAGGGCATGTGGAGAGGGCTACAGGGTTGTGTGTATGGCCAAAAATGGAAGGAAAGGGACGGGGGAGAGAGGCTATAGTAGAGTTAGTGGCAGGAGGCGAGATGCACGCATGGCGTGCAGGCTTTGTTGGTTGAAGAAGAAGAAGAAGAAGAAGAAGAAGAATAAGAAGAAAAGAAAGAAAGGGGCAACCCGACCGGGCAGGGTAGAAAGGATGGAGGTGTGCCGACCCAATGCACAAGGGAGAGAGGGAAAAAGAGAGGCTAGACTGGACTGGCACAAAGGGAGGAAGGAGAAAGAAGAGAAAGGGACAGTGGCCTAGTGCGTGGGAGGTAGGCTAGCATCCCAAAGGAAAAAGAAAAGAAGAAAAGGAAAAGGAGGAAAAGAAAAATGACGGAAAAAGGGAAAAGGGGAAAAGGGGAAAATTAAAATTAAAATAATTTTTAGAATAAAGGTATTTCATTATTTGGATAGATAAATTAACGTAATAATTTAATTTATTTAAAATATAAGATATTAGTTTAAGAGGTTAATTTTAGTAATATATGGTTTTGAAAATTTATTTAAATAAAATGAGTAAAATAAAATAAAAAAATATTTATTTTAATTTATTAAATAATTATATCCATTTTTATACACCCAAAAATCCACAAAATAATTAAATTAGTTGATTTAAAAATTAATTTTTCCCAAATGAGCATTATGTATTAAACTCAATGTTTTAAATTTTTGGAGTATTACAATAGTATTAGTACAACTTCCTAGTACTGAGTTAATCATAATACCTCATAAGAAGCAGCATACCCACCTTTCATATAGTTACATAAAATCTTAAAGGCATACTAGAAAACAAAGCATGCACCATAACCATAAGCAATATTCATGGAATAACCTCTATAAACATCCAATCCCAAGCTCAAAAATAAAGCATGCTAATTAACTTCTCACCAATGCAAGGTATAATATACATATTTGATTAGTTAAATAGATTCCAACACTATGGTAGGGCACTGAGGCAACTATCAAACCAACAATCCAAAACAATACTAAGGTATGGCACTGAGACGTCTACCAAACCAACAAATTCAAAACAATACCAACCTAACTACTGACCAACAAATAAATTATTTTCATGTTATTACACAACAAATAATTCCATTTTTACTTATGAAAGGGAGATAAAATCAACCTAGAGACACTAAGGTACACCCGGTCAAATTGGTAACTGAAGATGACATAATACCCTTACCTATAATCCAATGACACATCAGTACGCCTAGTCATAGTGATACAGAAAGGATACATAGTATCCTCCAACCTCGATCACCTAGTCCTTAAGTATCGATACACCCTATAGGGCCCATAGGTCCCCTATAGAGTAGATTAAGACCTTACTTAGGCAATACGGCACACCAACAATCTAAAACAAATGAGGGATAACACCTCCCCTATAGGGTATCTAATCTCAGATAGAAAACCATTCTTAAGTTGAATTCTTTTACTTTAAGTATTAGTATTTTAAGAGGTGATCACAAATGTCGCATAATATACAATAATTCCCATTTTCGTACTTCACCATTTTTTCTTTTATTTCTCACTATTAAGGTTAAACCTAAGGTAATCGACCTATTCCAAGCCTAGTCTAAACTAAGTAAACCTATTAAAAGTCTAAGGTAATCCTAGCATTATATTATTCGTAAAAGATATAATAAGCTAAAATCACCAAATTGCCCTTCAAATCCCTAATTTCACCATTTTATTCATTTCCTTACCAAAAATTGTCATTATGAGAGATTTTTCATAAGCAAATAAAAAGGTAATATTCCATAATATGTTAGCACATATGTAATATTTGAATTTTGGTAATTAACTATATTTTCCACTTTTCATGCATTTAGTGGGCTATGCCCACAAAACCCTAATTATGCAACTTTCACGTATCATATTTTCTATGCATCACGTGCATACATATTTGAAGCATAATACATCATTTAAATAGGGAAATTATCATCACAGTACACATAGGAAAATATTGCTAACCTTAGGTCATGCGAATAGAAATCATCACAAGCTAACCTTAATCATGCATATATGCTTCCACACAAGTCATCATAACCCTAAATACCATGGATTAGCAATCATGAGGAATTTACCATGGAATTTAAATCATAACTTGACGAGAATGAAAATCCTAAAAAAACCTATACATGCGGACGTAAATCATATAACATATCACCATGCATATAGCTTAAATTTCAACAATTTTATGTATCATCCATTCAATATGTTATCATTTTATCATGCATGTCATAATACTTGAAAATAAAACCCTATCATAATTCTAGGTATAAAAAATCCTAGCATCCTCACACATCAATTTTACCATCTTATGAGTGATTGGATTTACCTAATGTAAGTTCACACCGAAAAGTACAAAATCCATCTTCTTCAAAATCCTCAAAGTTTACCTAGGAAATTAACAACCAATAACACATGTATTAGCATTTAATATATCACAATAATAACTAAAATTAACTAAACCAAATTAAAGAACAAATAACTATCCAAACAAGGAAACAAAGTAATCTACAAAAAAAGGGAAAAACTAGTGGAGGTTGCCAAGATAGCGAGGGAAGAAATGGTGAGTTTACGCATTAATAGGGGATAGGAATGGATAATATGTCCAAATCCAAGGAAGTGGATATGAAGGAGAAAGGTGCAGAAATGTGGGGAGGAAATTTTTGCACAAAAGAACCAAAGATGGAGGTAGGGATTCAGTGGAATATAGTGTAGCAAAGGAGGGGGCTTCTGCAAAGTTGGCCAAAGGCAAAGGGGTAGAGCTTTGATGGTTTTTTCTAAAGGAGAAGGGTGTGAAATAGTTAGGATTGATGGTGCAGGGGTGAGGGATCAGTGGTAGTGGCCGGTGGTAAGGAAAGGAGAAGTTAAATAAGGAATATGGGTATACTTTGGTGAGGTTGTGTGATTGTGTAGGGGGGTTTGGTAGGGATTGTCAAAGGTGAGGGTGAGGGTTTGGCATAAATCCCCGGAGATATGGGAAGGGAGCTAGAGATGGTGTGCATTGCTAGCTAAAATAGTGAAGAAATGTAATGATGATAATGGCAAACGACGAGCTTTTCTTGCATAAGGGTGTTCAGGAGAAAGAGGAGGAATGCAAGTGCAAGGGTTAAGAAGATGATGGCATGTAGAGAGATGTGGAGCAAAAAAACAAGAGGAAAACATAGGAAGAGGGAGGTATGGTGAAGGCATGGTGTAGGGTAATTGCACACAAAAGTAGGGAAAGCATGCAGGAAGGCAAAGGTGGAAAAGTCAAAGAAGTCTATTAGGCTAGTAGGCTAAGTTAATCTATCTAGGTGAATAATTTGGTAGAAATATCCACGTAAAATTATTAGGTGACTAGAATTAGTGTTTACTTGATAACGTGGACACTTGTTACAATCCATCCTAGGTAGAAAATTTTAATATGAATTATATAGCAAATTTCAACCTAATTAAATTGTATATCTAATAATTCACAATAATAATGCATATATTAATAATATATTTATTATCAAATATCCTAAAATAATTATTACAAAAAATTCATGCAATTATTGGTTATACTTAGGGTTTTCAAAATGAGGTATTACAATAACCACCCTAGTAAGGATTTTGTTAGATAGTTGGTTAGGTGTCATGATTGTGGTCAGATGGGGCACCATCGGTTTGTGTGTAGTACCATTAAGGGTAGTGTCTTGCAAGGGCAGGCACGTTTCCACGGTATAGTGGCGCAGATGCAGCTAACTTAGAAGGCTTAGCTGACAGATAGTGGAGCTAGTAGGACTACATAGTAGTAGAGGATTTTGAGGTCTCATGCTTTGCCGCAAGGGAAAGGCTCAGGTAGTGCCAAAAGACCACCTCCAGCTATTCACCTGAATGTGATGAGTAATTCTGAGGCCGACAGGTAAGTAGATGTAATCACGGGTATGTTCATGGTTTCTTCCCTTCCTACCTGTTATTTTACTCTGATGCTTCACACTCCTTTGTGTCTACTACTTTTGTAGCTAGGATAACTATGATTCCTTTTGATAGGATAGGGAATTTTATTCTACTTTTGTCTAGGGATAAACTTCCATGTATTAGGATTTACAGGGATATGGTCTTAGTCATTAGCAGAATTAAGATTCCAGTACACCTCATAAAGCTTGAGCTTCATGAGTCTAATGTAATCCTTAAGATGGGCATGGTCTAGAGATATCAAGCCATGATTGATTGTGCACAAGAACATGTGGTTTTTAAGAGACGAAGGGGTGCTAAGGTCTCATATCCGATATGCAAGCCTAGACCCTTGGTAAGAGAGCTAGAGATGGTGTGGTTGTGCTTAGTACATTAGTACAGAAGGGTACCCACTATTTTTATGTAGTGTTTAAGATCCAGGCATTCAGGAGCCATTGATCATGGGTATCTCAGTGGTATGAGAGTTTCTAGATGTATTTCCCGATGAATCTCGGGTATTCCACCATTGCATAAGATAGGTTTCACAACAACCTTCTACCAAAGATAAATCCTATGTTGAATATACCCTATTGCTTAGCGGTGACTGAGATGGTAGAGTTGTGCGCTCAATTAGATGAGTTATTAGAGAAGGGGTACATTCGACCGAGTGTGTCACCTTAGGGAGCATCGGTTGTTGTTGTAAGGAAGAAGGGTGGTGGGTTGAGGCACCACATTGATTACTGAGGATTGAATCAGGATACAGTGAAGAATTGTTATCCTTTACATTAGATCAATGACCTTTTTATCATCTGCGTTGGTCTAAAGAATTATTAAAGATAGATCTCAAATCGGGGTATCATCATATAACACCCCCAAAATTTACTACTAAAAATTTTTTTTGTCTTTTTAAAAAAGTTACATATGGAAGCAAAGATAGAAAATCCTGGGGTGTTATTATCATACTTAGTACCAGAATTTCTCTACCGTTCTATTAACTCCTAATGTTAAAACATTACTTCACTTAATTTTAAGAATATAATTATAAATTAGAGTAGTAAAATAGTTAAGGAGATTAATTTACCTTTCAAATAAATCCCACTAATTGTTGTCATAAAAGTGTCAATAAAAGGGAAGTATAAAAGACTATACCTAGTTCAAGTTACCTAATAGAATTCCGAATAACCCTACACTCTTAACTTGAAGGATAACCTTGAATAGAGATTACGAGCTAACCTGCAAAGGCCACTACCCATTAAATAAGCAAGGGCCCAAGAAATGAACCACTTTTGTACAACAATACTAAGTAACCCTTTATATAAGACTAATATGCAAGGCCTACTTGGAACACATCAGATGTATCACAATAATACGTGAACATTTAATTATTCATATATTAATTGAAATGTGATAATCATTTATATAACCACATACATCAAGATCATATACTACCAATGCTCATTCACCTAGAAATAACTGTAACTTGCTGATAAAACATCCAAGTGATGCTCTTTGTAGTATAATTAGAAAGCCACATCATTCTTAAGATTATAATAATAGGCACAATTATCTTAATCAACCCACAACTTCTGAATACATAGGTAGGCTCATCAATATAACCAATAGACACATTATCACAGGTAGGCACAACGGCTGTTACCTAAGCACAGGTAGGCACAAAGACTGCTACTAAATCATAGGTAGGCACAAAGACTGCTACCGAATCACGGGTAGGAACAAAAGACTGCTATCAAAGCACAAGTAGACACAAAGGCTGCTACCACATTTATAAGTATGCATACCCCATTCTTAGGTCCATAGATTAAATAAAGTAAGATTCCTAGCTGGGGCAATAAGGCACACCAGCAAAATACATAATCATCATGAGCTAAACCACATCTTTAGTGTAGCAATCCCTAAAGATCCACCATTCATGATCTTGAGGTCTTTCACTTTAAGTATTAGTATATGAGGGTGACCACGAAAAGCACACATTAATCACATATAACCAATAATTCATACTTAACCATTTTTATTCATTTCCAATATTATAAGGCAACCAAAATGAAGATCATAATCAATGTCAACAATAAAAGTCGACTAAGGCTATTCTAGGCTTGATTACTCACGGTTAGGCACCTTAGGTCAAATGACCAAAATACCCCTAAGGCTAAGGATACAGCTTTACCATCCATTTTATCAACTTGCCATAAAAAGGATAACACACCATAATGTTATTTTTTAACGTGTAATTAAGTTACCCAACACGCCAAATAACCATTTTGCCTTTATACACCATTCTGTATGTAAAACCATAACATGTGCTTCTAAAAAATCAAAAACACATACTCTTATGCTCAGTCAACAAATACTACACATCTTTCATGTTTATAAGAATAATTATCATGGAATATCCCAAATTACCAAAATACCCCTATACTATACAATAACAATAATCATACTGAAATAGGCATTATTAATACCACAAAACCCCTATACTCGTGATTAATAATGAATAGAAAATATCATGTATATTTATTTGAAATATTTTTTATGGTACACTCTAAATTTCCAAAATAGCCCTAGACTATATAACATTCATAATCATGCTAGAATATGTGGTTCTAAAATAAATAAATAAAAACACTCATTCTCATACTTAGCATCAAATAATACATATCATGCATGTTTATTTAGGACAATAACCACAACACATGAAAAATTACCAAAATGCCCCTAGACTATATATTATTAATATTCATGCTCGAACATATGCTTCTATGACATCAAACCTTTATTCTCATACTTAACATCAAATAATACTTATCATGATTTTTTATTTAGGACAATTATTATAGCATATATAAAATTACCAAAATGTCCCTAGACTGTATATTATTGATATTCATGTTCAAACATGTGTTTCTAGAACATCAAACCCTCTCATGCTTAGCATCAATTAATAGTTATCATGCATATTAATCAGGATAACCACCATTATACATTCAAAATTACCCAAATGCCCCTAGGCCATAAATTATTGATATTCATGCTGAAACATGTATCTCTAAGATGTCAAACCCCCATCTCCATTCTTAGCAATATTTATAACACATTAGTCATCTCAATTAAGGTTAAATATCAAGATATATCTAAATGACCAAATTGCCCCTAGGGCACATGGTAATAATAATCTTGCTGCAAGTGTGTTTATTTATACTTAACCTAACACTTTTACATGCACATAACATACAGCAGCACTTCCTAATATTAGACCCCTTTTTATCACACTCCCTAATATTAGACACAAAATAACATGCCTTATTTTTTGATTTTCGAAGATAACATTAATAATCACATAAATATTTGTAACAAGTTATGTATAATATAAATCACATGTCAAACCATAATGTGATAATATATGATATCCAAACATTTTAGTGGAGTATAAAAATTATTTGATTTCCAACAAAAGCAAACTTTACTAGTAACCAGCTAAAAATGATTAAGCTCCATTAATATTTGACAAATGAAATGATTATTTTTATAAAATATAAAATTACCAAACTACCCCTATATATTAAATATTACCAATATTAATAAAAAAATGTAATACCCCAAAACTTTAATTTAGGAATTTATAATAAAAAGGGGTTATTATGCGAGGTTAATTAAATATAATATTTCTAATAATGGAAGTAGTTAAGATTAAAAAAAGGAGGGAAACAATAAAGAATTTAATTAGGGAAGATTAGGGTAATTTACTAATTAAAATAGAATTTAGGATGATTTACCCAAAAAAATTATTTAATATAAAAAGGAATTTAAATATTATTTTAATAATTTTTATTATTTTCAAATATTCAAAAATACCAAAAATACCATAAATACCCCAACTACCCTATTTTCCTTTTTTTGTTCCTTTTTCCTTACTTTTTCCTTACTTTTTCCTTTTTCTTTCTTTCTTTTTCTTCTTTCTCCTTTTTATTCTCTTCCTCTCCCCCCACTTGGGCCTCACTCGTGCGGCCCAACCTTTCCCCTCTTCTCTTCTCTCCTCCTCACAGAGCCTAGCCCGCCTTCCCTTTCTTTTTTTTCCTCCCCCACCTACCCGATTCTCTTCTCGCTTTTCTTACTTTTCTTTTCCCCTGATTAGCTGGCCCAACCCTTTCCTTCGTCCCTTTCCTTTCCAATTCGAGCCAAACCCACCTACATATGCCTCCCTTGTGTGCCAATTCCCTTCCTTTTCCTCATCTGTGACCTTGCACCCCTGCACCTTCGCAAGCTCATACCAGCCTACCACTGCCAGTCTGCGAGCTTCAGCCACCCCTACCCCCTTATCTTCTTCCCCTTTGTCCTCTTCTCCTCCCTCAACCTATAAATAACCAATTACCGTCCTCCATTTCCCTTCCTTTTCTCTCCCTAGAAAAGTTGACCATTTTTACCACCGCTACTTCAGACGGCGCCCCAACCACTACTCTAAAATGCCACCACCTGAAACACCACCCAACCCTATCCCTATATCACCCTCCACCAAACCAAACCACTCGCCACCCATGACTCCCCCTACACAGCCCACCCCGATCATGCAAAGTTGGTAGCTTGAGTTGCCCTTTGTACCTTATCGCCGCCCCTCTCGTAGCCATACGCCACCTCTTCCGCCAAAATCATCACCTCCCTTACAACATAACCCACCTAGAAGACCCTCCTCTACCTCCCCTACCTTTCCTTTTCCCTTTCTTCCTCTCCTTCCTCCTCCCTCCTTCTCCACCACCCTCAGCCACCATTACCGTTGCCACCTGTGTAGCACCCTGCTGCGCCGCCGCTGCCACTACAACCCTCTTGGTCCAAAGATTCTACCACCTCACAACCATCACCTCCCTCTCTCTCTCTTCCATCCCCAAAAGATCAACCTTTCCCAAAACCACCAACACTTCCACTACCGCTGTCGCCGCCACCCTAGTTGCCACCTTCACCTTGGTTGTGCCCTAACCCTTCATATTACTTAAGTATGAATTATCATGAGTGTAATTATTATTTGAGTCTTAATATTATTATTATTATTAAATTCATTATCATTATTTTTACTTCTATTGTAATTATTATTCTACCATAATTATTATGACTACCTAACCCTATTGTGGGCTAATATTACCCCTAATAGTGTTGTTAACTACTGTAATAATAATATTCTTATTTATACTATTAAGACTACTATTATGATCATCACTAATACTAGTTCTCACTAAAGGAGATAATTAAAGTATTAAGATTAAAGCTAACCCTACTATTTTCCTCTTATATGTGAACTAAGTTCGACCTCCAAGGAAGCGTAGGAAGCATGCTCCAAGCTCGGTATCATTTAAGGTAAGGATTTGTTTAAGACCTATTATGTGTATTAAGTGTTATGTTTGTTGGTTATATAAGTTTACTTTATGTGGTTATGAACTACACACTTGTAGCGCTGCTTGCTAAGCATGGAGATAAGGTAAGTTGTATGTGTTGTTATAGCATGTGTAATATGGCAATATGGCTGGTACTCATGTTTTGATTATATATGGTTGCCCTATTTGACATGCATACTAAGAGTATTTGAGTAGTATTATGTGGTTTTGAGGAGAGAAAATGATTAAAGAAAGTGAGTGGATTAGATTGGAGTGAGAATGACCTAAGTATATCATGACCTATGGGTGGACAACTAAGGGATAATATGAACAAATTAAGAGAATGGGCTAAATATTGCATATGGAGTGTAAGGCTTGAATGGGATGGTTAATCTTTGCATTGGGATATTCTTTATGTAGGAAATTTTGACTTGAGGGTTAAGTAAGATGATAGAAGAGTTGTTTGGGTGATTGGAGTCCATGTGCGAAAAATAGTACGTGGGTTGGCATAAAGGTGCATGGGGGACTTGGTTAGGATTTGGGAGGAAAACTCTTATTGGGGAAAACTTTGGAGGGGAGAAATAAGGGAAGATATTGGAGTATGGAGTGAGAGTGGAAGGATGTCACATAGAGGGTAAATGTGCATCATGAGGAAAGGGAAATGGTAAGTGAGGATGATGGAGGGGGCGACATATGAGAAAGGAAAGATGTTAAGGTTTGGTATGGCCAACTAGGGTTTCATGGCCACACGTGTAGAATGGATGGTACGGTTGTGTTGTTGGGTGTGGAACAAGTGGGGTGAAGAGTTAGGAACAAAGGTAACATGGGTCATGTATAATAGGGAGAGGTTAGGCTATATAGGCCAGATTAGGGATTTCAAGGAAAAACCCTAGAGGGTGATGGTGAGTTAAACCGAAGGTATAGGAGAGTGGTCCTCGACCCACATACGTAGGAGTTGGGCTTTCATGGTAAGTAAGGAAAAGGGAGAAAGGATGTTCAGGTGTTCTAGAGGGCATAGAGGTCCTAAGATATAGGACTGGGCTTTTCGGGAGAGCAAGTATGAATGAGGTGTGAGTGGGAATTCCAATAGCATTCATGTATATTAAAGAAGTATTTATTGAATAAGACATGGATAAGACACTAACCAGTTAAAGTGAAAAATTATTGAGCCAGTCCCAGACCAGTCCACCGGCGATAATAGTGGCTAAGTGCCTTGTACCCTGGAGACTATTCTACTAGCAAATAATTGTGGCCAGGTGTGTTCTGCCCTAGGTGTTTTCCTATCCACTGGCTATAATAGTGGGGGACCTTGAGCTCAATAAAGCAAACGTAATAATGATAAGACATGGTAAAAATGCTAATTACTTATAGTGAAACACCATGAGAGTTAGGGCCAGACTGGTCCACTGGGGATATTAGTGGCTAGGTGGCTTGTGCCCTGGAGACCAATCTACCAGTGAATAATATTTGCTAGGTGTGTTCTGCTCTGGTGTTTTCCTATCCACTGGCTTTAATAGTGGGGTTCCCGTACTTGCATGGACTTAAAGTGAAAATGTTGTGAAAATGAGAATAATGGTCAGAGATCTAATAATTATGTTTAATTGGACCAATTCACTATTTATTTTATCTGAATTTTCTGTTTGGCCTTAGCTACATGGTTACCTTGTTTAGTACATAGTATACTGATCATCCATTTCATGGGTGCTACACATTCCCATGAGCGGTGACCCCTTCTAAGTTGGTGCAAGTAGAGGATATTGTATTTGATGCCTATGACACATTTGATGCATTGGGTGGGCAAAGTGAAGCATGTTGGACTTGGCATGGGGCCCAAGAGAGAGTGTTGTCTAGACTCTTCTTTTTCCAGTTTTTATCCTATCTTACTATTTGTATTATTCCTTTCCTTTGAGGGCTTTGACGTTGTAACTATTTTCTATTCTATAATGACTTTTAATCATGCACTCTAATTTCCTTTCATTATGAATCTTTCAGTCATTATGGTTCTATGTATTAATTGGTTTAATTTCTTGTGAATTTTTATAGCCTTGTAGTTAGTGCCAGACTAGACAGGAGCCAGGCTTGTGCTGATCACTATGGTAGTACCCCCTATCTGTGTGTATGATTTGATTAAATGAAAATTTTCAACTGTGATTTTTGGGAGTGTTACAAGTTGGTATCAGAACATTAGTTCTGGTAACCACACCTTATTTTCAAAAGGAGTTTTTTATTTACAAATATTTTTGGATTTGAAGTATATTTGTGCCCTAAAAAGGTCTTTCTATTTTAAGAACTTTGAGTCTGAAACAACGGTGAGGAACGAAAGGGTAGAAGAGGAATACCCGAAAGGGGATACTGTGTGATAACTGCATCGAACCAATAAATTTGCCTCTAACACTCCTTTTCTCTTACAGTTGTGTCATATGATGAAAAGACGAGTGGGACGCCTAGAGGAGGCCATCGAGGCGTTTATGGAGTTTGTCCAACGCTAACTCCTAGTGCCGACCCCGCGCCCCCACCACTCCGAAGGTGCTAGAGAGGATTAGCACAGGAGGGTCACGGGACATTACCCTCGGTTGTACTCTAGGGAGGAGGACTTGGTGATCCTCAAGGGGTGGATCCAAGACATAAATAGCACCTTCAAAGCAGTGAATTGCCCTCTAGCCCGGCAACCCTACATAGCTGCATTGTTTGTGAAAAGCGTAGCAGAAGCCTAGTGGGTGGAGTACCATGCTTGAGAAGGTCCTCCGATGACCTGGGAGGCATTTAAGACTACCCTGAATTCTAGGTTCTATCCTGAGAGTCTGAAGAGGGACAAGCTTTAGGAGTTCATGCAGCTCACTCAAGGCAACATGATGGTCCATCAATATCACACTTGTTTCACTAAGCTGCTCTAGTTTGGCCTAGGGATTGCTGCTAGTGAATCCACAGTGGTGTTTTAGTTCGAGTTGGGGTTGAACTTTGGTATTCGGCGCATGATGGGAGCGGTGGCCTTCACCGATCTGGCCACCTTTTATGAGCACACCTATATCGCCACCACTCTAGTTCAGGAGCAAACCACTATCATTGGGAAGAGGAAACTAGAGGGCTAGAGTTCTGGGAGTAGAACCCAGCCATTAACAGAAGGACCCCAAGACATCAATATGGGGATTGTAGTAGAGGTCAGGGACCCCCGAGGGGACCCCGTATAGAAGAATTGGTCGGAGCCACCTAGGCAAGGATTATAGAGGCAGACTTATGACCTGCCTAAATTGTGGCAAGTTGGGCCACCAAGCTTTCAATTTTTGGGGACAGACGTGTTCCCCATAGTATTAGACCTAGCAGTACCAACAAAGGGGACCCCTAATTCCCCCACATTAGGCTTACCAGCAGCGCTATCAGACCACATCCCTGTACTTTCAGGAGTGAGCACCTGTTCCATCTAGTGCCCTAGTTCGGGATGCCAAAGGAAGGTGTCAGGGATCTCAGCCTTTTGTTCATATAGGAGGTCACTTAGGTGAGCACCTGAATGTAATCAGTCAGGCGGAAGCTGACCGCCAACTAGACATTGTCACGGGTATGATCACTATACTATTCTTGTCGGTACATGTTATTTTTTATTTGGGTGCATCCTTATCTTTTGTGTCCACTAAATTTGTTGCTAAGGCTAAGTTGTCACCATCTACTAGCATAGCATTATCTATGATGCTTCCTTAAGGTGATAGAATGGACTCTACCAAGTTATTTTCAGATGTGGCCTTAGTCATAGGCAAGATAGACTTCTTAGTGGACCTGCTCAGGATAGACTTATGGGAATTTGACGTGATTCTAGGGATGGATATTCTGGGAAGGTAGCAGACAGTGATTGATTGCGCTCAAAAACTCTTGATATTGTAAGGCTCAAAAGGTACTAGGGTTTCGTACATGAAGACCCAACCTAAGCCCACTACCAAGGTGGTGTCCACAATTGCCCTGCACTCCTTGGTCTAGAAAGGGTACCCTCTGTACTTGTATAGTGTGCAGGAGTTGAACAAGGACTTAGTAGCTCTAGAAAGCATCCCGATGGTTAGAGAATTTCCAGATGTGTTCCCAGAGAAAATATCGGGCATGCCCCTAGCCCGAAAAATTGACTTCATGATCGAGATAGTGTCAAGAAATGAACCTATGACAAAGGCACCTTACCGAATGGCACTTGTTGAGTTGAAGGAATTAAAGGCCTAGCTAGAGGAGTTATTAAAGCATGGGTACATTTGACAGAGTGTGTCACCTTGGGGAGCACCGGTATTGTTCGTGAATAAAAAGTATGGTAGCCTCCATCTCTATATAGACTACCGAGAATTGAATCAACTGACTATGAAGAACCAGTACCCATTCCCAAGGATTGATGATCTCTTTGATTAGTTAGGGGGTGCCATGGTGTTCTCTAAAGTGGACCTAAGGTCAGGGTACCATCAGCTACGGATCTTAGATGATGAAGTTATGAAGACCACCTTCCAAACCTAGTATGGACACTACGAGTTTACGCTAGTTTTAAGTGGTGTTAAAAAATACAAAGCACAAATCACGCTACATGTGCAGTGTGAGCCATACATGAAAAGGGAGGTGGTTGGTTCGGGTAAGGTTGGACTAGTGGTTGGAGGTGTAGGTTTTTGTTGTTGGGTACATGAGGTAGGGGAGGACATGATTAGTGGTTAGATGGTGTAGTGTAGGTGGGTCAAATCAGCAATGATGGGGCAGAGCACACTATAGGGAGAGGTGGTGCAGAGAAGGGAAAGAAGGAGAAAAAAAGGATAAGAAGAGGATGGAGGGAATGTAGTGTTGGGATGGCTACAAGTGATGGTGTAGGAGGTGGCTAGAGGTTATGGTCGGTGGTAAGCAATTGGGAGGAGCTGTGGTTGATGAGGAAATGGAGGGAGATAGGATGCCGAGTATATGTCAATGGCTCGTATGTGAAGAAACTTATGTCAATGGGAAGATAAGGGCGCAAGGTTGCAGGGAGATGCTGGGGGTCATGTAGAGAGGATGTATGGTAAAGGAGCTAGCAAGTAGAGGGGTGAAAATGGTAAAAACTGTCACTGCCCATGTTGGACTACAAGGGTGGTGGATGATGGCTGGGGGCAAGGATTGGCAGGAATTATAGTAGGGGAGAAAGACAGGGTAGACAAGGTGGTAAAAGAGGAGGCAAAAGGAGGGAAGGAAGGAAAAGTGTGGTGGCTGACGGTGGAGGTAGGGTTAGTGGTAGAGGCGATGGAGATTGTTGGAGGAGGTGGTGGTAAGGAAAAATAGGGTTGGGGAGAAAAGGAAGGAAATAAGACAGGAAGTTAAGGGGATAGTAGAGCAAGAAATAGAAGAGAAGAAGGGAAGAAGAAGAGGAGGAGGAGAAGGGGGACCTTTGGCTCGCAACAGGCAGGTGGGCGTGTAGGGAAATGACAGGGTAAGGTTAAAGGTGGCATGGTTGAAAGTGGAAGGGGATATGGCTCACGAGGGAGGAGACTAGGGGGTTGCAAGGCCAGAAAGGGACGAGTAGGAAGGAGGTGTTACAAGGGTGTTTGGAGGGGAAAAGGAGGTGGCGACATAGGCGTGTAGGAGTGTGGGAAAATTTTGCACAAGGTAAGAAGAAGGTGTGCATAGGAGGCTTGGGACGCATTTACTAGGGGGCATATATGGGGAAGGAATGAAAAAAAGGAGGTTGGACCACGTGGGGAAGAGAAGGGAGGAGGGGAGTAGGCCGGCCTGTGCGGGGGAAGATGAATAATAAAGAAGGAGTTTAGGATGGTTGTGTGGGAGAAGAAAAAGAAAGAAAAAGGGTTGGTTCGGAGTAGGGAGAAAAGGACGAGTTGGACCAAGAGAAAAGAAAAGAAAGGGGGAAGAAAAGTAAAGGGAAAAACAATAAAAGGATAAAAAAGACAAGAAGAAAAATAAAAGGAAAAAAATTAGGATTAGAAATTAGATTAAATTTGAGTTATTAAGATAATATTATATATATTCATCCAAAAATTAGGGTATTCATTTAAAAAAATAATTTTAGGTAAAATTATGGGTTAATGGTTTATTTAAATAAAAAGAGTAAGATAAAATAATTAAAATAAGTATATTAAGTTATTAAATAATTTATATAGGTTTGCAAGTCAAAGGTTGACAAGAAAAATTAAATCAATAATTAAAGATTAATTTTTTCCAAGTAAAAGATTTAAGGTTATAAAAATTTGGGGTGTTACACATCAACTAAGGATTTCGAAGTGGGACATACCAATGGAAACTTTCAACATGAGGTATAGTCACTATGAGTTTACTATGATGTTCGTTAGACTCACGAATGCACCAGTGGTGTTCATGGCTCTCATGAACTGCATCTTCTGGTATAACCATGATCATCTCATTGTGGTCTTCATGACGATATCTTGATTTACTCTAGGACTCGTGAGGAATGTGAGAAACATCTCAAGAATACTTTAGCATCGCTGAGAACACATCAGTTGTACACCAAGCTCTGAAGTGTGATTTTTTTTTTGGATGAGGTAGGTTTCCTTAGCCATGTCATCTCAAAGGAAAGTGTGTCAATGGATCCTTCGAAGATATGGATCATATCAAAGTGGTCAAGATAGACCAATGTGAGGGAGATACATAGTTTTCTAGGATTATTAAACTAATATATATTTTTCATCTTGAATTTTTCCTGAATTACTTGTTTGTTGACAAATTTATTGAAGAAGATGTCACGCTTTCATTGGGATGAGAAGTGCACAAAGGCTTTTGAGGGTCTAAAGGGGACATTGACTTTAGATCTAGATCTTTCCTTATTGTTGGGTACGAAAGATTTGAGGTGTATAGTGAAGCATCCAAGCTTGGGTTAGGATGTGTATTGATGTAGTATGGGATGGTAATAGCATATATTTCTTGAAAGTTGAAGGAGCATGAGAAAAACTATCCTAGTCATAACCTTGAGCTAGCTGTTATGGTTTTCACCTTGAAGATCTGGAGGCATTACTTGTATAGAGTGATGTGTAAGTTCTACATAGACCATAAGAGCATCAAGTACATGATCAATCTGCTAAAGTAGAATATAAGATAGAGAAAATGGCTATAATTATTTAAGGACTGTGATTTGGAGATGACCTACTATGAGGATAAGGCCAGCGTCGTGGTGGATGCTCTTAGTATGAAGACTTCACACTCCTTGGGTTCGCTAGTTGTTTTGGACTAGATTTATCAAGATCTTTAGGATTTGAGCATGGAGATAATTGGGTTCGAAGACCTTGAGATAAGGACGATCACTCCCTTGATCATACTAACTATCTTCAATGAGATTCAAGCTAGTCGGTTAGGAGATGTCAAGCTCAAGTAGATCAAGTGGGTTATATCAAAGGGTAGAACAATGGGGTTTCAGATTTTTGAGGATGGTAGTATTCATTTCTAAGGAATATGATCTATTCCATAGATCTTTGGGGTGCTTAAGGGAAGGATTCTACAGGAGGTTCATCGTACACCTTATTTCATCTATCCTAGAAGGGATAAGTTGTACAAGGATATAAAATGGATCTATCAGTGGCCTTGTATGAAACACGAGGTTACTAAATTTGTAGTTAGATGTTTGACTTGGTAGAAGGAAAAGATTGAGCACAAGCGTCCGGTTGGGTTAGTGCAGCCTTTGGAGGTCCCTGAGTAGAAATGGGATGGTGTGTTGATGGATTTTGTTGTTACATTAGCAAAGACTAGTAGCGGTTCAGATGGGATCTAGTTGGTAGTTAGTCGATTGACTATGTTAACAATATTCATATTAATGAATTCGACCATGAGTATGGAGTAGAGGGACAATTCTTGGAGGAAACATATGGTACGGTACCATAGGATTCCCAAAGATATTATGTTGGATTAACATTCAACATTCTTATCGTACTTCTAGTAGGAGTTGCAAGCAACATTTGGGCCACAGCTAAAGATGAGTACTACTTTCCATTCATTTATAGATAATCGGACTGAGTGCAATATTCAAACTTTGGAGGATATTATGTAGGCATGCGTACTCGAGTTTTAGGGGAGTTGTGAGGATCGTTTAGACTTGGTAGAATTCTCCTTAAATACTAGTCATCATGCAAGCATAAAGATGGCACCATTCAAGGCACTCTATGGATGGAAGTGTTGCAGTCACTTGAGCTAGAGTGACTACCACGAGATAGTTGTGTTGGGACCAGATATAGTAGAGGACACTGCAGTAATACCCCAAATTGATTGTGAAGTGTTATAAGGATTGATCTGGCAAATTATATCAACATGGTTTAACATCTTTTTAATGATTATGTCCTAAGAACTCTATAGTTAAGCATGATGGCCATGGAGAAATTTTTAGGATGGGTAACCCTCCTAGGAAGTTTCTAAATTTTTTTTAGGTAGCACATGAGTGAAGACAAAGTAAGCTAAAAGGACTCGTGTTGATCTATGGGGTCAACCGATCAATTCAAAAGTACTTCAAGGTAGCCACTGTATGGTCATATCAACTTGGGTTGTTAGAAATGGTATCAAAGCAAAACCGCAATTGTGAGTTGAACATGGATGAGTTTGTCAGCCACCTAGCGGGATAATTCTTGAGATAAACTATATTGAGACATTTATTGGTTGAGGTGCATGATAAAGTGAAAATTTCCTATAATTTTACCTATATTTACCTTTGCTTTCAGAGTTAATTTAATCTCTTTCACATATTTTGCTATGGTTCTAGTCTATTATTTGCACTACTACTTTCTTCAGTTTTATGTTGTAGGAATTTCCGTAGAAATGCCAAATCCGAGAAAGAATTACATGTTTTAGAGCAAAGGACCTAGCATGGAAAGATTTAGAGGAGAGTACATCAACCCAACATGTTTATGGAAGTGTCTTGAAGCTAAGAGAGTTCAAGATGTGCCAAGAAAACTTGAAGAAACAAGAAAAGAGAGCTACACGGCCAGTTACACACCCAATTGCATAGCCGCGCAGCACCCCCTAATATTTTTGAAGAAAATAAAACCACACGGCCAGGCAATGCAAGGATCACATAGCCGTGCAGAATTATGTGCAGAAAATTTGAGGCTTAAAATCTAGTATGTCCAGGCAGTGCGCATCTCGCACGGTCGTGCAAGATCCGAGATCCCATTAATTTGAGAGATGAGAAACTGCATGGCTAGGCTATGCAAGGACCGTATAGCCATGCAGCGATGGTTACTCGCATGATCTATGTGCATGACATGGCTAGCGTGATGGGATTTTTTGTGGCACACCTTGGAAAATTCTCAAGGAGAGAGAGGAGAGATTTGAGAGCACTTTTACTCCTCATTACCGAGCTATAGCTTCATGTAATTTATTTGTTTCCATTAGTTTGATTTTCCCAAAGATTCAAGTGTATATTCGTGTATGATTAACTCGGAATCAACTTTGTTCTCCTCCAGATTACGGTTAATTCAATCTAATTCTTCTTCTTCATATCTTTGTATTGTTGTTATGATTATTATGCTATTTATTTCGTTAATTTTCTTTAAAGATATAAGTGAGTAATCTTTTTTTCTAGAATTGAACTAGGTCCATTTTAGTGATCAATATGATGAATTGAAGTATTATGTCGAATTTTTGATTCATCTATACTATTGCATATACTAGGTTTAATTGTTGTAAAGTGGATTTGATGAAATCTGAAAGGCTGAGATTATTATCGGAAAGTAGCATGTGTATGGGAATTTAAGCAATAACGTAAGTATATGTTTAATTCTTAGAAACTTTAGAATTGGTGACGCTTAATTGATTTAGTTTAATTTTTGAGTCACAAAATTAGTCAACAAATTAGAGGAAATACGTTCTCAGACCTTGAAAGAGGCTAATAAATATAATAAGACCAATTTCCCACAGTTAGTGAAGTAATCTACAACATATTTGTTGTTTTATTATTTATTATTAATTCAAAGACTGAAGTTCAATCCTAGGTTTCACTTCTATAATTTAGCATTTGTAATTACAAAGCTTTTCGTAATTATTCTCATTATCTGCTAGCATACCCCTAATTTATATAGGTTTATATAGTAAAAATATTAAAGAAGTGTACACAATTACGAAGTCCCTATAGGATACGACCTTAAAATGTTATAACGAATCTGTGCGCTTGTGGAGATAGCTCAACATGTTTTTGGCGGCGTTGTCGGGGACTTCGGCTAATTGATATTCTATTATTTATTATTTAGCTAAACTAAATCCTTTAATTTTCCTATGTTCTTTATCTTCTCTGGTTGATTGTTTTTTGTCTACGTTTTCAATAACCTTTTATGCAACGATCCTTTTGACTTAGGCCTCCAACTAAGCTAAACCCTGAGATCGAGCGAATGTTGACTAGATTATAGGAGTGGATACATGAGACAGAAGCAAGCGTGAGTTCAAAAACCATGGCTAAAACTGACGGAGAAGAAGAGAAGCCTCACTCTCTTAAAGATTTTTCATCTCTAAATACATACGGGGTGCAATCAAATATCCAGAAGCCAAACATAGCTGCCAATAATTTCAAGTTAAAACCTGTGTTGCTCAACATGGTTAAGCAAAATCAATTCAATGGTAGCCCAACGGAGGACCCTAACTTACACATTTCCATTTTTCTTGAGTATTGCAACACCTCGAAGATGAATGGAGTGTTGTATGATACGATCAAGCTGTGGTTATTTCCATTCTCATTGTGGGATAAGGCGAGGGTCTGGTTACAATCACTTCCCCTAGGTCGATTACAACTTAGGATTAGCTTTCCGAGATTTTCTAAGAAAATACTTTCCCCCATTTAAAATATTTTAATTGAGAAACCTTATTACAAGATTTATTCAAAAGGATGGTGAGACACTTTACGACGCATGGGAGAGCTACAAAGACATGTTGTGAATGTGCCCACATCATAGGTTGGAAGAATGGTTGCTGGTCCACACGTTCTATAATGGCCTACATTACAATACCATGTTGACTTTGGATGCAACAGCAGGAGGCACTCTCATGAACAAAAGCATACCAGAGGCCAAGCAATTGATTGAAGACATGGCTAAGAATCATTACCAATGGTCGAGTGAGCGCTCTTCAACCAAGAAGGGTGGTAGATATGACGTTGATACTTTTGATCACCTTTCTTCACGAGTTGATGCATTATTTCAAAAACTTGATAAACTAAGTGTTAACACATTAACAACCTCCCCTCTTGTTTGTGCAATTTGTGGCATCACAGGACACTCATCTGTTGAATGCCAGTCAGTTACTTCTCCACCCCCTGAAGCAACCCTTGCGAATCATGTTAATTATCTGAATAAATTCAACCAAAAGGGATATTTATTTGCTTCCACCTATAATCCAAGATGGTGGAATCATCCAAATCTATCTTACGAGAACTCACCACCGAATCCCATCCCTCAATCAAACATTAGGCCCCCAGGTTTTCAAAACCTTAGACCACCATTTCCTAATCCTCCAAAGTCAACTCTTGAGTTAATGATGGAGAACTACATAGCCTCTCAAAACAAACAAACTAAGGATTTGAAGAAATTGGTCAAAATCTTAAGTTATAAGGTTGAATCCCTCGCCAATTATCCAAGTGGCTCAATAGTCTGGATCTTCCTCTCGGCCCATTGTAATGCTTCTCGAGCAGCCAAATACAAATCCTAAAGGGTCTGTTAATGCTATAGAACTTTGAAGTGGGAAGGTGTTCGAAGGCCCTATTTTAAAAAAAGAAGTGGAAGAGAGAGGTAGAGGAGTCGAAGAGAAAGTGGAAATAAACAGAGACGCCTTGAATATTGAGAATGAGACCACCTTAAGGAAAGATAATGTGGCTGAGAAATATGTCCCTCCACCACCATATGAGCCTCCCCTACCTTTCCCTAGAAGGAAAGCTAAAGTTAGATTATAAAAATAGCTTGGAAGGTTTGTTGAAATTTTAAAAAGTTTGTAAATCAATATTCCATTTGTGGAAGCCATATCACAAATACCCACTTATGCTAAATTTCTGAAAGAAATTCTTTCTAATAAAATACGGTTAGAGGAGTATGAAACGATAGCCCTAACAAAATAATGTAGTGATATTACTCAAAATAATCTTCCACCTAAGCTCAAAGACCCCGACTCATTCTCTATTCCCTATACTATCGGTGACATGTCCATTAACCGTGCACTTTGTGATCTTAGAGCTAGTGTTAGTCTGATAACTCTTTCTGTTTGTAAGAAGTTACATATGGGAGATTTGAAGCCTACCACCATCTACCTCTAATTAGTAGATCGGTTGATAAAACATCCAGTAGGCATATTAAAAGATGTACCTATCCAGATTAGTAAATTTTATGTTCTGATTGATTGTGTTATTTTAGAAATAGAGGAAGATGCACAAATCCCCATCATATTGGAAAGACCTTTCTTTTCTACTGCAGGAGAATTTATAGATGTGAAAAATGGAAAAATCTCTCTCAACATTGGGGAAGAGAAAGTAGATTTTGATTTACCTTCTATAGTAAAATTTCCATTGATTAACGATACTTGCTGCACAATTGATATGGTGGACAGGATGATTCAAGAAACCTTGTTGATTTAATCTCAGATGAACCATTAGAGAAATGTTTGACGAGAGACGAAGTGTTCTATGATGGTGATGAAGAGGCGGCTGCCTGTGCTGCCATGCTAGGAGAAAACCATGCCTATGCAAAACAACCAGGTTTAGTAGCCCCGATGGAGAGAGAATTGCATGAATCATTATGTACAAAAAAACCTGCACCTAAGGTAGAGACAAAACCTCTCCCTTCCTCTCTCATGTATGAATTTTTGGACTCCAATTGTGAATATCCTATCATTGTAAATGCTAGCCTGAATCAAGAAGAAGGTGAAAAATTACTTAAAGTCCTTAGGCTGCACAAAGATGCCATAGGTTATTCCATTGAAGACATCAAGAGCATAAATCCTTCCTTTTACATGCATCACATTTTATTAGAAGAAGGACACAAATCCTCCATTGAGCATCAAAGACGGCTGAAACCAAACATGAAGGATGTAGTAAAAAAAATAAGTACTTAAGCTTCTTGATGCAGGAATCATTTACCCTATCTCAAATAGTGAGTGGGTAAGCCCAGTTTAGGTATTACTTAAGAAAAGGGCATGACTATAATAAAAAATGAGCAAAACAAACTAATCCCTTCAAGAACGGTCATCGGGTGGCGTATATGCATTGACTATAGATAGTTAAATGAAGCCACCCGAAAGGATCACTTCCCCCTTCTATTTATTGATCAGATACTAAAAAGGTTAGCTAGACATTCTTATTTCTATTATCTAGATAGATATTTTAGATTTTTTCAAATCCTTATCCACCCCAGCGATCAAGAAAAAATAACATTTCCATGCCCATATGGTACGTTTGCTTATAGGAGGATGCCATTTGGGTTGTGTAATGCCCCAGCCACTTTTCAACGTTGTATGATGTTCATATTCACA
This sequence comes from Tamarix austromongolica, assembly GCA_039764185.1. Classification (NCBI taxonomy): domain Eukaryota; kingdom Viridiplantae; phylum Streptophyta; class Magnoliopsida; order Caryophyllales; family Tamaricaceae; genus Tamarix; species Tamarix austromongolica. The sequence goes on along the minus strand of CM077819.1, from coordinate 103,423,793 downwards.
TGTTTTATCGAAAATATTATGGAAGTGTTTATGAATGACTTCTCTTTTTATGGAACAACCTTTAATGATTGCCTTGATAATCTTACTAAGGTTTTAGAAAGAAGTAAAGAAGTGAACCTTGTACTTAACTAGGAAAAGTGTCATTTTATGGTATAAGAGGACATTTTTCTAACCTTGTACTTAACTAGGAAGTGTACCTTTAACCCACTTACTTCTTAAGGATACCCCTTTTTCATTTAATCAATGTTGTTTGAATGCTTTTAGCGGGTTAAAGGAATCATTAACCACTACCCCAATAATGAAACCCCCAAATTTGAGCCTTTCTTTCAAGGTAATGTGTGATGCCAGTGACTATGCTGTTGGGGTTGTTATTGGGCAGAGGAAAGATGGAAATGTGTATGCCATATATTATGCCAGAAAGACTTTGGATAATGCATAGATGAATTATGCCACATTAGAAAAGGAACTCTTGGCTATGGTGTTCTCCTTGGATAAATTCAAGTCTTATCTTGTAGGATCAAGAGTCATTGTGTTCACTGATCATGTAGCTCTTAGGCATCTCTTAGTAAAGAAAGATGCAAAACTAAGGTTTATTAGATGGATCCTCCTCTTGCAAGAGTTAGATTTAGAGATCAAAGATAAGAAGGGTGCTGAAATGTAGTGGCAGATCACCTTTCCAAACTGAGACAAAAGATGCACGAAAAAGAAAGAGATGAATTCTCGATTTGATGATTCATTCCCTGATGACAATCTCTTTGGCATTGAAAGCCTCCAAGCCCCATGGTTCATAGATTTTGTCAATTATATCATTTGCGGGGTGTTACCAAAAGACCTATCTTATCAACAGTATAAGAAATTCCTTTCCGACATCAAACATTATTTCTAGGATGATCCTTTCCTTTACAAGCATTGTGTAGATGAAGTTTTTTGGTGATGCATTCCTAAAGATGATGTTCTAGATATCATTACCCATTATCATCCATCACCATATGGGGGTCATGCTAGCACCTCCAAAACTGCTGCAAGGGTACTTCTTGCATGATTTTATTGGCCTAAACTATTTAAAGACATGAGGAGTTATGTGCCAGCATATGATCGCTGCCAAAGAACCGTAAATATCTCAAGAAGAAATGAGATACCCTTGAATAGCATCGTTAAGGTGGAGTTATTTGATGTGTGGGGGATTGATTTCATGGGACCTTCTTTATCATCACAACAACAAACATATTGTTCGTAGTAGATTACATTTCAAAATGGGCAGAGGCATTAGCGTTTCCAACGAATGACATCAAGGTAGTAATTAAACTATTTCAAAAGGTTATTTTCCCCTATTTTGGATTCCTAAGAGCAATAATCAGTGATGGGGGTCCCACTTTGCCAATAAGGTCTTAAGCAAGCTCTTGAGGAAATATGGTGTAGCTCACTAAATGGCTACACCATATCATCCTCAAATGAGTGCTCAAGTGGAGATCACGAACAAAGATATAAAAGGGATCCTACAAAATACTATGTCCAAGTCAAGGAAAGATTGGTCCTTTTGGATAGATGATGTTAATTGGGCTTACCAGATAGCTTATAAGACCCCTATAGGACAACACCATTCTATTTGGTATACAAAAAATCATGTCATCTGCTAGTCAAGGTTGAATACAAGGCACATTGAGCCATAAAGACTATCCATCTAGGTTTGAAGGAAGCAGGCGAGCAGAGGATGCTTCAACTCAACAAACTTGATGAGTTACAGCTAGATGCTTATGAAAATGGAAAAATATATAAGGAAAAAACAAAGAAATGGCATGAAAAACATATTCTCTGAAAAAATATTTAGGGAGGGAGAATTGATACTCCTATTCAACTCTTGTCTAAAGATTTTTCTAAAAAAACTACGCTCAAGGTGATTGGGACCGTTCCAAGTGCATAAGGTATATCCCTTTGGGGCAATTGAAGTATGGAGTGAATCTATAGGATAAATCAAGTTAAATGGGCAACATTTAAAACATTATGTTGCTCGATCTCCAATTCAAAAGTTAGCCACCATCTCCCTTCCTGAGGTGACATCGGTTTGAAGACCATCATGGTCAAGCTAATGACCTTAAATAAGTGCTTCATGGGACACAACCCATGCTTTAAGTATTCCTTTGTTATTTTTCCTTTGTTTTTTGTGTTTCTTTTGTTTTATGTTTCCCTCCTTTTCTTTTGTTTCCTTTATTCTCTCAATTTTTTTGCCGCATTTTGGTAGGGATGATTGATTCTCTAAGCTATCTAATGGATGAAATGAGCTTATAAGGCATTACTTGAAGAAAAGGAGTAAAAAAAATTAAAGAACATAGGATTGCACGAACTGCCGCATGGCCTGTTACACGACCGTGCATAACCCTGGCACTGGAAAATGAAGAAAAGTCAAAAGCCAGAATTTTACACAATCAAGCCATGCCAGACCTGCACGGTTGTGCCAATTTGTAAATTATCAAGCCAAGACAAAAACTTTTCCACAGATGTGCATCCCTGATCTTTACATAAAGAACTGCATGCCAACGACTTCCCCTTTCCTTCTCTCACCATCATCCTCCTCCCTTTTCGAACCCTAGCTCCTCCCCAGCTTCTCTCACCTTCTCTCCCCTCCCAGAACCATGTTGGAGCACTACCTTCACCACCGTTTCTACCACCATCACCATCCCACAACCATTCTCCAACTACACCACCTAGCGGTGCACTATCTACACCCCCTGTTTTCCCTTTTGCACCGTCTCACCCGTGCACATCTAGTTTCACCATCGCATTTCCACCACATGACCACCCTTCCCACCACCACATATCAATTCTGCCACCATTTCCACCACCACACAGCCCATTAATCTACACCTCCACCGTCTTTATACAAACCCTAACCTTCAACCTTGTTTCACCCATGTAATTTCCACCTGGACATTTTTCCAATGCAACACTACACCACCCGCCAATGCACCACCACACCACAACTTCTATCATCGTCAGTAACTTTCTGAGGGCCCAAAAATTTGGGATCCTGAAAATTTATGGACAAAAATTACCTTTCCAAAGAGGGGTTGTCCTCCTAAATAGTACAACAAACATCACGTTATGGCCATGCTCATTTATAATTCAGCCCTGCACTTTGAACCACGACTTTTGGCCAACTTGATCTTCGACCAAGGGGAAAGCCCAGGCAATGCATGTAAGTTATAGATTTTCACTCTACATTGTATTCTCCTAGATTATGCCCTCTATGGAGGTTGTTATCTTGCCAATCATCTTAGTACGGTGACCACCAACCTCGCCGGTGATATCATCGTCGGCAATATCATTACGTACATTGCCACTCTGCTAGGTTATAGTTTAAATGACATTCCTGTGGACTTTCCACCAACTTACCTAGAGCTAGCGACCTACACAAATATGAAATCAATTGTGAAGAATCGGTTTCATTGCAAATTATTTTATAACCAAAAGGTGTGGTACCTGTTACCTAACAAAAATTTTACCACTCTCATAGGGAACGGTCACACCAACTGGTTACCTTCTCCCGATATGCCTCACCCAATTCAGACGATGCTCCCACCCTCAAACGATCATCATGATATCCCTAAAGACAAGCCTCATTTACCGTTTCTTACTCTCCCAAAACCTACTTTTTTTGGCACCTATTTCAGTCCTTCTTCCTCCAACACCTCTTAGAATGCCCGTTTCCAACATATCAATAACTTATTCAATATGTTGGATGCTTAGGTTGCTAGTCTTAGGGAAGATGTCGCTCCCATTGACCAAATGAACACCATGATACATTAAATGTATCAATGGCATTTGGAGTACATCTACCCTCCTCCGCCACCACCCCAGTGATACTGTCTTCACCTCCCCATGTTCCTCTCTTCCATATTGTGGACAATGTGATCTTTAAGAATGGGGGATTTGTTTCTTCTCTGCCATTTCTATTATTTGTTTGGTTGCCTTTTGTTTTCTTTCTTTTCATTTTCTTCCTTTTCCTGTCTTGTATTTATGTTTTGAAAAATGAAAGCCTATGATGACCAAATGATAGAATCTTCTATATAACTTAATCATACACTAGCAAAACCCATAAATTGTGAGCTACTACAACTAACATGTTTTGAAATCACTTTAAGCTCAAACTCCCCAAGTGATAGACTCTCAACCCACTTATTATTGTAACACTCTAATAGTTTATCTTAGTAGACTTACCCATCTAGACAAAGACTTAGGAAATAAGGCTCGTAGCAAAGAACCGATGAGACTTTGAGCTTTAGAGACTGTTAACCTTTTATGCAATCTTACAATTTTCTAACTATATGCTCTCTCCTCTAATATGTGAAACTAGAACTTGCATGTGATCTCTTTGAAACTACATAAGACTTATGCATGCATTATTTTGATGGAGGTGTGTGTTTTCTTTGCTAGCTACATTAGCCCATAAGCCACCAAATAACATTAGTTTTCCTTTTTTTCAAACCCTTTAAGCCTAAGGCTTTTCCTTCATATACCTACCTACTAGCTATATTCCTAAGTAACTACCATACCTTGGTTAGAAAACTAGGGAGCATTAGCTAATTAATTTAATTATTGTTGACAAGGCAATAAAGGCAAGCATGGGGGTTTCTTCTTCGTAAAAAAAAATTCCTTTTGTATCTTCTTCTTCTTTGTAAAAAAAAAACAAAAAAAAAGAAAAATAAAATGGGATGCCTTGGCGAGTAATTAAGAGTGATTAGTGAGTTCCCACTTGTGATATGGATATGTAGTTACCGCTCTGCTAGTTTTCAGACCCATAGCTACAATCACAAATCTATCCTACTCCTCGCCCTAGCCCCGTTATAACCCTATTAAAACCTATTTATTTTTATAATGCGTACTATCTTTAAGTGGTGAAAAAGAAGATTTTATGCAAACATATGTTCGATCATTACTAGATAGGAGAGTATTAAGCGACATTATTATCCCTACAAACTTACATGAGTGCATAGTGTCCACATTTTACTAAAGAGAGGAAGTCTACGACCTTATTTAACCTCCATTTCATCAGGATGGAATTTACATGACCCTAAACCACATTAGAGTGTCATGATAATTCTAATGTGTGCATCCTCACTAAAGGGTAGTGTCGCTTTATTTTCTCTACTACTATTACCGCTCATAGTATGGGTCGAACTATACATTGTATGCCCTATTTATGTCATTAGTCCGATCATCTGAGGCTTTGATATCATTCCGCTCTTTCCGTTGTTCTTTCTATGTTTGTGTCTTTGCTTGGGGACAAGTAAAGAATAAGCATGGGGGAGTTGATAAAGTGAATATTTTCCATAATTTTACCTCTCTTTGCCTTCGCTTTAGGACTTCATTTAATCTCCTTCACTTAATCTCCTTCACTATACATTGTATGCACCACTACTTTCTTGAGTTTTGTGTTATAGGAATTTGTGTAAAAACACCAAATCCGTGAAAGAATTACATGTTTTTAGAGCGAAGGACCTAGCATGGAAAACTTTAGAGGAGAGTACATCAACCCAACATGTTTATTGAAGTGTCTTGAAGCTAAGAGAGCCGGAGATGTGCCAAGAAATCTTTAAGAAACAAGAAAAGAGAGTTGTACGACCAATTGCACAGCTAGCTACACAACCATGCAGCACCCCCTAATATATTCGAAGAAAAAGGAACCGCACAGCCAGGTAATGTATGAATTACACGATCGTGCAAAATTATGTGCTGAAAAGTCGAGGCTTAAAATCTTGCACGGCTAGGTAGTGCGTGTCTTGGACAACCAGGTAGTGCGTATCTCACATGTTCATACAAGATTCAATATCCCATTAATTTGAGAGCTGAGAAACTGTACGGCTAGGCTGTGCAAGGGCCATAAAGTCGTCCTGCGACGATTTTCCACACTATCTATGTGCGCGACATGGCTGGCATGATGGGATTTTTTGTGGCACACCTTGAGGACTTCTTAAGGAGAGAGAGGAGAGAAGTCAAAGCACTTTTACTCGTCATTACCGAGCTATAGCTTTATGTAATTTCTTTGTTTCCATTAGTTTGATTTTTCCAGAGATTCAAGTGTATATTCGTATATGATCGACTCAAAATCAACTTTGTTCTCCTTCAGATTATGGTTAATTCAATTTAATTCTTCTTCTTCGTATCTTTGTATTGTTGTTATGATTATTGTGCTATTTATTTCGTTAATCTTCTTTAAAGATATAAGTGAGTAATCTTTTTTGTATAAGATTGAACTAGGTCCATTTTAGTTATCATTATGATGAATTGAAGTATTATATTGTATGTTTGATTCATCTATACTGTTGCATATGCTAGGTTTAAGGGTTGTAAAGTGGATTTGACAAAATCTAACCTCTTTAGATTTAATCTACAACTGAAAGGCTAAGATTATTATAGGAAAGCAACATATGTACGAGAATTTAAGCAATCAAGAAAGTAGATGTTTAATTCTTAGGGACTTCAGAATTGGTGGTGCTTAATGGATTTAGTTTAATTTGTGAGTCACAAAAGTAGTAGGAAAATTAGATTAAATACATTCTTAGACCTTGAAAGAGGCTAATGAATATAATAAGACCAATTTTCCACAGTTAGCGAATTAATCTATGAGATATTTGTTGTTTCATTATTGATTATTAATTCGGAGACCGAAGTTTGATCCTAGGTTTCACTCCTATAGTTTAGCATTTGCAATTAGAAAGCTTTTCGTAATTATTCTTGTTATCCACAACCATACTCCTCACTTATATAGGTTTAGATAGTTAGAGTATTAAAGAGGTGTACTCAATTACGAAATCCCTGTGGGATAAGACCTTGAAATGCTATAACGAATCCATGCGCTTGCGGAAATAGCTGCACAATGCAATGAGGACGTTGCGTTCTTTGAGTGGGGATGAATTTAATACCCCAATGTGAGTGGAGTTTTATAAGGATTGATCTAGATACTTATATCAATATGGTATATCATCTTTTTGGTGATTCCATCCTAAGAACTTTACAGTTAAGCGTGCTAGCCATAGAGCAATTTTTAGGATGGATGACCCTCCTGGGATGTTTGAAAATTTTTAAGGAAGCACGTGAGTGAGGAAAAAGAAAGCTAAATTTAGTTAAGATTTGATACAATTTATTTACATAAAATCTTAACAACACAAAAATCCTAGTCTGTAATTATTGAACATAGCTCGCAGCAAATATCCATGTTGCATGATTGTTATCAAATTTACAAGGTGCATTCTTTTCCCTCTTAACATGTCTTAAAATATTGCAATTCACATAGGTTGTGTTTGGAAAACCATCTTGTAATAATTAGTAATTTATAGCCTATTATCCAAGAAAGTATTGTAAGACTTCAAAACACCTTCAATTGCCAAATATATCCAAAAAAATATGTTTAGAGGATTAAAAAATGTTACACTTGCATCACTAAAGAGAGTAACAAAAATGATAAAGGAATGTAAAGTTTGAACTATCACATTATTCCTTGAAAGAAACTTTAAAGAGATTATCATATAACATTTGGTTGTTAATTAAGAACAGCTAATAGAACCCAACGAGGATCATAGGATATAATACCCCATCCTGAAAAGCTTTCAACATGTATTTAAAATTATGTTTATATAAAATAAATTAGTTTTAGTTTTGAAAAGGGCTTGAACTTATAATAAAAATGTGAATTTTTCTTGTACCAATCAATTGGTTGACCAAACTGATTGACTAGTACACTCAGGAATTGACACTTTTAATCCCCAATAAACTAGTCGTCTGGTTTGTATAAAGTCGACTAGTTATCTTGTGATTTCATATCCTTTTTATAATCTTGGCTTTGAATATCTTTCCAATATTTATGAAAACTTCTAATTATAATCTATTTGTGGTAATAAACATATTTTGATATTTTGACATTCTTTTTATATTTTTTACATCAGTCTATGATTTTATTTAGCTAAAACTCCCCTAAAAGCACTTTTATTGTATTTCTCACCTTCTCTCTCTCTCTCTCTCTCTCTCTCTCTCTCTCTCTCTCTATTTATCTATCTATTTATATATATATCACTTTCCTTTCTACTCTAGAAGTCATGGATCCATGTTTGACTTCTCACACCATTTTTCATTCCCCTTTTTTGTGGATATTCACCAGCTCTCTTCAACACACTTCATTCTTAATTCATTTCCCTCCTTACCTTCTGCTGATACAAGAGGATTTATGGATTCTCATGATGCATCTAAGGATTATCATGCAAATAAGAATTTGGCATTATTGATAATGGATAATATTACCATATGTGTCTTTTATGATATAACTTTGACTAACCATAATAAGTATATTCTAAGTGATTCTTCAAGGTATGTCACATATTTGCAAGGAGAAGATTAAAGAATTCAACCCACTTAAGATTGTCTCTTATGTTACATGTTATTACAAGTCAAACAACCTATTATGCATGGACGTCAAACTTTCAAGTCAAAGAAGACCTAGCTATCATTTTAATGTAAATTAGAAATTTTTATTAGTTGTTTCCATGTAAAAATTAGCTATATTTGTTTGTAATAATTTGTTGTTCGATTCATGTATTGTATAGGTTAGTAATATGGTTTTATTAGATTTTAGTGTTCTAGTTATCCATGTGTGCATTATCTTGGCTATCCTAGAGTGCTACTTAGCAAAGCATAGCTACCTATATATATATACATATGCCGACACACTTGTAACATGAGATGAAGAATAGTCAAAACATTTGAATGAAATAACAAGCTAATACCTGTTTATCTTTCTCTTATGAGTGAATTTCTTCCTAAGACTACTTAGAGTAATCTTATTGAGGGCCTTTGAATGTATTATTAGAGAAAAATTCAAATATCTTTTCTTGTTAAATTCTTGTTTGATCCTATTTGAAGATTCATAGTTTTCTTTAAATCTTAGTTGAATCTTGGTTGAGGATTCACATTCCTCTCTTTAATCTTCAACCCATCGAGCCCACCCTTCAATATAACCTTTTATTACTCTCTTAGACTTTGAAGATCCACATCATTTTTGGTATCAAAGCCAGGTTAGCTACTTCCTCCATTCAAATAGCCAACCCTATCTTCATATTTCCCTTCGTGGTGGAAACCCTACATGTAAATGCATGCAACGTAGCCAACCGAATATCTAGTGTATCTTCAACCTTCAAAGTTGAATTTCTTCTATATTTCGTGTCACCTTCTTCAATTTTCACTAATACCCTACAGATATTCAAGAAAAAATCATCTTCTTTTCATCCCTCTTGAATTTGAAAACTCAACTTAATTGATTCTTCATTCTTTGTCCCAACCTACATTCAAACCATTGAGAGTTTTGATTTAAGCAATAAGAATCTTCAATTATTCCAACAATACTCAAGAATTATTTGAATTATATTTCTCCTCTTCCATTCTTCACGTTCATTCACTCATTAGTAAGAAACTCAAACCATTCTTAAGGTTCCATTCAACATCTTCAAATTTTAATCCTTAATTCTTGTACGTGCACATTTAATTATATTCTCCATCAACAACTATTATTTGTGCATCAAGAATTGGTGGCAATCTTTTCAACCAATTCCCTTTCATTTCTATTCCATATTTTTGATCAAGAAGTCTCCAAGACTCTTGAAGATCCACTATAAACAAAATTTGAGCTACAAACACACCTTCACCCAAGTTGATTTCAACAAAGTGTAGTAGTAATGGATAAAGAAGTTTCTATGAAGCATATGTTTGACACTCATCAACAACTTGCAGCAAGTGTTCATGCCACTAACACATAGCTGCAACAATTCCCTTCCATTAAAATCCAACTTCAAAGACTAGAGATGAGAGTAGCCAACTAAGAGACCCTTAAACACATGCATAATAACATATAAGCCACCCATGATCGATTTGAGGGCATGTGGCCAAGCACTAGAATGAAACTTTAACAAAAAAATGGAATATAAAGAAAGGATGAAAAAAAATGGCTCTAATGATTTCGTCCACAATCAAATAGCCTGTGGAAATCATCAACAAAGGTTTAACCATATTGATGATAAAGATATTAAACTTGACCTTCCTTATTTTTATGGTGAATTGGATGTTGAATTATTTTTTTGAATGGTTGCATGAAATAGAAGCTATATTTGAATTTAGAGAGTACGATGATGATCATAGATGTAAGTTAGCAACTCTAAAATTTAAAATTTTTCTAGGGTTTGGTATGATAATCCCAAGAGAAATCATCAAAGCAAGATAAGAGTAAAAGAAAGTCATGAGATAAATTGAAAAAAGGCCAAAGGAACAACTTTAATCCTAAAAGAGTATGGACAAGAAATGTATATTAATCTAACTATTCTTAAGAAAGGATTACATAGTGTAGAGGAATACACTATACAATTTGAAAGACTAACACTCTTGTGTGACATGCAAGAAATAAAAGAACAAAAATGTGCTAGGTACTTTGGTAGCCTTAATAACTTGATTAGAGAAAAAGTTGAAATGTTTACCTATGAATATCTTGATGATTTGACTAAGTTAGCTTTAAAATGTGAGAGACAAACTAAGTCTACCAAGTCCTATGCTAAAACCAATGCTTCAACCTCCACTTCAACCAAAAACTATTCAGATGCATCTACTTTAAAATATGAAGTAAATGTAACTTCAACTAGTGATAAGAAACTTAACCCTAACTGAGATGAAAAAGGTAAAAACAGGGTAAATAAAATGTCTAATAAAAAAAATTTTAAATAAAAAAGATATGGTTATTTTTGTAGGGAATGTTCTCACCAATGAATTTTAACCTTACATGAAATAGCAACTATAAAACCATGTGATGATCATGATGACCTAGAGACTGAATCTATTGATGATTCCTTGATTATGTATGAAGAATATGATAATACATACTTTTTACTTCAAAGGATACTACAAATCCAACCTAATAATCCACCTACGAAAAGGGATAAAAATTTTAAAACGAAGTGTAGAATTGGTGATAAGGTTTGTAGAGTCATCATAGATATTGATTCATGTACTAATTTTTCTAGTGAAATGATGGTTAAACGATTAGGTTTAGTGACTACTAGTCATACTAAAGCATATTTATTAAATAAAAAGGTGCTAAAGTAAATAAGCAAACCCTAATAACCAAAGAGTAAATAAGCAAACCATATTAATAACTATCATTATGAAGTATTATGTGATGTGTTTCCTATGGCGATATAATAGAAATGAAATTTGTGATGGTGTAACTAATGAATATATTGTGCTTAAAGGTTAAAAGAAATATCAATTAAAATATCTCAATGTGATCATATACAACTTATTAAGAATAATAATAGTTTATTCTTACGTGAAAAAGATATAATTAATTACATTGAGGATAAAGGTGTTTGTTATGCTTTAGTAGTAAAAGAACCTCAATTTGGGGAGAAACATTCTAACAATTCAAACCTTACTATATTATATGATGTATATAATGATGTATTTCCTAATGAATTACCTCCTAAACTACCACCTATTAGAGGTATAGAGTATGCTAGAGATTTAAGTCCTAGAATGCCCTTACCTAATAAACCTACTTATAGATATAATCCGGAAGAAGCCAAGTAATTACAAAGATAAATACAAGAACTAGTAGATAAAAGTTATGTGAAAGAAAGTGTGAGTCCTTTTTGTGTACTGCCTTATCTATTCCTAATTCTGACCTACTTTTTTAGGTAACTTGTGATGCTAGCAAGGTAGGTATAGGAGGAGTTATTTCATAAAAAATAAGACCTATTGCGTACTTTAGTAAAAAATCAAATGGTTTTAAATTAAAGTATTCGACATATGCAATTAATTCTTTGTCATCATATGTAGTTTAGATAAATGGAGTCTTATTTGAGGCATAAACCCTTTGTATTCCATTTTGATCATGAGAGTTTCAAATATTTACATAGAAAAAAGAAAATTAATCCTAAACATAAAAATTGGATAAACTTTTTACAATCCTTTTTGTTCTCTATCAAACACTTAGATGGAAAATAAAATATAGTAGCCGATGCACTTTCTCAAATGTCTGCATTACTTGTTATATTAGATGCTAAATTGCTAGGTTTTGAAATATTAAAAGAATTATATTCTAAATATGAATACTTTTATAATGAATATAAAGCATGTAAGAAAATGAATATCATGGAAATTATTCATTACAAGATGGATTTTTTTATTTAAACTTAATAGACTTTGTGTACCGAAATCAAGTATAAGAGATTTACTTATCAAAGAAGTACATAAAGGAGCTATAGTAGGAAATTTTGGTACTCAAAAGACATTAGAAATGCTGCAAGAGAATTTTTATTGGCCATGCATGATTAAAGGTGTACAACTTATAGTAAACCAATGTGTCACTTGTAAAAAGAGTAAAAGTTTTTTTTCACTAAGGTCTATATACACCATTACCTGTGCCTAGTCAACCATAGGAAGGAGTTAGTATGGAATTTATCTTAGAGTTCCAAGAACAAAAAGAGGTAAATATTCTATTATGGTTGTAAGAGAAATATTTTCTAAAATGGGTCATTTTGTTCCATATAATAAAACTGATGATGCTTCATATGTCATTGATTTGCATTTCAATGAAATTGTGAAACTACATGGTATCCCTAAAAGTATTATTTCAGATAGAGATGTGAGTTTTCTTAGTTACTTTTGGAATACATTATGGCACATGTTAGGAACTAAGTTATATTTAGTACTTCACATCATCCAAAAACTGATGGAAAAACTAAAGTTACAAACTGTACTCTTGGCACTTTGTTAAGAGGACAGGTAAGTAAAGTACTAAAGATTGTGATATTAAGTTAGCTCATATAAAGTTTGCTTACAATCGAAGTCCTTCAAGTACTACTTGCTCAAGTCCATTCAAGATTATGTATGGGGTGAATCTGTACGTGATAGTTAACATGGTACCCTTGAAAAAAGGTGAGTTTAAAAATTATCAAGCTAAGGAATGAGTTGAATTCTTCCAAAAGCTTCATCAAAAATCAAGGGAAACATTGAAATATCCAATGAAAGGTATCCAAAACAAGCTAATAAGCATCGTACTCCACGAGTATTTTCTCCTAGTGATTTATTTTGGTTATATTTGCATAAAGAATGACTTCCTAATATAAGAAAACATAAACTAATACCAAGAGCATATGGAAAATTTAAAATCCTTTAAAAATTTGGAGAAATTAGTTATGGACTTGAAATCAAAAATCTTATGGCAATGTTTTAAGGACATTTAATATTGGTGATTTGTCTCCTTATTGCAGTGATGTCAATTTGAAAACAAATTCTTTCAAGTTGGGAAGAGTGATGCCGTAGAATCTATGGATTCTCATGATGCATCTAAGGATTCTCATGCAAATGAAAATTTGACATTATTAATAATGGATCCTATTACCATATGTGTCTTTGATGATATAACTTTGACTAACCATAATAAGTATATTCTAAGTGAATTTTGCAAGTATTTCACATATTTGTGAGGAGAAGATTCAAGAATTCAACCCACTTAAGATTGTTTCTTATGTTACATGTTATTACAAGTCAAACAACCTATTATGCATGAATGTCAAACTTTCAAGTCAAAGAAGACCTAGTTATCATTTTTATGCAAATTAGAAATTTTATTAGTTGTTTCCATGTAATAATTAGCTATATTTGTTTGTAATAATTTGTTGTTCGATTCATGTATTGTATAGGTTAGTAATATGGTGCTATTAGAGGTTAGTGTTCTAGTTAGCCATGTGTGCATTAGCTTGGCTATCCTAGTGTGCTACTTAGCAAATTATAGCTACCTATATATATGCATATGTCGACCCACTTGTAACATGAGATGAAGAATAGTGAAAAACTTTGAATGAAATAACAAGGTAATACTTGGTTATCTTTCTCTTTTAAGTGAATTTCTTCCTAAGACTACTTGGAGTAATCTTATTTAGAGCTTTTGAATGTGTTCTTGGAGAAACATTCAAAGATCCTTTCTTTTTTAATCCTTTTTTGATCTTGTTTGAAGAATCATAGTTTTTTTTTAAATCTTGGTCGAATCTTGCTTGAAGATTCACATTACTCTCCTTAATCTTCAACCCATTGAGCCTACCCTTCAATATAACCTTTAATTTATCTCTTACACTTTGAAGATCCACATCATCTACACTTACTCATTCTCTTCCTGTAATCTATGAAAATTTCCTAAAAGTTGGGTATTCTTCACTTTCCTCCATTTTTCTTCTCTATTAGAAGAAATATAGGTTGTCTATTACCTTATCATCCTTTAGTCGATTCTTGTCTCATCTTTATTTTTCTAATATTAGTTTTAGCACTACCTTTTTTTTCTTAATCAAGGAAGTATTAAGGTAATGAAAAAGGTTAAGGATCTTGGTTTTCTCTTTGAAAATCTATTTTTAAGAGAAAGGTTGTATTATACCATTTGCCTTCTTATTTCATTTAATTAAGTTTTGAAAAGGTTTTTTAATGTTTTTGATTATTGATTCTATTAGGAAATCAAGATCTCGGTAGTGACCATCAATTTAGGAGTATTCATGTAACACCCCCAAATTTACTACTGAAAAATTTCGTTTAAGACAAAGGTTTTAGCGGAAGAGAAAGAATTAAAACCGTAAACTTGGGGGTATTACCGCCACACTTAGTACCAGACCGGTTCACTCCTACCGTTCCGATACTAAGTGCTAAGGCTAAGCTAAACCATCATCAAAACATAGGTACGTAGTTAACATAGGTCGTTCATGAAAACACGAGTCAACAACAGTTAGAATATCGTTTAGGAATACAACTTAAGAGTACAGTTTCAAAACAAGAAACGTAGTACAACATATAGTTAATAAGAGGGATCCCAAGGGACCAATATCCGGATCGCCTACTCACTCAAGCCAAGCCTTCCACCCCAATGTCAAAACCGATCAAACCTGCATAGGAGGTATGCTCCTCACCGTCGGTGGATCATCACAGGACCCATTCAATCAAGGTAGTATCAGTACGGGTCCAATACTGAGTAAGGGCGCTGGTGAGCTAAGGCCAAACATACAATCATACCACATAGCACACATAGCACAATCATATAAAGAACATGCGATAACCCGCAAGACAAGGTCTGAATACTTTTCTGGTGACTTATTCTTCATTCTCATTAATGATAATAAGTCCATTTCACACATTCTTCAATAATCCATGTGAGCACGGGGACCCCACTATTATAGCCGGTGGACCGAAAATAAAAACACAGGACAGGACGCCTCTGACCACTATTCTTACCGGTGGACCGGACTGGCCCCACCTCAACATGGTGTTTCACTATAAGTACTTAGTATTTTTCCCGTGGTTTAACTTATTTACTTTGGGTCTATCGAGCCAACGCCCCCACTATTATAGTCGGTGGACCGAAAATAAACGCACAGGGCAGAACGCCTCTGACCACTATTATAGCCGGTGGACCGGAACGAAACGCACAGGGCAGAATGCCTCTGACAACTATTATAGCCGGTGGACCGGAACGAAACGCACAAGGCAGAACGCCTCTGACCACTAGTATAGCCGGTGGACCGGAACGAAACGCACAGGGCAGAACGCCTCTGACCACCATTATAGCCGGTGGACCGGAACGAAACGCACAGGGCAGAACGCCTCTGACCACTATTATGGTCGGTGGACTGGAACGAAACTCACAGGATAGAATGCCTCTGACTACTATTATAGCTGGTGGACCGGAACGAAACGCGCAGGGCAGAACGCCTCTGACCACTATTATAGCCGGTGGACCGGAATGAAACGCACAGGGCAGAACGCCTCTGACCACTATTCTAACCGGTGGATCGGATTGGGCTCGGCTCAACAGTCTTTCGCTTTACGTTATCAGTGTCTTATTGAATCACGCAACACTCTTGACATGCATAAATCATTCTCTTTATACTGTACACATCACAACTAATAAAATCCCACATCCATAACTACACTTTAATCAATAAATACACATGATAACACCAACAACTCTAAGCAGCCATAACCGACCCTAATTGTCCACACCAAACCGTGGTTACCCACTCTTAACCCTATTTTACCATAAATACCATACTTAGCCATCCCAAACCATAATTATCCTCAAAAAATCACAATTAGCTACTCCAACCCTACTTAATCATGACGGCCCATAGTTAATCACTCCAAACCCTAATTTTTTCTCCTCCATACCCTTATAATACTCTACATACTATTCTCCGTCCAAAACAGTTAAACACCCAGATCATACTTGCATTACCTTTCTTACATCCCAAATAAACCTTTCATCTATAAATTTTGCTCCCACGCAAACGTTACACATCCCATGCAACCTTTCGAACTTTACATACAAACCCTAAATCCCATACAATCATTAACTCCTATGCAAAACCCTAACTCCACCATGCAGACCCTAATACCCCCATACAAACATTAATACCACCAAACCATAACACCACCATGCAAACCCTAATACCACCATAAGCCATTAATACCACCATGAAATCACTAATACCACCATTCAAACCCTAATACCACCATGCAAACCCTAATACCACCATGCAAACCCCAATGTCATCATGTAGCCATTAATACCACCATGTAACCATTAATACTGCCATAGAACATTAATACCACCATACAAACCATAACACCACCATGCAAACCCTAATACCACCGTAAGCCATTAATACCCCCATGAAATCACTAATACCACCATACAATCCCTAATATCATCATGCGGCCATTAATACCACCATGCAACCATTAATACCGCCATAGAATATTAATACCACCATACAAACTTCAAGACTCCCATGCATGGTTCCCAACTCTCATTTATTTCGGACATTCCTCCCACTTAAATCTTCTTTCATAGATCATGAGGTACTTAGGTCAACCTCATATCCCCCTTAGTGGTCTCACTTCCCATTTATTTCTGGTCATCCTTATATTTCCAACTCATATTACCATTTATCCTAACATGCATGTCCTAGAGGGCCATAACATAGTACATCATAAACATCATACATATACATGTCATGCTCAATCATGGAAGCACATACAACATACCTCAATCTCCAAGCTGCGCTACACATAAGACAAGTTATACACAAATCATATAATACATGGCATAGCATGGCATACACAATATTCAACACATCCATGTCACACATAGCACAAGGCCATTAGCTTTGTCCTTACCTAAGGCGACGCCAGGCTTGGAGCACGCTCCTCTAACTCCTTAGGGCTTTGGTCGGGATTACCTATAAAAGGGGGAAATGCTAAGTATTAGTTTCCCTTATAAGTACCAAAATCCCTTATTCCATTTTAGGATTAGAGTTTTTATTACTAGAGAGGGTATTATACAAAAACTAGGGTTTTTACCTTATAATTAGTATACTAAATTATTAGTAGTCAAAATATATTTATTTTTAATACTCATTGTTACACTTATTTTATTAAACCCATTAGCTCTAATGTAGTAATAGGATTTATGCTAGCTATAGGAAAATAGTGTTAGCATTAATAAAATAGTGACACTAATGTCTAGTGATAGAAACCCTAGCGTTTTAAGGCCAAGTCTATTAATGGTGTTATGTTTGAAATAATAATATTATAAGATCACAATATTACAAGTAAACTATTCCTAAGGGTGATAATGATAATAGTAATAATACTAATAATGAGGATAATAATAGTAATAATAACCATAATAACCCTAGCAATAATAATAACAATAACAATAACCTAGTATGGTTAAGTATTAATAATAATAACCTTAGTAAGATAATAGAGATAATAATAATAATAATAATAATAATAGTAGGGTTGTTAATATTAACACTTATAAAAAATAAACTAAAGTTGAGTATAATAGGAATTAGGATTCCAAGAGATGTTAGTATGGTAAAAATGATGACTTTAATATCAGAAGTCACAATATTAGAAATGATAATAATAATAAAAGTAATAATAATATCAAATAATAATAATAAAATAATAATAATAATAATAATAATAATAATAATAATAAGCATAATGGTATTAATATTAGTTAACTTAATAATAACTATATGGAAATAAAGTTTGAGGCTTTGGATGGGTGGAAGACCACCTAGGGTCAGTGGTGGTCCGGCGGCGGCGATGGAGGAGAAGAAGAGGGGAAAAATGGAGGTGGTGGTTAGATGGGAGGAGAAAAGAAGAGGTTTGAGGTGGGGGAAGAAACAGCAGATGGAGGGGAGTAGAATGGGGGTGGTGGCGTGGCAAGGGGTGGCGGCGCGCGGCGGCCGAGGGTGGTGGAGAGAGGTGGAAGATGGGGGAGGAAGGAGGAGAGGGAGGCAGGGAAAGATGGAGGTAGGGGAAGGTAGAGGGAGGTCTACTGGACATTTTGGAGGGTGGAGGAGGCGTTGGTGGCGGCTGGGTTGGCGGCGGAAGGCGGTGCCAGGGCGGCGAGGGGTTGGAAGGGGCTGCTCGGGGTGGCTATTTTGCACGGCCAGGGCGGCACGTGCAGGGCAAATCAAGGGCTGAGGAGGGCTTGGTTAGGTGGAGGGTGGTGCAAGGTGGGGTTCTAGGCGGCGTTCAACCGGCAGTGTTGGGGGACGGCGGCGGTCGATGCGTCTGATGGGGCGGCGGCGAGAGGGAGCAAACCCAAGGTTTCGGGGTTCCAAATCCCGAATCCAGGTGATCAATGGGGGTATTTATAGGCAGGGTGGTAGGGAAAGGCCAAGGGGAAGAAGACAAGGGGGTGCAGGTGCCAGGCTGGCTAGCAGGCGGCAGCTGCCATGGCAGGCGGCAGGCGGTTGCAGGAGAGAAAAAGGGAGGGCTGCAGGCCGCTCAGGAGGGAGGACAATGCTGGTTGGGGCCAAAATGGGGAAAGAAAACGACGGGAGAGAGAGAGGGAGGTAGGCTCGCCGGTGTCGGGGCAGCGCCGGCAGTGCACGCACGCGTCGCTGCTACCGTCTGCACGGGGAAGAAGAAGAAGGGGGGAGAAAGGAGGGGGGACCGGCGGTCTAGGGGGAAAAGGAAAAGAAGGGCGACCGGCCGGTTCGGCGGCGTTTATTTAATCGTAAGTCAAATGCGGCGTATTAAGGGTTGTGGGAGGAAAACGCAGCGTCGCGTCGTAGGCTGGCAACGGTCATAAGGTCGTTAAGCGTGACGCGGCGTTTCGACGGCTCTGAGGGCAAAACGCAGCGCACGGGGCGCACAGTGGTTGGCGTCGCACGGCGCTGGGCCGCAGGAAGGGAAAAGAAGGAAGGGACGGGGGTTGGGCGGCCTGTACGCAAGACGGGGGAGAGGAGAAGGATTTGGGCCGGTGGGTTGGCCCAGCCGGGGGGAAGAAAGAAAAAAAAGAAGAGGAGGGAGAAAAAGGAAGAAAGGGGAAAATAGGAAAATAAATAGGATGGGGAAAATAAATAAAATAAATTATGGGGAAATTGGGGTATTTTTGGGTTATTTATAATATTAATATTTATAAAATATTAAATAAATTCCTTTTTTGCTTATTTTAGACTATTTTAGATAAATTTCCTTAACCTCCATGCTAATTAGGAAAAATACCCAAATTTTCTTCCAATTAAATTCTTTATTATTTTCCTCTTAATCTACCTTAATTAACTCTCTTCATTTTAATAAATGAATTTATATAGTTAATTTTCCTAATAATTCCTTATTTGGCCATAATTTCGGAAATTAGGATTTTGGGGTATCACAATTCATGTGATAAAAGATTTGCTTGGAGGTAAGGTATCTTTATCTCTAATATAAATAAGGTTTTGTGTTGTTTGTTGTGGTTTCAAGTCCTTAGTATGTGTTTGTGATTTATAAGTGTTATTTTAAGTTATTAGATTTGAGCATGAATAAATGTTTAATCTTTGAGATTTTAGGGCATGCTTTGGGTGTTTTGATATAATATATGAATTTGGTGAAATTTAAGCCTGATCTTGTTGAGTATAGATTCTATCATGTACCAATGTGAAATTATATATGGAGTATGACTCTCTTTTTTAATATTTTATGACATACAAGCATGCTAGAATTAAATTGGGAAAGTTAGTGATTTTTAATTATGTGTATTTTGTGGGATTGTGAGTTGTTTCGCCCAGACCAATTGATTGGTTATTGAAACCTATCGACTAGTTGGGAGAAGAGTTTCTTGGGTTGGAAGCCATGATCGATTAATTTTTTAAACAATCAATTGGTTTCATGAACCAGTCGGTTGGTCTCCATGAGCAATCGATCAGTTCACCTGACCCATCAACCGATTTCCTTACAATTAAAGTGGTCTAGCCTCTACTTAGACACATCCACTAGTTTGGTCAAACCCTTCAACTGGTTATGTGATATGCTTCCTCAGATTTGATGCAATATGATCAATCAACAGGTCCTAGTGACCAATCAACTAGTCTGCCTGATTTTTCCATGTTTCCTTATTATATAATGCTCTCTCTCTTGGGATTTATATATTAATGTTTCCATGTAATTACAATATTTTAATTTTTATCTCAACCCCATTTAACCAAAATATAATGGGGATCATAAATATAATGTTGTGATGCCTTATGTGGCTAAGTTTAGTGTCATCTCTAAACACTCAATTAGTTACTTATATGTCTTGTGTTGTGTTTGGTGTTGTCACTTAGAAACACCCAATTAATTATGGATGGAATTAATTATGATTTATGCTATCACTTAGAATTTAATAATAATGGATTAAGATTTTGTTCAAACATTTTTCTCCAACTCTCAAGGTAGCTAGCCAAGAATTAGTGGGCAAACCGCCCTATATTTTTATCTTGTCACTCAATTACTATTTTCTTCCTACCGGATTGTGGTTGGTAGGGGGTATGTGAATATCTTTAAGGTATAGGATATTACTATGGCAGGCTGCTATAGCCTCGATGTCCAATACAGATGGGTGAGATATCCTAGTATAAGCCCCATAGCACTTTGTGTTGTCCATTTCTTATGTGGGTGTGTTATCCCAATTTTATGTATCCCTTGCGCCAAATGCATTTGAGGTGTGGTGGGTGAGGTATCACGAACCCCTTACGCCAAGTACAAACCCCTTTGATGTATCATGAACCTGTGTGGTGGGTGCAATAACCCATTATGTGTATATGATGCCATGACTTTTAATCATGGTACAGAAGTGGGTGTGGTTGAATATAATATATTAATAATTGGAAATTATTTGGACGCTAAATGGATTATTAATAATACGGTCATTTTAATGAATTGCATGTATCATTAATCCTTTTTTTGATTTTTGTGTGAGCATGCTTTATCGTAGTATATTCATGAGTTGGGAAGCTATAGTATATGAGTATGTGTTATACCATGTCACTACATAACCTCAATGTGTAATATGAATCCTTACCATATTTTAGATAATTTATTTTACCGGTACTTCAATATACTGATAGAACATGCTTGTGGTCACTGTGATGATCTGACTTCTATTTCAGTGAGTAGGGGATGATTTACAAGGCTATGATTCTTAGCTTGACTATGTTGATGATGATTTCTTGTTCCTATAGCCAGTCTTTTGTTGGGGATTGAGAGGTACATTTTTGTTTAGTTAAGAGTTAAACTAACCGCCTTAAATGTAATTTGCCCACTGTGTTTGGATGTTTTTATTCTTTCTGGTTATGTAAACTCTTGACTTTGATTCTCGTATTTAGATTTTGTAACTTCATCCTTATCTATATCTTTCTCGTCTTGTAGTTATCATTGTTATATCATGGGTGCATAAATGGTTTGGTTTGGTATCCCATTTTTCCTTACATCAAGCATGTGCTAGGTCATGATCAAAATTGATGTGATGGTGGTGGCACTCCCTAGTTTTGTTTTTAATGATATTCCAAATTATCTTCAAAACAAATTTTGTTGGTTCAAAATTTAGGGATATTATATAGTATGGTGAAGGCTTTTGAAATTTTTGAGGATAAGTGGGGAATTAGACATATCTTTTATATGAAGTATAAGGAAATTCCTAATTTGAACATTATGATGACCATAATTCAATTTTATGATTCTTTTCTAGAATGTGAGACTAGAAACAGGGTGGCCCTTGGACATAAAAATTGTTAATGGTCGATCAAAAATGTCACTTTTAACATAGGACGGATCCTTTGTACAAGACATGTGTTGAGAATAGAACCATTGGAATGACTAACCTCTAAACCTAACAAGGGAAAAATCTAAGGGGATTAATAATCATAGATTCAAAGATGAGATCACTAAAACTAATTTACAATGATCATTCACAAAGTTGTTCTAAGTATTAAATTTATAAGGGATAGAGAATTATCAAAAATCATTGGTTGAACTTGTACCAACAAAGGTATTGGTCAAGTGGTGAAAGTACTTTCATTTTTCCCTTTTAGATTAGCAAAGAATCATTAAAAGAGGGTAAGAGAAGTCTTGACAATTGATTTTTCTAAGTTTATGTCCAGTCAAGTTGAATTTGAACTTGAATAAAGGGTGGAATGAATATAATTTTTGAGTATACACTACTTACCACAAAAAAAGAAAAAGGCATGCAAACACTCATACTTGAAAATGACATTTAATTCTTCCATTTATCAACCAAGATATACATGCGTTTTACTAATGATTTTTCTAGATCCCTAAAGGTCTCTTTGGTTTATAGAAAGCTGTGAAGAAAGGGGAAAATATATGTTGGAAATTACTTTCATTGTGTTTCATAGCTAGGAAAAATAAAAGGAAAATATTAAGAACCAAAATACTAAAGAAAGTTGTACTAACACCTTTTACTTACCCAAACTTGAGGAAATTTGTGTAAAATATGAATAAATGCCATAGGGTACCAAGTAAAGTTTAAAAATAAAACTCCTTTATAATGTTAAAGTGGTAGGGTATGAAGCACTATTGTAGCTTATAAGAAATTTGTGTGTCATAGCTTGAAGGTAACAACGGCTTTGTGCTAAAGTAGTAGACCTTGATTAATTTTCCTCGTATTCTTTCCAAGCAATCAAACACACAGGGAAAAAATCATTTTCTCAACTTTTTTCTTCCCACTTTTCTCTCCTCCAAGTTTTTTGGGAACCAAATAGAGTTTAACCATCTTTGCCTGAGCAAAATCATTATAGGTCTTATCTTCTACATGAGTGATGCGTTTGGGCAACCCTTAACTCTCCGCACACCTTCAACGATAGAGATTGTGACAAGAATGCAAGGAAGGCTTGAACCTTAACCTGGACATTAATATGTTTAAATGAATCATGACAAACTCTTTTTAGGAAAGCACTATTTTAGAATGATTACATCCTAGTTAATACAACATGATTCATCAATCATAACATGCCCTAAATTGGTTTGAAATTAGATTATTTTGTAAGGAATTTGATGGCTTAGAAACTTTAATGATGTCATTCAGTTTAGTATAGAAATAATAGGAGTAAATAAAATTATTTCTATTTTACATTATTTTATACCAAGTATTTAGAAATGATAAAGATATTTTAGGTGAAATATTCATTTAGTTTAAATTAATATCTAAAATATGTATTAGTATGGAAAAAAAAATATTTTTATTGTTTCAAATAGACTACAAAAGAGACGTGAAGTATAAGTTATTTTTCCATCTCTATTACCTCATACCAAATGGACACTTAGCTGTAGCTCTTTCTGCCTGTTTGCCTACCGAGCTCCCTCCTCAAGAAGCGCTCTTTCTCACCTTGTGGCCTGTATCTCCTCATTTACCTTTCTGTTTTGCCCTCGTTTTTCTGTCATCTTTCCCCCCTTGTCCCCCCCCCCCCCCGGGCTCCCTGCACGGTTACACCTCCGCACCCTGAGATCGTCTTTGATGTCGGTAAGTCTCCACCGTTACACACGTCTTGTTTTATTTCTTTCAGTTTCTTACATTTCTAAATGCCGATGCGTTTCGTGAATCAAAATGAACAGCAGGGTGCTAGAACCGGAAGACCTTTGCCAAGATTCGGAGAATGGGATGTAAAAAATCCAGCTTCAGCAGAAGGATTTACGGTAATATTTAACAAAGCAAGAGATCAGAAGAAAACTAATGGCACCGCGGTCGGTGGGGTGCCATCAGGGCCAGCACCGAGGATGCATCAGGACAATCAACCAAGAAACAATGCCCCCAAAAAAGATCATGACAAGGAACAACCAAACTCGGTATGAAAATCATACATCATCACCACATATAAGTTCTTAATCGGATGCAGATTTTCCATTGCATGTTGCTAGAATCTCTGAATTGAGATGATTTGCGTCTCTCTTTTTTTAATCTTTTTTTTTTCTGCCCTCCCCCCTCTGGGTGGCCGGGATGTTCGTATTACAGAGAAAATGGTTATGCTGCTTCTCTAGAGCTTGAAGAAGCAGAGGCTATCATCATATTGTATATTTAGCTTAAACATGGTGGTGGCTGCATCTGGACATTTTGAATATCAGCTTGGAGGAAGATCTTACAATCGATTGGCGTCACCATGAAATTTTCCTTCCAGTTTAAGCTCTAAGCTATGCCAAAAAACAATTGCATTCGCTATTCTGTAACATGCATCTTTAGTGCCAAGTACTAAATGAGTTGGCGCGAATGACATTGACATGTATTGATTGTGTCATCCCATACATATATGAATCTGCAAAATTAAATGACCCTGTAGAATCCAAAAAATGAATGGCACAACAATTTTCGTTCAATGAAAACAACGAACATAGAAGCCAACTGAAAATTTCACCACATTATCAATCCGATGACAAAGGCGAGGATTAAAACAGCATCCAACATCATTAATGTTTCCATCTTGTCCGACAAAAATTTCAAATCCAGAGAGCATATTTCAACATTTTGTTGATAATAATTGATTCGACAGATAAACGATCCAGAAAAAATAAATCTTTTCTACAGCTTTATTAATATAAAATCAGATCAGGTTCATCTGCGCAATCTAAAGCCAAAATTCATGCTGGTGGTATTCACAGCACATCTGCATGCGCACTAATAAACCGTCTTCCTCGTGTGTTGGCCAAATGAAAGTCTCATACAAATGAATGAGAGCCCAAAGTCATGGAAATGGTTGCCACGGGACATCGTATAGATATCATATGGCCAAATAAAAGTCTCATACACATGAATGAGAGCCCAAAGTCATGGCATTGGTTGCCACAGAACATTATCTAGATATCACATGACCCAGCCATCACCCCAGCCATCTGAAACATAATCATTGCACGTTGAAGATTCTGCAGCTGGAACAATAACATAATCATTGCCTGTTGAAGATTCTGCAGCTGGAACAAAGCCCGCAGGCTCTGCAGGAGGAGCATCTGGATAAGAGGAGGCTGGAGTTTCTGAAGCATAAGCAGCAGATGAATGTGCTGATGAGTTGTAGCCATCAGGATGATCAAATAGACAACTGCGGCCATAGCTGCATGTGCCATGCTGCTCGTAATGCCTACAAATTTTACTACCCTGATAACATGCCAGCAAAGATTCGTGTCAATCTCTCATACACTTTGACAACAAAATACCATTGGATAGAACATTCCAACCATTTTCTTCTTTTTCTTTTTCCCCCTCTTTTTTCCTTCATGTTGGTTAGAGATGGGTTAAAAAGATAACTTACAGGTCTTAAAGGGAAACCCTTTGCACTAAGAGTACATTCAGACAATGTAGACATTCGGTTTCTGGGATGATCAAATCTACACGCAGATTTGTATTTGCAATTTCCAGTTTTCATGTAGTATTCACACTCAGGTTCCCCAGGACGCTCAGGGAATTCTTCAGCCTGCAGCTGCTGATGGTACTTGAATCCCTTTCTCTTGACATCGTTGGCTGACTTATCCAACGTCCAGGAATGTTCTGGTGTAGGATTGGGAGCCTAATCAAAAACAAGAAAATAAATTCTTGGAGTATTAGGGGGACATATTACATATCTGTAATCCTGCAGCAGAAGCATTCACATCCTTTCCATTCCTAATCGCAATATCACCCACCAGGCATACGATTAAATATCAGTTACGATACGTGAAATAAGAGATGCACGATGGTTTTAGAATTTCATGTATTTATCGACAATCTATCGGTTATCGGCCAATATTTTCTGATACTTTATCGATAGTTACCAAGATATGCTGATATCTACCGATATTTGTTCTGAAAAAAATATAAAAAAATCACATTGCGACAATCGTGACAAATAAAATATCATTTGCAGAACCGCGACCGCAATCGCAACCGCAGTTTTATTGCTTGCCCACCCCTAAAATACAATGGTCCCCTACCTAGTAAGGTTCCAAAACTTGCAGTCAATCTTCTGCACTAAAGGCTCCTGACTATTTTAACGTCACAAGATCAAAAATGCTGAAAAACTACAAAAGACATGTCGAACTTCCATAATTATCGGTTACATCCTATCATCAGGTCCATCTGTTTAGAGAGCTGGTTCCAGACCTGATAGTCAAGTCAAAGTGACTTCAAGAACAACCCCCCCCCAAAAAACGCCATAAAAACCTAGTATATTAAAGAAGTAAGATTCTAGCCTTCTTTTATTTAGGGACCAGACCTCTTCCTTTGTCAAAACCTCACTTGACAGTTTGCATTACAAATATTAAGGCCAAGACATAAGATAGGAATATAGCAAGACAGAGTGATGTAAAGCAACTTACATGTCTTGACGGCAGACCATTCACACGCACAGCAGAGTTGACTGAATTAGGTATGTGGCTTTTTGGATGGTGATACCTACATGCCGATTTAAACTTACAGTCCCCCGTTTTCATGAAATACTCGCACTCACGTTGATCAGGTCGTTCCGGGAACTCTTCACTTAGCTCCTGATATTGCTGATGCACAAAAGAATTAGCTCCTTTGTAGAAATTTTGTTTTGCATCAATTTCAGAATTTGTTAATCTGCTTCTAGGATGGTGAAACCGACATGCAGATTTATATTTGCAGTTTCCAGTTCTCATAAAATAATCACATTCGAGTACGCCTGGTCGTTCAGGGAAATCTTCAACATGAGACTGTTGCTGATGATAAGGTATGAACTCTGCTTTCTTCAAAGGACTGGTGGCAGCTCCGTTTGAATAAAACTTTCCACTGCTATCTGGCTGAGACGTGGCCTGATTAGCAGAAATTAAATTCAATCAGTTAATAGATCCCATTATTTGCCTTTGCTCATCATTCTTCTTCTGGAAAAGAACATACATATTTACTGCTTGCTCAAACCATCAGATTGCATTCACAAATCGTATGGGAACAGATGGAAAAAATAAATAAATAAATAAATAACACAGTGGATAGCTTTCCAAAGCAAATGTTTGCAGAATTTGAACCTACCTAATACTACAATAGTACTCTCACCCTACTCTCCTCGATGTACTGGTGTGTTAATTAACAGAAAAAGGATCCTTCATGGAGATCGGGTGTTTCAGGTCAAGACTGACTTCATTTTTAATAAGAAACCTGAAACAGGACTCAAAGGAACAAATGACTGGAGATTCAAAAGGTGTTTCAGGTTCTGCATTCAGCAATTTGATCTTCAAAACACCATGCACCGATTGCAAATAGAGAGGTAATTTATTGCAGGAATTTTAAAATGCCAATAACCTATGCCTTAATTTTTGAAAACCTATTATAAGCTCAAGATATAACTCTTATTTTCAAAAGCCAATAATGTGAGATATGTATGTACTTCCACTAAGTTTTCTTATTTATTCAAAAGAAGTTATGCGTGAGGTTACACGTGGAGCATCAGCATTTGATAATCCTACCATTGAAATTGATAAAGATGTAGGTTCTGATTTGGTTGGATGTGCACACGTAGGTTCATCATCTGTCCCTTGATTATGGATTTGTAATTCAAGTGACCCCCTCTTTTAACCTAAACAGTAAGAAAAACCACCATAGGAAACTTTTCGGTAGACTTGATGGCATTCCTAATTGCATGATAAGCAGTATGTTTTTCAGATAACTCCATAATTGCAAGCCCCAGATAGGGTTCAGTAAAAGTTACCTGATATTGGTTCCATCCAAGACTTGGTGGCATTCCTTGAGAGAAAGGGTTCACTGCAGGCATATAAGATAAGCAGTTGCCTGCATCTTCATAGTTAGATAGCGATGTCACAGAGGATTTTGGAACCCCTGGAGGCTGTAATGGACCAAATTTGGTCATGTAAGTTTCAGGATACTGGATGCCTCTAGCAGATTGACCATTAACAACAGAAGAAATATCAGGATCAGATTGTTTCACTTCAGCAGGATCAGGATGATGAAACTTGCAATGCTCACCATACCCACAGGTTCCATTCCGCCTGTAGAAATCACAATCCTTCTCCCCCTGGGTTGAGAATGAAATACTTTTCATAATATATACACTTCTAATCCACACAATATATGTATCTATATATATAAACATTCTCAACTAAATAATTGGCAAAGAGCAGTATATTACCAATCTTATCGGGAGACCAATAAAATTAAGCTCAGGTGTTTTTGTTCCAACTTTTGCTTTCAGATGATTGTATCTGCAAACATCTCCATATTTGCAGCCGCCTGGAGATAGGTAATACTGAAACAATTGCATTGAGACAAGGTTAATCATTCCACATGTGAACAAAACATGTAAACCAGGACTTAAGGATCCAACATGTGTGTGTCTGTATGTGTGTTCTGATTTAGAGAGCCCAAAATCAAGCAAATACATAATCGACAGTTACACTTGATCAAGTCATTGATAACATAACATTTATGTTTATAAGAATACAGTCTACACACAGTGATACCTTTACTTAATTCCATCTATTGTCATAATGAGTTTACTTAAATGCATCAGATCAACCAGATATGATGTAAACAGCAGTTTTTGAATCAATGTTACCACATGCGAACGTCATAGCCTCATACGCACAGAATAAAATGCAGCTTCCGAAAGTAACTAAGCATCCTATGCCACCAGCAAAATTGGAAACACTACTGCACTCATAGTAATGAATACAAGACCCACTAAAACATAATCTTGCATCAGAAATGCCCTTTATTCAGAACAAATGATTCAACAGGATGATTAGATGATTCTATTTGCAACACGGCTTCTCGTTCAGAAATCATCATTTCCTCCTGGATGCAACTGAAAAAAATTTCATGTTCTGAGACCGCATGTTTCATTAATCCAGAAGACATAAAACTTCATATCTAGAAGTAATATCATTGCTATCAATCACCAGAAAACAATGATCATTTTCACCCGAGCCAGGGTAAAAGTGGAGAACAAAACAATGCCTTTTTTTACCCCAATCACTTTACTCAGAATTCCAATAATCAAATTTTCCAAGTTCATACGTCAAATCTCTGAAAGGAAAACACTACAAAAAGAACAAGATAAATTATTCGACGAAACCTTGCATTCAATCTCGCCAACATCTTGATAAAATGCTTGAACTTCCTTCTTCTTGTCTCCGGCAAAATTAACCAGCACAGTAATCAGCTTTTAGCATCACATTGTATTTGAAAAGAACGAAGAGACGAAAAAACCCAGATACCCAGAAAAGGGTGGGGGGAATTACCTGACCTCCCT